>JAZKLR010000415.1:600000-1055288 GCA_037103525.1 Ganaspis brasiliensis | reverse complement strand
CTAACTCTCACCCCTACCCCTCCGTACATCTCCTTAAAGTATCTCGTCCATTCCTCTAAGCTAATCTCTTGATTTATCTTCTGTCTTTTTCTCCTTTCTCTATTTATTACTTCCCATTCTTTGCCCTCTCTTATCGCCTTTTCCACTCTCTCCATAAATTTCTTCCTATCTAATTCCCTCTTCATCTCTAAAAGCCGTCCGTGCACTCTATGTCTCCTATTATATTCTCCCTTATCTAACCATCCTTTTCTCCAGTTCCTTATATCCTCTCTTAACGCCTCCTTACTCCTTTCACACTCCTCATCCCACCATCCCCCGTACCCCAACACTTCTTCCTCTAATTACCTTCCTATCTCCTCCTTCGCGACCCCTATTCTCTTTCTTAGACCTGTCAATCTCTCCTCAGCTCCAATTCCCCTTGTCTCTTCTAAACCCCATTCTTCCTTTTTAATCTGATACTTCTTTAAACTATCCTCCTTCCATTTTCCCATCCTCTTTACCCTCCTTTCTCTTTTCCCCCCTACCTTCTTTTCCGTCTTTTCTTTCTCGGCCTTGAATTCTATCACCACTGGAAGTGATCCGACCCCACCTCATTACCCACTTCTAGCCTCCTCACCAACCTCCTCCCTTTCTCCTCCTTTCATATACAATCGATCACCGAGTTGCCTTTCTTATGAAACGTAAATTCTGCCTTTTCATCCCCCATTGTATTACCATTTAATATCGACCACCCTCTCTCTCCAAGCATCCACAACAATCTCCTTCCCTCCTGATCCACCTCTTTGTGCTTTGAGTTTCTACTGAAGTCCTGCTTTTCTTCATGCCCACCAACCCCCACCTCTCTGCCTGTCGACACATTTAAATCCCCTCCTATAATCACCACCATATCTTTACATTTTTCCATCCACTCTTCCAGCCTATCCCATCCTTCCTCCTCGCCCCTTCTTCTATACATTCCTACTAAGCATATTTCCTCTTTACCCATCCTTACTCTCCTCTCCATACACCCCTCGTCTCTTCTCCCCTCTCCCTTTCTCTTCACCAACTTTATATTTTTTCTCACTCCTACCAGCATTCCTCCTGACTTTCTTCCTGCCTTCTTTTCCTTTACCGCTGCTTGAAACTCCCACACATACTCCTTAGAAGCCTTCCCCTTTAGTCTTTTCCAATCTGCCTCATCCGCCCAAGTTTCACTTAGAAGTACTACCTCCCATTTGCCTATCGTTGCCCAAAAACCATCATCCTTATTCACCAACCCCGCTACATTCCAAAAAGCCACTGTGATACCTTTGACCTCCCTTATACCTCCTATTTTCTTCTTCCTTATTCCTGAAACCTTCTCTCTCTTCTCCTTTTCCTCTAACTCGTTACCCTTCCTTCTAAACTCCATCACTCCTCCCTCCCTTTCCTCCAATTTTAGTCTCTCCCCATCTATTCATAAACCCCCTCTTCCCACTCTTACCCTCTTACCCTTTCCTCTCTCCTCCCAGGCTCTCTGGTTAATCTACCAACTTACTCAACTCTCCCCCTGCGTTAAATCTTCCTCTATCCTCTCTCTCCTACCTCTTAACGTTTTTTTCTTCTCCATTACCTGGCATTTCTCCTCTTCACTCCCTAACTCCACTACACATACCGTCGGTCTCTGCCTATCCACTCCTCCTACCCCCACTACTCTCCTCACTGTTACCTTCGCCTCTATCTCCCTTAATATCTTTTCTGCCTCTTCCTTCTCCTTTCCTCTTTCTACTTTTAATCCTCTTATTATCACATTAGCCTTCCTTCTATCGTTCTCTATTCGCTCTAATTTCCTTTCCAACACTTTTACCTTTTCCTCCATATTCCTTCCAGTCGTCTTCACCAGATCCCTCTCCTCCCCCTGCCCCTTGGGCTGATCCTCCTTTCTAATTTTTCTATTCTTTTCTCCAACTCCCTTCTCTCCCCTACCTCCTCTTCTCTTCTCCTTTCTACCCTATCAGACATTTCCTTCACCTTCTCTTTTTCTTCCTTCCACCCTTCATCCCATTTGTCCAACTTCCCTCTAATTTTTCCTATCTCCTCCCATATTTCATTTAACTGCTGCTCCCTACTCTCCTCTCCCTTTTTACAATTTTCTAACTCCCCCTCCAACTTTTCGAATCTCTGTCTTGTACTTACTGCCAATTCTCTCACCGCTGTCGACATTCGTTTCATGCAACCCTCAAAATATCCTTCATCCCTAATTCTTTTCCTCCCTTTATCCCCTAAATATTTCCTCAAATCCCCCTCCGACCCCAGACTAGCCGCCCGTTGCACCCTCTCAAAATTACTGAGCCTACCCCTTCTGCCAGCCTCTGACTCCACTCCCGTGTTCGGGGTCAGGAACACCTCATCCTCTACTAGGCCTTCCTTTTGAACAGGCGCGCTCTCCCCCGCCTGTTCCTTGTTGGTCCCATCACCTTCTGCCATTTGCTGCCCTCTGTCAATCTCCATCACTTCCTGATCACTCATTTTTCTCCGCGTCCTCTCACCTACCCAGCCTACCCAGCCTACTACCTTATAGAGAACTTTCGTAAAGGCGGTCTTCATAGTGTTTACTAGCCAAAAAGTACAATTTTATGAAAAAACGTCGATAAAATACAATATCCCCCCACTCCTAATCTTCCAAACTATTTGACTGCGGATGCTGCAATTTGGTACGCGTATGTAGATTTACGTATAGATTACAGTAAAATTATAGAGAACTTTCGTAAAGGCGGTCTTCATAGTGTTTAACAGTCACTCGAGTGTCGACGGGCTCGAACCCCTGTCCACCCGACGAGAGGGTAAACTTGAGGTATCCAGAGGCTGCTGGGATATGCGCATAATTGCGTTACACCAAATCGCCATTGAAAATATTTGCAGTTTAATCAGTTGATATCCAGAAGCAAGGAAAACATTTTTCTGAGCGGCATATTACAAAAGATAAATATACTTAGTTTAATGATTCGTATAATATATAATTCCTTATACAGAATTAATATAGAATTACATCAGTCTTTGCAATTGCACAAGATAACAATCTCTCGTATACGTATGAGTTTTGTAGGGATTTTAAGAAACAATTACTACTCTAATTAACAAAGAAACGAATCATAATTTATTTCTCAAATAAAAGAAGTTTTTTTTATAAAAGAAATTCATATTTGCAGAAAAAAGACAATGATTTTTTACCTAAAGTTTGTAAGTAGTGAAAAGTACTGTGCTCTATTTTACCGACATTGAATCTCGATTGAATGCGGTAAATTTGAATATCGTTTTTCAATATACATTAATATTACGTAATTAATTAGTAATATTAAATATTATTAATGAAAATAATAATTTTACTCTTAATTTTTTAATAAAATATTATAAAAAATAATTACTTACAATTTTTGATATCGAAAATGCGAATAGTTTAAAAAAGGCAGAAAAATTGTGTATTTAATTAATAAAAAAGTTTAATAATAAATTAAATGGAATTAAATGAATTTTCAAATTTTAATTATTAAATCAAAATAAATAAATTTAAAATTCAAAAATTTATAGTTAAATTTATTTAATTTTAGAATTAAAAAAATAAAAGGATAAAAAAAAATTAAATTAACATATAATATTTAAACACAAACAAAACTAAATATAGAATCGTAGAATGTTGAAATGTTAAAATGAAATAAATCAAAATTCAAAGTAAAATAAGTAAAAATAAAAAAAACCAATAAATAAGAAATCTTTAATTTAAGGGGAATTCACAAATATTTTAATTTAGGAATTAAAACAAAAGTAAAATTTAAAATAAAAATTATATAAATTGTTTATTCTCCCTTTTACGGGCTCGAAGGGCTCCCGTTCCCTTTACAATTTTCTTACATACTATATACATCGAGTCTTAACCTACATCGCCAAACGCAATTCTACCATCTACGTACTCTCTTCTAGTGCCAGGGCTTCCGTTTCCTAACCGTAGTGCTCTCATAAGCGAGCCTCGCGACTTTACTTACTCTTTACTCAATCCATCTTTTAATACCCCGTTCCTAATCTCATTCTCTCTCTCCGTTCTTCTAACTCCTTCATCCATACTTCCCCTTGCCCACTTTCATCCAAAACCCAACCTACACACTGCCCTATGCCCTTTCCTTCCTCATTCACTCCAGTACATCTATCCAACACATGCGCCCAATCCTCCACCTCAAACCCACATACCCTACACATCTTCTCCTCCTCATTCATCCAATATCTACACTCTTTCATACCCTCACCCATCCTAAACCTTAACAACCTGTTCCATTTTTTCTTTTTCTTCCATGCATTTAAATACCTTGGTACACCTTCATTCTTCACCATCCCATACCATCTGTTGTATCTAGACTCCTTGATTTTCTCCCATCTCTCCTCCTGATCCTTTTCCCTCATAAGCTTTTCCAATTCCTCCCAACCCCTCACCTTATTTCCTTTTTCCTCCTTTCTTACCACCCATCTTTCTCTCTCCCAACCAATTCTACTCTCCGTCCCATTCTCCTCTCTTTCCCTAACAGCCTTCCAACACATCTGTGCTATTCTACTACCCCCTCCTTTCCTTAGCTTCTCCTCAAAACCCCATACTCTTTTTCTTTGCCTCACCATCATTTTATCTCTACTCAGTTCCTCTCGGATCATATACCCTGGGCAGCTTCCACTCACCCCCATCACCCACCTCAGAAACCTTTCATGCAACCGTTCAACCAACCCTCTCTCTCTCCATCCCCATATTTCCACCCCATAACTGACTACAGACCACACCAACGCATCAAACATCCACACTCTTCTTTTCCAATCATTCTTAAACCTTCTCTTCCCTATCCCCCACACTTGTCCCATAACTTTACTAGCCTTTTCCACTCTCTTCCTCACATTCAACTCATTCGATCCATTCGACTCAAACCAATATCCTAAATAACAAAATTCATTCACCTCTTCCACCACCTTCCCATTCAATCTCAGCACCTCCCCTCTCACATCCTTCCTTTTCCTGAATCTCACCACTTTCGTCTTATCCACATTCACCCACAAGTCTCTCTCACACACATACTTCTCAAATTCACTCATTAACAACCTCATTCCACTCACATCCTCCGCAAGCAACACTATATCATCCGCGTACGCCAGAGTATATATCCTCGATCTTCCTAGCACTACTCCTCCTTTCCCTCTCCTCCATAGCCTTTCCTCCAAATCCGCTATCAGTAGATTAAATAGCAAAGGACTCAGCGGACAGCCCTGCATTAACCCTCTTCCCAGCCAGAATTCCTTCCCATATTTCTCTCCCACTCTAACCTTTACTCTTGAGTCTTCATAAATCTCTTTTATCCTCTCTATCATACTCTCCTCTATTCCTCTATCCTTTAAGAACTTCCATAGAACCCCCCTCTTAACTGACGGGAATGCCGATTTGAAGTCGGCAAACACTGCCACCACTTTTCCCCCTTTTTTCTCCAATCCCCTGCTCACTAAGTGATTCAAAACATATATATTGTCCATCGTCCCCATTCCCTTTCTAAATCCCGTTTGATTATGTGGGATGCACCCTAGCCCATCCACCTTCTTTTCTAGTCTACTCCTGATTACCTCCGCATACACCTTATACACCACTGGCATCAACGTGATTCCTCTATAATCTCCCACATTTCTTCCTTCCCCCTTCTTTACTATAGGCACTATCACCCCTGTCTTCCACTCCTCCGGCCATCCTTTCCCTATCCATACATCTTTGATCACTTTCCATATCTCTTCCCTTACTCCTTCCCCCCCATACTTCAATTCCTCATTTTCCATTCCTTCCATCCCAGCTGCTTTATCCCTCTTCAATTTATCTATTGCCCTTCTGACCTCCTCCCTACTAACCTCTTCCTCTCCCTCTACCTTCCCTCTTACTTTCCTGCCCTCTCCCCTAACTCTCACCCCTACCCCTCCGTACATCTCCTTAAAGTATCTCGTCCATTCCTCTAAGCTAATCTCTTGATTTATCTTCTGTCTTTTTCTCCTTTCTCTATTTATTACTTCCCATTCTTTGCCCTCTCTTATCGCCTTTTCCACTCTCTCCATAAATTTCTTCCTATCTAATTCCCTCTTCATCTCTAAAAGCCGTCCGTGCACTCTATGTCTCCTATTATATTCTCCCTTATCTAACCATCCTTTTCTCCAGTTCCTTATATCCTCTCTTAACGCCTCCTTACTCCTTTCACACTCCTCATCCCACCATCCCCCGTACCCCAACACTTCTTCCTCTAATTACCTTCCTATCTCCTCCTTCGCGACCCCTATTCTCTTTCTTAGACCTGTCAATCTCTCCTCAGCTCCAATTCCCCTTGTCTCTTCTAAACCCCATTCTTCCATTTTAATCTGATACTTCTTTAAACTATCCTCCTTCCATTTTCCCATCCTCTTTACCCTCCTTTCTCTTTTCCCCCCTACCTTCTTTTCCGTCTTTTCTTTCTCGGCCTTGAATTCTATCACCACTGGGAAGTGATCCGACCCCACCTCATTACCCACTTCTAGCCTCCTCACCAACCTCCTCCCTTTCTCCTCCTTTCATATACAATCGATCACCGAGTTGCCTTTCTTATGAAACGTAAATTCTGCCTTTTCATCCCCCATTGTATTACCATTTAATATCGACCACCCTCTCTCTCCAAGCATCCACAACAATCTCCTTCCCTCCTGATCCACCTCTTTGTGCTTTGAGTTTCTACTGAAGTCCTGCTTTTCTTCATCCCACCAACCCCCACCTCTCTGCCCTGTCGACACATTTAAATCCCCTCCTATAATCACCACCATATCTTTACATTTTTCCATCCACTCTTCCAGCCTATCCCATCCTTCCTCCTCGCCCCTTCTTCTATACATTCCTACTAAGCATATTTCCTCTTTACCCATCCTTACTCTCCTCTCCATACACCCCTCGTCTCTTCTCCCCTCTCCCTTTCTCTTCACCAACTTTATATTTTTTCTCACTCCTACCAGCATTCCTCCTGACTTTCTTCCTGCCTTCTTTTCCTTTACCGCTGCTTGAAACTCCCACACATACTCCTTAGAAGCCTTCCCCTTTAGTCTTTTCCAATCTGCCTCATCCGCCCAAGTTTCACTTAGAAGTACTACCTCCCATTTGCCTATCGTTGCCCAAAAACCATCATCCTTATTCACCAACCCCGCTACATTCCAAAAAGCCACTGTGATACCTTTGACCTCCCTTATACCTCCTATTTTCTTCTTCCTTATTCCTGAAACCTTCTCTCTCTTCTCCTTTTCCTCTAACTCGTTACCCTTCCTTCTAAACTCCATCACTCCTCCCTCCCTTTCCTCCAATTTTAGTCTCTCCCCATCTATTCATAAACCCCCTCTTCCCACTCTTACCCTCTTACCCTTTCCTCTCTCCTCCCAGGCTCTCTGGTTAATCTACCAACTTACTCAACTCTCCCCCTGCGTTAAATCTTCCTCTATCCTCTCTCTCCTACCTCTTAACGTTTTTTTCTTCTCCATTACCTGGCATTTCTCCTCTTCACTCCCTAACTCCACTACACATACCGTCGGTCTCTGCCTATCCACTCCTCCTACCCCCACTACTCTCCTCACTGTTACCTTCGCCTCTATCTCCCTTAATATCTTTTCTGCCTCTTCCTTCTCCTTTCCTCTTTCTACTTTTAATCCTCTTATTATCACATTAGCCTTCCTTCTATCGTTCTCTATTCGCTCTAATTTCCTTTCCAACACTTTTACCTTTTCCTCCATATTCCTTCCAGTCGTCTTCACCAGATCCCTCTCCTCCCCCTGCCCCTTGGGGCTGATCCTCCTTTCTAATTTTTCTATTCTTTTCTCCAACTCCCTTCTCTCCCCTACCTCCTCTTCTCTTCTCCTTTCTACCCTATCAGACATTTCCTTCACCTTCTCTTTTTCTTCCTTCCACCCTTCATCCCATTTGTCCAACTTCCCTCTAATTTTTCCTATCTCCTCCCATATTTCATTTAACTGCTGCTCCCTACTCTCCTCTCCCTTTTTACAATTTTCTAACTCCCCCTCCAACTTTTCGAATCTCTGTCTTGTACTTACTGCCAATTCTCTCACCGCTGTCGACATTCGTTTCATGCAACCCTCAAAATATCCTTCATCCCTAATTCTTTTCCTCCCTTTATCCCCTAAATATTTCCTCAAATCCCCCTCCGACCCCAGACTAGCCGCCCGTTGCACCCTCTCAAAATTACTGAGCCTACCCCTTCTGCCAGCCTCTGACTCCACTCCCGTGTTCGGGGTCAGGAACACCTCATCCTCTACTAGGCCTTCCTTTTGAACAGGCGCGCTCTCCCCCGCCTGTTCCTTGTTGGTCCCATCACCTTCTGCCATTTGCTGCCCTCTGTCAATCTCCATCACTTCCTGATCACTCATTTTTCTCCGCGTCCTCTCACCTACCCAGCCTACCCAGCCTACTACCTTATAGAGAACTTTCGTAAAGGCGGTCTTCATAGTGTTTACTAGCCAAAAAGTACAATTTTATGAAAAAACGTCGATAAAATACAATATCCCCCCACTCCTAATCTTCCAAACTATTTGACTGCGGATGCTGCAATTTGGTACGCGTATGTAGATTTACGTGTAGATTACAGTAAAATTATAGAGAACTTTCGTAAAGGCGGTCTTCATAGTGTTTAACAGTCACTCGAGTGTCGACGGGCTCGAACCCCTGTCCACCCGACGAGAGGGTAAACTTGAGGTATCCAGAGGCTGCTGGGATATGCGCATAATTGCGTTACACCAAATCGCCATTGAAAATATTTGCAGTTTAATCAGTTGATATCCAGAAGCAAGGAAAACATTTTTCTGAGCGGCATATTACAAAAGATAAATATACTTAGTTTAATGATTCGTATAATATATAATTCCTTATACAGAATTAATATAGAATTACATCAGTCTTTGCAATTGCACAAGATAACAATCTCTCGTATACGTATGAGTTTTGTAGGGATTTTAAGAAACAATTACTACTCTAATTAACAAAGAAACGAATCATAATTTATTTCTCAAATAAAAGAAGTTTTTTTTATAAAAGAAATTCATATTTGCAGAAAAAAGACAATGATTTTTTACCTAAAGTTTGTAAGTAGTGAAAAGTACTGTGCTCTATTTTACCGACATTGAATCTCGATTGAATGCGGTAAATTTGAATATCGTTTTTCAATATACATTAATATTACGTAATTAATTAGTAATATTAAATATTATTAATGAAAATAATAATTTTACTCTTAATTTTTTAATAAAATATTATAAAAAATAATTACTTACAATTTTTGATATCGAAAATGCGAATAGTTTAAAAAAGGCAGAAAAATTGTGTATTTAATTAATAAAAAAGTTTAATAATAAATTAAATGGAATTAAATGAATTTTCAAATTTTAATTATTAAATCAAAATAAATAAATTTAAAATTCAAAAATGTATAGTTAAATTTATTTAATTTTAGAATTAAAAAAATAAAAGGATAAAAAAAATTAAATTAACATATAATATTTAAACACAAACAAAACTAAATATAGAATCGTAGAATGTTGAAATGTTAGAATGAAATAAATCAAAATTCAAAGTAAAATAAGTAAAAATAAAAAAAAAACCAATAAATAAGAAATCTTTAATTTAAGGTGAATTCACAAATATTTTAATTTAGGAATTAAAACAAAAGTAAAATTCAAAATAAAAATTAAAATACTTAAATACAAATACAATAAGTCAAATAAACAAAAAATTGTAAAAAATTATATTACATTTATTTTTTTATCAATTTATTACTAAAAATCGTCATAAAGTCATTTCTAAGCACAGAAGAATTAGGAAAAAAAGAAAATTGAAAATTATATTTAAATTGTTAAGGATCAAATTTAATTTAAAATTTAAATTTGAAATAGTTTTGTTAAAACTTGATTACAAATATCAATAGGCATTATTATTTTTTCAAGAAAGAGTTAGCTTTCTTGAAATCTTCAGATACTTAACAATTATTACATCTTAAATACTGCGTCCAAAAATAAATAAATTTGTAAATACAGATTTTTCTGTTTAAAACTGATTTTCTCTATGGTTTTGTTTAATAAAAACATAATTGCGATTATCCAGAGGCATAAACTTAATTTTTAACAAAATATAAAGATTTCCTGAAATCCTTAATATTTTTCACAATTTTGTACTTTAAATGTCGAATAAAAAATTTATCAATTTTTTAAAAATTATGTAAATATTAAAAAGTGGTTTCCTTCATAGTCTTCTTTAATGTAAACTTAATTGCGATTGTCTAGAGCAAAAGTTTTATTTTATCAAGAAAATTCTCGATTAATTGAAATCTTCAATTTACCAAAATTTTCTTATTAAATTTAAAATAAAAATTTTGTAAATTTTTTTAAAATTATATAAATATCCAAAACTATTTTGGTTTATAGTCCTCTTTCATATAAACTTTATTGCGATTGTCTAGCGGCAAAAGATTAAAATTTAATAAAAAAAAGTGTCGATGAATTCAAATCTTTCATTCTTCAAAATCTTTCATGTGTAATTTAGAATAAAAATTTTGCTAATTTTTGTCAGTCTATCTAAATATCAAAAAGTGGTTTGGTTTATAATCTTCTTGAATATTAACTTTATTGCGATTGTCTAGCGGTAATACGCAAATTATTGCGAGAAAATTTTCGATGAATTGAAATCTTCAATTTTTCACAATTTTTCATTTGAAATAAAAAAAAAAAATTTGTGAATTTTTTCAAAATTATATAAATGGGGCAAAATTTCTGTACCGATCCAACTGAAAAAAAAATGTTCTCAGATCGGACTGAAATTTGTACTCAATTTAACCCTAGGGGTGAGTACTTCAGTCACCAAGTATTACTATATTTTAACAAAAACTGTGTGGAAGGGAGGGGGGTCAAGTTTTTGACGAAGAGCAGGTATACTCCGTTTTGGTCATTCGTAACTTTTATACGGAAAGTCGCACATTTTTTTGTCCTATATATTATCGATAAGTTTTTTTCTGCTCTTTCAAATGGTAGAAAAAATTTTTTTGAAAATTAAAAATTTGACTTTTTTTTTAAAAAATCAAAAATTTTTTTGACTTTTTTTCAAAAAAGACATTTTTTTTTTAATTTTTTTTTTTTTAACAAAGTTTAAAATGTGTACTTTTAGAACACCAAATATAAAAATGTCTTTTTTTTTTGTTTTCGAGATATTAAATAATGAATTTTTAGAAATAAGATGAAGAATATAATAATTCCTCAAAAAAATAAAGTTTAAGTTAATTAAAATTTCTAATTTTAAAGAAAATAAAAAGCTACATTCAAAAGAGCCCAAACATAAATTATTCTAATTAATATTTACCAAATAAGGTAAGTGCGCCAATACTCGATCAGCCCCCAATAGTCGATCAGTTTGATACAGTTTGATATAAGTCGATTAATTTGCGCTTTACATGTAATTTTTATTTGTTTGTTGTTAATTTTATTTGTAAAACTTATAAATACATTAATTTTTAAGTACTACGATTCATTTTTCTAGTTAATTAACTAAATAATTGTATTTCAAGTTGTGTGATCGACTATTGGTGCAAGATTGATCGACTACTGGTGCAAAAGGTTTTCAGCCATTTTTGACGCTGATCGACTATTGGGTCCCTAACCCCCAAAAGAAGGTCCTTTTTAAATTTGAATTTTAGAATAAATAACTTAAACTAAATAATTCGATTTCAACGGTTAGGCATTTACAGATCTTCCACTACATAACTTAAAAAAGAAAATTCAAAATGCATAGTTCGTTTCGAATTTATGGAGTTTTATTGAAAACCTTACTTTTTTTTCTCAAGATGTTGATCGACTATTGGTTCCATTACCTTAAACAATATTTAAATAATTATTAATAAAAACTTGATTATAAAATTATTGTTATCTAATAAAAAAAATATTATGTCAATTCTATTTTTATATTTAGGTTTATTTATTTCTATATTTATTTATTTATTTGTATGTTCCTTTATTTACATGTTTCAAAAATATAATAAGCTGTAGGTTTTTACAATTGATATTGATATTGTAAATAAATTATCGAAAATCTGTATTCGTATATTTTAACGAGGATCTAATTTTTCATCCATTTTCTAAAAAAAGGTTTTTCTTTTTTTCATATCTTTAATAATAAGCAATAATATGTTAGAAATATTGTGTAAATTGTTGTTTGTGATTAATTAAGGACTAAAATAAGCTTTCCGTTACAATAAAGTAATCTTCTTTACTTTAAATATGTATCCTCTGTTTAAAGTATTTTTAAATTTAGCGCCTATTTTAAATTAGTTCTAAAAGTTGCCACTGGGGGGCCAAGTTTTTATTTCCCACAGTACAGTTGCGTATTATGATTTATAAGAAGTGTTGAAGATTTCATTTTTTGTATTCTTGAAGAATTCGTTGATCTCAGGTTCGTACAAATTATCTTGGTTTATTTTTCGTATTGTATACTTTTATAAAGCAAACAAAATTTTTGTATTTTCTGAACAAGTTTTCTATTAGATATAAAATTTTTTATTTTTGAGTAAATAAGCAGGTTTGTAGATATTTCTTTACATATTCTTTACTAACACAAGACGCTTGTAATTTTAATATTTTCTAACAATTGTTCCATTTTATAAAATAGTTTGTATTTGATTGTCGATATTTTAATCAAACATGGCTTCAAGTCAGTCATTAATTGTTTGGAAAAATAGATGCATTAATCCTTTTAAGAAAAAAGGTCATACAAATAGTGCATTACGTCTCGTGTCTTCGAATGTGCAACGAAGATACTCTTTTCCACCAGGTGCAAAAATTTGCTTGAATTGTAATTTTGCTTTACAAAAAGAAATGAATCTTTCAACAGCAGCAGTTAAGGAAACTTCAAGTACGTGTACTGAAGCACAGCTGCATCAAGTAGATAAAATAGATTTTGAAAAATCTGATGAAATTTTTGATGAAATCGACGATCAGAAAAATGATGAAGACTTTGTTTTGCCTGGAAATAAAATAAGTAATTTTAAATGTACTGATAAAGATTATGAACATCACAAATCGTGTGTAGAAATTTTTGATCAAATTAAGGAAAAATTTCAAAACTCAAATAATTTAGCAGAACAATTTCAACTTCTTACACTTCTACCAAGCTCTTGGAGTCGTAATAAGTTAATGACAGAATTTAACGTTTCCGACAGACAGGCGAGAAATGTAAAATATACCGTAGCTAAATATGGCATTTTGTCTTTACCAAAACCAAGGAAAGGAAACCAAATGTCGGCTGAAACGGTGACTTTAGTTAAAGATTATTACAATCGTGACGACATCAGTCGCATGATGCCTGGCATGAAGGACTTCATTTCAGTAAAAAATGAGGATGGAACTCGTGAGCATGTGCAAAAAAGGCTTCTATTATGCAATTTAAATTAATTATATGAGCAATTTAAATCAGAACACAACGACGTACAAATAAGTTTATCAAAATTTTCCCAACTTAGGCCTACTCATTGTGTGTTAGCTGGAAGTAGCGGCACACACACTGTATGTGTTTGCACGTATCACGAAAATGTGAAATTAATGCTAAATGAAATTAACATTGAAGATTTAACTAAGGACAATAAACTACAGTTATCTAATTATCATGATTGTATAAAATCTATAATCTGTCCTATTCCCAGAATTTCTTGCTATTTAGGAGATTGTGAACTATGTCTAGGTACAAATGTTTTGAGAGAAATTTTAATTGAAGCTTTTGATAAAGATTGTGTTGAAGAGATAAAGTGTGAAGTTTGGATGCAGACTGATAGATATAACTTAAAAACTCACGGACAAAACGTTGATGAATTTGTACAAGATTTATGTGGACGCTTAAGTAAACTGAAGACACATGATCTTATTGCCAGAGAACAAGCAATTTTCTATAAAAGTCTAAAGGAAAAATTAGCGCCTGGTGAGTTTGTAATTTCATTTGATTTCGCTGAAAATTATGCTTTTATCGTTCAAAACGCTGCCCAAGCTTTTCACTGGAACAACAACCAAGCAACGATCTTTACAGTAGTAATATACTACAATGTAGAAGACAATTTGTTGCATAAAAGCATGGCTATAATTTCAGACAATTTGGCACATGACACTGCTAGTGTCTATGAATATCAAACTGTCATCATGAACTATTTAAAAGAAAATTTTGAAGTAAAAAAAGTTTTTTACTTTACTGATGGAGCAAGGCAGCATTTTAAAAATAAATATTCTTTTGCTAATCTTCTGGCTCATGAAAAAGATTTTGGTATTCCTGCAGAATGGCATTACCATGCCACTGCCCATGGTAAAGGAGCTTGCGATGGTGTAGGAGCCAATATAAAAAGAGGAGCTGCTCGTGCAAGTCTCCAAGCCTGTTCAAAACAACACATTCTTAATGCAGAAAGTTTATTTAACTGGGCAAAAAAAATTGCAAAGAAACTCTTATTTTTTCTAAAAGTAAAGAGACTCATGACTCAACCATCCAAATGTTAAAAAGCAGATTCGATAGTGCAGTGACAATAACTGGTACTTCTCAATATCATTCCTTTAAACCGCAAGAAGATAACAGACTTCAATTAAAAAAATTTTCATCTGCGATGGAATGTGACTATTTTCCAAAAATGCCGAAAACAACACAAAGAAAAAGGAGCAAAATACCGAAAGCTACTAAAATCCCAACAAAGGTTACAAAAACAAAGAATTCCAACAACACCAATAAAAAAGAAAATAAGTAAAACAGCTTCAATCATTTAAGTCTATTTTCAAAAATAGATAATTTTATAATACAACATATTACACAAATACAGTACAAATCACGAATCATATTTTTATAAAGAGTAACATACCACAAATTTACACATTTACATATTACACAGCTGTAATGCAGGCATTGAAATAACTCCCAATCAGTGACAGTCTAAACCCTGTAAACTGCAGATAGCGGTTTTCAAATATTATTGCTTATTATTAAAGATATGAAAAAAAGAAAAACCTTTTTTTAGAAAATGGATGAAAAATTAGATCCTCGTTAAAATATACGAATACAGATTTTTGGATAATTTATTTACAATATCAATATCAATTGTAAAAACCTACAGCTTATTATATTTTTGAAACATGTAAATAAAGGAACATACAAATAAATAAATATAGAAATAAATAAACCTAAATATAAAAATAGAATTGACATAATATTTTTTTTATAAGATAACAATAATTTTATAATCAAGTTTTTATTAATAATTATTTAAATATTGTTTATTTGGTAAATATTAATTAGAATAATTTATGTTTGGGCTCTTTTGAATGTAGCTTTTTATTTTCTTTAAAATTAGAAATTTAAATTAACATAAACTTTATTTTTTTGAAGAATTATTATATTCTTCACCTTATTTCTAAAAATTCATTATTTAATATCTCGAAAACAAAAAAAAAAAGACATTTTTATATTTGGTGTACTAAAAGTACACATTTTAAGCTTTGTTAAAAAAAAAAAAAAATTAAAAAAAAAATGTCTTTTTTGAAAAAAAGTCAAAAAAATTTTTGATTTTTTAAAAAAAAAGTCAAATTTTTAATTTTCAAAAAAAATTTTTCTACCATTTGAAAGAGCAGAAAAAAACTTATCGATAATGTATAGGACAAAAAAATGTGCGACTTTCCGTATAAAAGTTACGAATGACCAAAACGGAGTATACCTGCTCTTCGTCAAAAACTTGACCCCCCTCCCTTCCACACAGTTTTTGTTAAAATATAGTAATACTTGGTGACTGAAGTACTCACCCCTAGGGTTAAATTGAGTACAAATTTCAGTCCGATCTGAGAACATTTTTTTTTCAGTTGGATCGGTACAGAAATTTTGCCCCAAATATTAAAAACTAGTTTGGTTTATAGTCTTCTTTAATATAAACTTTATTGCGATTGTCTAGCGGGAATATATACATTTTACGAAGAAAAATTGTCAATTAATTGAAATCTTCAATTTTTCACAATTTTTCATCTGGATTTTAGAGTAAAAATTTTGTTAATTTCTTTTAATATTATATAAAAATCAAAAACAAATTTGGTTTATATTATTCTTTAATATACATGTTATTGCGATTGTCTAGCGGTAATAGATTAATTTTTTTGAGAAAATTATCGATTGGTTAAAATCAGAATTTGCACAATTTTTTTATTTTTTGATAAAAAAATTTTTTTTTGATATTTAGATAGTTTGAAAAAAATTAACAAAATTTTTATTTTTAATTACAGATGCAACATTTTGAAGAATTGAAGTTTTCAACTAATGGACAATTTTTTGATTAAATTTTAACATTTTGCCGCTAGACAATCCCAATAAAGTTTATATTAAGAAAAACTATAAACCAAACTAGTTTTTGATATTTATATAATTTTAAAAAATTAGCAAAATTTTTATTCTAACTTTATCACGAAAAATTGTGGCAATTCAAGAGATTTCAATTAATCGAGAATTTTCTTGATAAAATTAATCTTTTGCGCTAGAGAATCGCAATAAAGTTTATAAGAAAGAAGACTATATACCAAAATAGTTTTGAATATTTATATAATTTTAAAAAAATTTACAAAATTTTTATTTTAAATTTAATATGAAAAATTTTGGTAATTTGAAGATTTCAATTAATCGAGAATTTTCTTGATAAAATAAATCTTTTGCTCTAGACAATCGCAATTAAGTTTACATTAAAGAAGACTATATACCAAAATAGTTTTGGATATTTATATAATTTTAAAAAAATTTACAAAATTTTTATTTTAAATTTAATATGAAAAATTTTGGTAATTTGAAGATTTCAATTAATCGAGAATTTTCTTGATAAAATAAATCTTTTGCTCTAGACAATCGCAATTAAGTTTACATTAAAGAAGACTATGAAGGAAACCACTTTTTAATATTTAAATAATTTTTAAAAAATTGACAAATTTTTTATTCGACATTTAAAGTACAAAACTGTGAAAAATATTAAGGATTTCAGGAAATCTTTATATTTTGTTAAAAATTAAGTTTATGCCTCTGGATAATCGCAATTATGTTTTTATTAAACAAAACCATAGAGAAAATCAGTTTTAAACAGAAAAATCTGTATTTACAAATATTATACAATTTGTGTTTATTTCTTAGAAATTAATTGTTAAAAAGCAATTAGGACCTATACGAATGAATCTGAAGTTAGTCCCTCCGATTTCAAAATGGCGAATCCAATATGGCGGCAAATATACAATTTGTGTTTATTTCTTTGAAATTAAGTGTTAAAAGGCAATTAGGGCCTCTACGAGTGAATCTGAAGTTAGACCCTTCCATTTCAAAATGGTGAATCTAAATATTAGATTACGAATCTGAAGTTAGCTTTAAAAAATTGTAAATGACGAATCCAATATGGTAGCAAATATTATACAATTTGTGTTTATTTCTTTGAAATTAAGTGTCAAAAGGCAATTAGGACCACTGCGAAAAAATCTGAAGTTAGTGCTTCTAAATATTAGATTATAAATATTATATAAAATAAATAAATATTACAAACATTTGATTCGCCATTTTGAAATCGGAGGATCTAAATTCAGATTCATAATTGCCTAATTGCCTTTTAACACTTAATTTCAAAGAAATAAACACAAATTGTATGTTTACCGCCATATTGGATTCACCATTTTGAAATCGGAGGGTCTAACTTCAGATTCACTCATAGAGGCCCTAATTGCCTTTTAACACTTAATTTCAAAGAAATAAACAAAAATTGTATATTTGCCGCCATATTGGATTCGCCATTTTGAAATCGGAGGGACTAACTTCAGATTCATTCGTATAGGTCCTACTTGCTTTTTAACAATTAATTTCTAAGAAATAAACACAAATTGTATAATATTTGCCGCCATATTGGATTCGACATTTACAATTTTTTTAAAGCTAACTTCAGATTCGTAATCAAAAACACCAAAAGTCAAGTTTTTTGAAAATAAATTATATTTTTGAGCACTTCTTAACTAAGAACTATGATATTTTAATGAACTTTAATCAAAATGACAAGTATAATCCGCCATTTTGAATTTTTGAATATATATCTGTTGATGTTTGTAGACTAGAACCCGTAGAAGTATAATTTGTAGATTTCTTATCAAAATTTGCCCTAAATATGAGTGAAAATATATTTTGCAAATCATTTTTCTAACAAAAATCGTGTTTTTCACTAGGAAAATGTCAAGTAGGTAGGTTATTTTGGAAAAATCATAATTTTCCTGCATCTTTACTCTTTAAACAATTCTTCAAGAGTATTTTAAAAAAAAAACTTTAAAAACCGTTAAGATTTGGGCCTTCGGTAGAATTTTGAGACAAAAAATGCCCTTTCATCCCACTGTGCGTCACTTTGACGTCTTTTTGACGTCAGAAAAAACGTCATATTTGACGTAAAAATGACGTCATGTTTTCCGACTGGGAACTTTCGTAAAGGCGGTCTTCATAGTGTTTACTAGCCAAAAAGTACAATTTTTTGAAAAAATATCCATAAAATAAAATATTCCCCCCTAATCTTATAAACTATTTGACTGAGCATGCTGCAATTTGGTACACGTATATAAATTTACGTGTAGATTACAGGAAAATTATAGAGAACTGTCGTAATGACGGCCTTCATAGTGTTTACTAGCCAAAAAGTACAATTTTTTGAAAAAACGTCGATAAAATACAATATTCCCCCCCTAATCTTTTAAACTATTTGACTGAGGATGCTGCAATTTAGTAAACGTATGTAGATTTACGTGTAGATTACTGAAAAATTATAGCGAACTGTCGTAAAGTCGGTCTTTATAGTGTTTACTAGCCAAAAAGTACGATTTTTTAAAAAATCGACCATGTCCCTCCCCTAATCTTCCAAATTCTTCGACTTAAGATGCTGCAATTTGGATCACGTATGTAGATTTACGTGTAGATTACAGGAAAATTATAGAGACCTGTCGTAAAGGCGGTCTTCATAGTGTTTACTAGCCAACAGGTACGATTTTTTGAAAACATAACCATGTCCCCCCCCTAATCTTTCAAACTATTTGACTTAGGATGTTGCAATTTAGTACACGTATGTTGATTTACGTGTAGATTACAGAAAAATTATAGAAAACTTTCGTAAAGGCGGTCTTCATAGTGTTTACTAGCTAAAAAGTACGATTTTTTGAAAAAAATATGATTATTCCCCCCTCCTCCTTCTAATCTTCCAAACTTTTTGACTTAGGATACTGCAATTTAGTACACGTATGTAGATTTACGTGTGGATTACAGGAAAATTATTGAGAACTTTCGTAAGGGCGGTCTTCATAGTGTTTACTAGCCAAAAAATACGATTTTTTGACAAAAATTCAAAAAAATGATTATGTCCCACCCCCTCCTAATCTTCCAAACTCTTCGACTTAAGATGCTGCAATTTGGATCACGTATGTAGATTTACGTGTAGATTACAGGAAAATTATAGAGACCTGTCGTAAAGGCGGTCTTCATAGTGTTTACTCGCCAAAAAGTACAATTTTTTGAAAAAACGTCGATAAAAGACAATATCCCTCTCCCCTAATCTTCTAAACTATTTGACTGAGGATGCTGCAATTTGGTGCACGTATGTAGATTTACGTGTAGATTACAGGAAAATTATAGAGAACTGTCGTAAAGGCGGTCTTCATAGTGTTTACTAGCCAAAAAGTACAATTTTTTGAAAAAACGTCCATAAAATACAATATCCCCCACCCCCTCCTAATCTTTCAAACTATTTGACTTAGGATGATGCAATTTGGTACACGTATGTAGATTTACCTGTAGATAACAGGAAAATTATAGAGAACTTTCGTAAAGGCGGTCTTCGTCGTGTTTACTAGCCAAAAAGTACAATTTTTTGAAAGAACGGCGATAAAAGACAATATCCCTCTCCCGTAATCTTCCAAACTATTTTACTTACGATGCTGCAATTTAGTACACGTATGTAGATTTACGTGTAGATTACAGGAAAATTATAGAGAACTGTCGTAAAGGCGGTCTTCATAGTGTTTACTAGCCAAAAAGTACGATTTTCTGAAAAATGTCCATGTCCCCCCCACCCCTAATCTTCCAAACTATTTTACTTACGATGCTGCAATTGAGTACACGTATGTTGATTTACGTGTAGATTACAGGAAAATTATAGAGAACTTTCGTAAAAGCGGTCTTCACAGTGTTTACCAGTCAAAAAATTATGTGCCATAATTTAGTGTTATAACTTTGCCAGCACTATAATCATCACTTTCTCTATAATTTTCCTGTAATCTACACTTAAATCTACATACGTGTACCAAATTTTAGCATCCTAAGTCGAATAGTTTGAAAGATAAGGGGGGGGGGGGTACGGTCATTTTTTTAGCAAAAATGCATTAAAAGTGTACAATGCCACCTCCATATCTGCCAAACTATTGTACTTAGAGTGCTGAAATTTAGTATACATATGTAGTTTGGCATATAGATTACAGAAAAACTATAGAGAACTTTGTTGCAGATCGTTATCATACACGCAGAAAAATCGAGTTTAAAAAAACGGTACTGAGTCCTATTAGCGTAGCAATTCATTTCCATTACGAATTACAGCAAAACAGTGCTGTATATTTGGAACTCGTTACTGTTAAACAGCACTGAATTATATACCACTTGCGCTTAAAGTTGAAAAGTTTGGGACTCACTCCTAGTCCACACATGTATGATTTCGGGAACGTTGTGATGGAAATGAATTGCTCCACTACTAGGACTGAGTCCAGTATAACAGGAATCATTCGAGTATAACAGTACTGAGTATAGTTAGTCAACTATTTACTGCAATTAATTTAGGCTTCATTATAATTCTTGAATTCTCGATTTTTCTGCGTGTAGTGTTTTTAAGCAAAAACCAACGATTTAAAAAAAATGCTAAAAAATGACCGTGTCCCCCCTCCCATGACTTCCAAACAATTTGACTTAGAGAGTTCAGATTTGGTAAAAAAATGTATTTTTACGTGTAGATTACAGAAAAATTGTAGAGAACATGATTGTAAAAGTTGATCATAGCGTTGTTAAGGAAATAAAATGATTTTTGAGTATTTTTTATGGATATTTGCTAAAATCTCTGGATTCTTCGTTGACAATGCAATCACGATCACGTTCTCTATAATTTTTATGTAATTTACACCTGACAATACATTCCTGTACAAAATTTGAACTCTCTAAGTAAAATATTTTGGAAGATAGGGAGGAGGGTGGTCCATTTTTTATAAAAAATTCATTATATATTCTATTTTATTTATTATATTATATGTAATATATATAATATATTTATATATTATATATTTAATAGTATCAGGGAGAAGGGTGGTCCATTTTTTATAAAAAATTCATTATATATTCTATTTTATTTATTATATTATATGTAATATATATAATATATTTATATATTATATATTTAATAGTATCAAATACATTAAAAATTATTTTGTTTTGTGTACGGAACCCTCGATTTTAGTGCGAGTGTAACTCGAACTTGCCCGATTTTTTTTTTATTTATAGTTTTTATTTCTCTATTTTTTATGTATTTTATTTTTTATTTTATTTATTTATTTATTCATTTATTTTTTATTTATAATTTTAATTTTTATACCTGTAAATGATAATATACTTAAGTTCTTATTGTAAATAAAATTTTTTATTTATAGTTTTTTTTTAATGACTGTAGATTGTAATTCTTCTTATTATTAATATACTGTTTTTTTAATACCGGAAATTTATGTGGATAGGAAACACATAAATTTTATTTTTTCTATGTATTATAGAATTATATTAATTTATTACTGTTTATAAATTGTTCTTATAAATATTTTATTATTTAAATAAAATACCTTTGAATTGTCCTGACACAAGGTACAGATAAAATTTTATTATCGTAAATCATTCAGTACGTTACTGGTGATCTCATGTGCAACAAAAGATAGAGAATAATCCAGTCATCGGAATATCTCTAACCTTTAGCACTTTTGGCTTTCGATGCTTTAAGAATTTCCATAATAGCTAACTGCTCGTTTGGGCTAATATTTTTATTGTCCGTTAACATTTTCTCAAGATGTATTAGAAATTTTTCTCAATTCATCTTGAGATTTTCGGGCTGTAGCTTTTAATAAACGAACCGTTGCTTGAGCTCTCTCTTTTGCTCTGCCAGTTTTTTTTGCTAGTTTTTTCAGCTTCTCAAGCTGTTGTCGTTTTTTTTGGACTCAAATTTTTGGACTGCAAGTATTTAGAGTTACTATTTCTCTGACGACGAATAATTTTAGTATCTAATACATGTTTTACGTTTTTACAGTATTTACATACTCGATCTTGCTGTTTCTCATCTTCTTGTAAAAGCAAGGGACAAGATTTATTACGTAAAACATTAATACCGTCAGTGAACGTAAACGTTTGTAAAAGACTCTCGTTACTTTTATCTTTAATCAAGTCCAAGCTACCTTGACAAATTTGACGTTTGTCGACGGTTTCTAGGACTTGTGCAAAGTGTTCGGCACTTTCAAATTCATTATTTTGAAGACTAAACCTACTGCGGTCCACGTGCCTGTCATTTATATAAATAAAGATTTTTAAATCTTCGTTGAATGTTACGGTCTTGTGACAACCAGAATGGATCTGTCCATTTCGATCTTTAATCCCAATTAATTTTACGAAGGTAATTCCATTTTCATGGCCGTAATCAAGTCGTCATCAACCACATTATTTGTTATATCTAAATTATTGTCGTCAGTTTTATCCGTATCTACAATGTTGGCTACACTACTTGTAGTGGGTCCCTCTACATCTACATTATCATCTTCCAGTTTTCGTTTGGAACGTTGTATTAACAGTGATCTTGGTTTCAGAGGTTTTTCTTCACGTCCTAAGTTTCGAGTCGGTAAAGCATCTTTTTTTAATTCCGGTTTTTTAAGAGTAGTCTGAAAAATGTATATAAAAGTAGTAATTTTGTTTAAAAACAAAATTCATAGTTATCATGAATTAATTTTGTTTATTTTTATTTAAAATTTATTTTTTTTGTGTTTTGAAATTTTTTATGCAGATGCTCATTTAAAAACTAAAAATTGCTTTTCATGTTATTTTAGTTTCTTTAAAATTAAATAATCATAAGAATAATAAAAAAAAAACTAATATGATCCACAATAAATTTTTATCTTCTTTACATATCAAAATGTTTTTAAATTAAACTCAAAAGTATGTAAACAATAAAGATAATTTCAATTAAATGTACCGTTTATTTCATGAATTATTTTAACAAATTATAAAATGAATTATTTTCTGATTTTGGACAAAAAAATTTGTTGTAACAATAGAGTAATTTTTTTAAGAAAGTATCGTACTAGCTAAGTGTCAAATTCAAAAATTTCAAAATATAAATAAATAAATAATATATCAATTTTTAGGGTTCCGTATACCTTTGGTGTTCGGCGGAAACCTTATAGCCAGACTCGTGCGTCCGTAGACAAAAACCATCCCCCCCCCCTTAACTTCTTAACTATTTGACCTAGAGGGCTGAAATTTTGTACACTTATGTATTTTCACGTGTAGATTGCACGAAAAATATAGAGAACATGATTCAAGTTGATGTTCATAGCGTTGTCAAGGAAATAACAACTTTTTTTGCAAAAATGCATTAAAAAGGGACCATTCCCCCCCCCCCCCCCTTTAACTTCTAAAGTATTTGACCTAGAGGTCTGAAATTTAGTACACATATGTATTTTCACGTGTAGATAACACGAAAAATATAGAGAACATGATCTGAGTTGATGGCTATAGCGTTGTCAAGGAAAAACTGCAAATTTTCGAAAAAAAAAGTTTTTTTCTCTAACTTTGCCATTATTTGAGCTAGAGGGCTAAAATGCTAGAGCTCACCCTAATTGTCCTACAGTACCCCTCAAAACAATAAAATTTTTATTTGTATACTCAGAATTTAAAAAAACGATATAAAACGCAATTGAAAATTGTTATCACTTTTTTTTCAAAATAATTGAAAAATTATGAAAAAAAACAAAAAAAAAATTTTAATCTTATACAAGACTTGATCAAGGCTGCCACAGGACCTATAATCAAGACTGTTATAAGCCCTGAAACCCTATAAAAATTTCAGGGCCTCCCCCTAAATAAAAATTCTTGATTTTGCTTCCTCATAGAGGAAGTGTTGTGATCGTTAAGATTTTCGATTTTCCAAAAATAGTGTAAATCGACTCAGTTTCATCTGAAAAGTTCAAATTTTCATTCCTGAGAAAATGTCCGGATGTGTGTGTGAGTGTGTGTATGTGTGTGTGTATGTGGTAAATTTTTTGTCGCCAGGATATCTCGAGAACGCTTCAACGGATTTTAATAAAATTTGGATGACATATGAAGCTCACAAATATCTAAGTTTGGACACAGGGATTTTTGAAAATACCCAATCAAATTTTTTTGAGCACCTTTTTTCATCGAAAATATCGTTTTTTGGCAAAAAAAATTTTCATGCTAAAAATTCAGACAAATGAATGGAAAAATCATATTCCTTGTCTCAAAACGAATCGATTGACCTATATAAAGTATATAATTGACTAAAAACCCACGTAATAATTCATGATTTTTCATTTTTTTTTCATCGAAAAATCTCGCGATTTGCCAAAAAAAAATTTCATGCTAAAAATCGGTTGGATTACAAAATCATATTCCTTGTCTCAAAATGAATTGACTAAAAATAATTGACTAATAATTGACTTTATTTATTTATAATAAATAAATGAATAAAGTTTTGGATGATAGAAAAAATATATATATATTGATTTATTATTATTTTATTATTATTACTTATTTGCATAAAAATAAATAATAATTAATTTAAAATTAAATTATTATTTTTTATATTATAATAAATTTATTGCTTCCTCTATGAGGAAGCAAATAATCTTGCTTCCTTGGAAGCGAAGTGTCCATGAAATGGACAGAATTCACACCTAGTTTATGTTATTGACATGAAATACAAGCCTGTACCCTTAAGCAAAAGTTTCATGTACTTGAAGGTAGAAGTATTTTCATAATTTGTACGTTCTAATTAATTTTCATAATCTGTACATAAAAAAATACAAATGTATCAAGTTTTAGCCCTCTAGCTCAAATAGTTTCAAAGTTATGAGGAAAAAACTTTTTTTTTTTAAATTTGCAGTTTTTCTTTTTTTGACAACGTTTTGATTGTCAATCCAGATAATGTTCCCTATAATTTTTCTGTAATCTACGCGTGAAAATACATATGTGTACCAAATTTCATACTTTTAATTTTTTTTTCATTATAATAAGTATTTTTTTAAATTTTTTTCTCTTTACTCAAATTATTTAAGTTTATTTTATACTTTTTTCTATCTATATTTATAAAAAATTATTAATTTTTATTCCTGTGGTCAAAATACAATTTTTTGTTCAATTTTATGAGTTTTTTTATATTTCCACTCGTTTTTTATTAATTTATTCAACATTATTTCATAATTTAAAAAAAAAATTGTTTAAATTATTTTTCAATTATACTCTATTTTTAATGTCTTAAAATTTGTTTCTGTTTAAAACTTTTTTTCATATAATGTTTTTTTCATTTTAAATAAGTTCTGAAACTTTTTTTTTAAAAGAAAAGGCTCATTTATTTTATAGTTTTTTTATCTCACTTTATATTCAACTTCCTATATTTTCTTTTTTTATTATTACTCTTTTTAATATTTCAGTTTATTTTCATAATTTTTACATTTTTGCTTAGCATAAACATTTTTTTGAATTTTTCGATGTTTGTCACATTTTTTTTTTAAAGGTACAATTTAACATTTTTTTCATAACGCAGTCTTAAAAATGGCGTGATTCGGTTCTCTGTAGATAACCAGAAAGTTGCAGATTTAAGAACGATTCACTATGTGACGTCAGAGTGCAAACAAGTACAGTCCAAATTGCATGTCCCCCACTTTTCTACTTTTCTTGCACGCACTGTTTGACCAACAGAACAGAGTCGATATCTTTAGCGTGAGTAGTACCGCTTCAAAATCTAACCTGACCGTATCACTAGCGCGGCGTGTTGACAAGTAAAAAAGTGTGAGACATTCAATTTGGATTGTATTTGTGTACACTCTGACGTGACATAGTGAATCATTCTTAATTCTGCAACTTTCTGGTTATCTATACAGAGAACCGAATCACGCCTTTTATGACTTTGTTATGAAAAGTATCGTTCGTAACTGCGTGAACAAAGCAGTCGTTTTGAAACTCGCGCAATTTTTGAAACTCGTTTCACTCGTTGCAAAAACATTGCTCTCGTTTCAGAAACGACTGCTTGTCACGCATGTTACGAAATATACTATTTAAATATTGCTGTATTATTTTTAATAAATATTCTTAGTTTTTCTCATTCTTTCAAACTTTTTGACGTTCGAAATTTGTTTTACTTTCCTTTAAATTTTCAGTTCATTTATAATTTTTTATCAATTTTTGAACATTTTGTAAATTTATTTAATTTTAGTTTCCTTTTTGTATTAAAAAGTTTTTTATCACTTTTTTAAAATTTTTTAATTTTTATTTGATATTTTGATAATTTTTTCAAAGCATTTATTAGGTATATTTTTATGCTAGTTTTTTATTCATCCTTTTTAATTTTCTTTTTGTTTGTAATTTTCCTTTTAAATATAATGCAGGTTATTATACTCAATTCTCATACTTTTGAATTAATAAAATCAATGTTTTTATAGAAAGTGTTTAATAATTATTTAAGTACAGTTTTTTAAAAATGTTTTCGAACATTTAATAATAAGGTTATCTTTGTTAATGAATCTTTTATTTTATTTTGCTATTCATACGATTATTTAAATTGTATCAAAAGAAAATATACGTAAACTAATTTATAAACAAAAGCGAATCGAAAAATGAGTTCGGGCAGAAACGGAATATATTCGTATTTCGTTTTTGCGCCCACTGCAATCTTATCCCGTTTTTCTTCTGTTAAAATTTTAATTCGTTTTGTCTCCCAGTGCTCAACTTATTTCGTTTTTCCACCAAAGGAATTATTTATTCCACTTTTGCTTCCACTGTTTTTTAATACCATTTTTGCTATCAGCCCCTCAATTCTAACTTATAAAAATGATGACAAAGGAAAATTCGATTAATAAAACAATCTGTTAAATAAATTTTGTGTTGAATAAAAATTCTGACTGTTGTTATTTCTGTTAAACTGTAATTCTTGCACATATAAATTCTGCTAAATAGATAATTTATCAAATACAATTTCTGTGTTCTATAAAATCTGTCAAATTAAAATTCATTGGAGTAAAAATTTTCAGAAATGAAAATAAGCTTTTATAAAAATTCTGACACACAAAATTTAGGTTATATGATATTAATATTGAACTATCAATCTATTTAACAAATATTGGTCCAAATAAAATTTCGGTTTGGAAAAATGCATATTAAACTAAAAATTGTACATTTAAAAATATAGTTCTGCCTATCTAACTTTCGAGATATTTATTTTAGGGAACCGTAATACGTCTCCTGTGATCCCTGCAATTATATTATCAAATTATCTGCATTTAAAATTTTATTTTAATTTAAAAATGAAGTTGCAATGGGAAATGTTCTTTTGACAGAAAGGTAAAATTTTATTACAAACATTAAATTCATAATAAATGCTTACAATTCTATTTAAATTATATTTTAATTTAATTTTAATTCGAAAAATTTTGTAACAATGAAATAGTAGTCATTATTTAATAATAGCTATAATATAATATTTATATTCATTGTCGTTTACTTTTGTAATGATTTGAATTCAAAAACACCATAAATCAGATTTTTTTATATAATTTTTATTTTTTAAATTTCCAATATGTTTTTAAAAGAAAGAATATTTTTAAAATTCAAACTAATGTAGGGGAGGCCACCCTACAGTAGATAATGTCAAACAGTAGATAATTTGAATTTTCTAAAAAACTGTTTTAAAATTTTAATTCAGCTTATTATAATAAGATTTTAGGAATAAAATAAGGTCACCTAACAATGTTTTTTCGATAGAATATAAAAGAGTAATCCAAATTGATAGCAGTTCCTAATCTTCTCCTTGAAATGTATTGTTTTTCAGACAATTTTAGACGACACGTATTTTTCCGATTTGGTAAAAAAAAATTTTTAACGAAGTTATGCGGATTTCAATTTTTTAAGTTGAAAAGTGAGATTACAAGAAAATAACCTTAAAATTTTTTAAAATTATTATTTCTTTTTTGCTATTGTATATATTAAAATGATCCTTCCTGTGTCTAATTAGGGCTTTCATGTTCTTTAAAATTCTACAAGTAAATTTAAAATATTTTCAAATTTAATAAAATGGCAGCATCGTTTCGAAAAAAATAAAAAACAAATTTTTTCAAAAACCCCACCGTTTTTTTTCTCTCGATTTTTTTACTACTTTCTGGAAGTATAATGATTATTTTCTATAAGAATTTATTGGAGTCCCACTTCCTGGGGAAAATTAAAAAATGTTTTTCTCTTTAAGAAAATAAATTTAAAGTTATTTCAAACCTCTTTACTAGATACAACAAAAGTCTAAATAGAAAAAATGTTCCTCTTTAAAAGTAGAGTAAAAAAGTCTTATGCCTTCTATCTCGAACTTGCGAATGTTTTGAATTATTAAAAAATTTTTATGTTTACAAGTAAAAATTATACTTGCAAAAATGCAAAATTTTTTCCTATAAATTATATAACCATAAAAATCAGAAAGTAGTAAAAAAATGAAAAGGAAAATTGTTGAATTTTTGTAAGTATAAATTATACTTGCGATGATGCAAAATTTATGGATTTAATTCGTGTTATAAGTAATAATTCGAAAGATTCGCAAGTTTAGTCCAGTCAATAGGTACTTTTAGACGGTAATAATTTTTTTGCCCGAAAAAACCTTGTTTTCAAAAAATAATACCGAACTTTTTTTTACATAATCGGATAAAAAAATAAAGTACATAAAAGTTGTAGTAGACTATATTAGCTTTAAATTTCCGTTTAGAAAATTAAATTCGGCCCACTAGTTACCGAGCTATGACCTCCTAAAGCATACCAGTTTTCACGTTTTTTCACATAGTTGCAAATTTTTTAGTTCGGATCGCTTGCTTTTGTATCCAATATGGCAGACAATATTTTTAAAAAATTTGTTGATTTTCATAGGACATTGAATCTATTGGCTTCTGGGGTCGCTGATTACGATTCCATAGTTACATTTTAAAAATTCAAAATGGTAGATTTAGTATGGCGGACCATATTTCTTAAAAATTGGTTTATTTTTGTGAAACTTGGTATCTAGGAGATTTTGGGGTCGTTGATTACTAATTTGCAATTTCCCCCGTACTACCTATATCTAGGAGGCATTCCCCTATCCACCACCCGGGGACGCGTCCGATGGGGGTCCAGAATCCCCGCACGGGATTTTCTAATAATCTATATTTATGATAATAATATTTGTTAATTATCACTCAGTGTTATTAATTCACATTTATAACTGAATTTATCGATTTCTCCGAGTCAGTCAAAAATTTAAAAGTAAAGGTTAAAAAATAGTAGATTGTGCAACGAGTGGAGAACAAGGGTGATTTCTCGCGAGCTCGAAGTTTGCTGCGCGAGCGTAGCGAGTGCAGCAATCGAGCGAGCGAAAATCTTGTTCTCTGCGAAGTGCACATGCTGCTTTGTCCAACAACTGAACACATATATTTAATCAATGTTAAAATACTAAATTTGATTTATTAAAGTTTTATTAATCAATATTTACGGTTATAAGTACAATTTTAATTATTAATTTCTCCAAATTACAATTTAAACATATTCTTTATTTGTTGACAAAGTAGATAATTTTTTACGGAAAAAATGTCACAAATTTTTAAGAAAAATACAATGGAAACAAATATTATTATGTTTTGTTAATAGTAATATGAATGTTATTACAATTTGTGAAATTAAATTTCAAACCTTTATCCTCAATTTGAATTTCTTCATTCGAAATAGTTTGTTGATTTAATTCATTTTGATTGAAATCAGTGGGCACAGTAATAATTTGAGGGCATGAAATGCCGCACAAGAGATTAACACTACTAGTAGAAGCTTCATTGACCATCGACTCAATCTGTTTGGCAGTTTTAGTTTTGTTTACAAACGAATCTTCAAATTAGCCTTCTGCCACGGAATCTGACTTCCACCCTCCATGTCTCTTTAAACTAGTAATATTTGCTCCTGCATCTGCAAACAAAGTTGCAGATGTTCGTCTGAAACTATGTCCCGTGTACAAATCAATGTTTTTCAAGTTTAAATATTCAGCGATGGTTTGCGGTGTTTTCGCAAATTTATTGATTCCAACTACTTGAACCGAACATTTTACATTTCGGTAGTTTAGGAAAAATCTATCAGTTGGCGTGTGAGATGGACGAAGTGCAATATATTTTCGCACATACATCGCAAATTCTTCTGATATTGTGAAGGATCGTTCTTTGTACGTTTTAGTTTTGGGAATTTTTACGAAGTACAATCTACCTTCAGGTTCAACATCTTTAATCTTCATATTTACGAGTTCGTTGCTCCTACACGCTCCAGCAACACCGAAAACCATAATAACCTAAATAATAAAAATTTTAATGTAAAAAGAATCGAAACTGTCTGGAAAATCAAACTTATTTATTTATAATTACCTTGGCTCGTAAATATTCTTTGTCTGGAGCTTCTGTCAAAAATTTATTTATTTCTTTTGAAGCAAATACTTTCGATTTTTTGGCTTGAAAGCCTTTTGAATTGCTTTTTAAAAAAGCTATAACTTTTTTGTACGAACTAATATCAATATTATTATTGATTTTTAAAGTTGTCCGAAGCATCGAGTACTGAGACCATAAAGTAGATGGTTTCCATGTCTTAGATTTGTCGTGGAAATAAGCGAGTAGAACATTTTCTAAAAAATAAAACATAATTATATCAGTTAGAACGTTAAATAATTATATTTTATTGCAATAAATATTTTACTAAATGTAGTTTCAGTTACAAAATTTAAAAAATAAAAACATTTTATAAATCTGATTCAGTTACACTGAGAAAAGAGGATTTCGATTTATGGTAAATAATGTAATTATTTAGTAAAAATTACTATTTAAAGTAAAATGTGCTTCATATTAAGAAAAATTACTTTTTACGTAGTAAAATTTACTAATTGTAATTATTACTCTAGTCATTTTTAAAAATTCTGTTAATATTTTTAATCTTTATATTGTCTTAATAAATTTTATCAACTTCGAGTATTAATTATTAAATTCGTCCTTTTTTAAATATTACTCAAGCATTTTTAAAAAGTATAACTGCGTGATATAACAATTACTTCAGTACTCTCTAAATTTCTTAGAGTGAAACCTCACTCTTAAAGAGTGAGATTTCACTCCAGGCAAGAGTGAAAATTGAGCCACTCCATATGGAGTGAATGTTCACTCATTGAAAGAGCGAATTTATTCACTCTATAGATAGAGTGACGAGTTCACTCTAATTAGAGTGAATTTTTCAGCTGATTTAAAATGGCGGCTCATTCCTCTTAGATCAAATTTCCCACTCCAATTTTAGATTGGTTAAATTAAAGCTTTTGGAAATTTGCATAACATAACTTTAAAGGAATAATATCTTATTTTTGGAAAATAAAAATAATAAATAAAAATAAATATTGAATCTCTTGGATAACTTTCTGTCAGTACTGTGGTATTTTCGTATTTATTTAGTCTCAAGGATATTTGTTATTTATATTATTTTATAACATTTTATTATATTATATTTACAAATACAACATACAACTTTACACTAACGCTAAACTTATATAATTAAAATATTGTACGCTGAGGGGTCTCGAACGTGCGACCCCCAGGCCTAAAGCCCAACGCTCTAACCACTATGCTATACGCTCGTTGGTACAAAACTTACGAACTGCCGTTATAAGTTATACGTGCTTACGTTCACTCAAAACAGAGTGAGAGTTTCACACTAAGTCTTGGAGTGAATATTCACTCCAACCACTGGAGTGAATTTCTGCACTCTTTCCATTAGAGTGAGCGATTTCACTCTTTTAGAGTGAACTTTCACTCTATCTGGAGTGAATGTACATCTCACTCCTAAATTAGAGTGAAATATTCACTCTAAGAAATTTAGAGAGTAGGATCAGTTTTTAATATTTGCTAGCAACTTTTGCTCAGGAAATAGTAATCCGTGCCACTACTACTAATGCTACTACACGCCTCTCACCGATACGCGAGTCATATACAATCGAAATATATGTACATTTAATAAATGCTTCAATTCCTTGTTACATAAACATTTTTAATATTTTTTAAACAAATCTCTTGTTAATATGGATCTTATACTTTTATTTTGACATATTTTGTTCTAAAAAAAAATTATAATAAGCAAATTTATATCAAAATGTGTATTAAATTAGAGAATTTAGTTGTTTCATACTTTAAATTAATTAGTATATTGTTACGCATTATTGATACAAAAATATTTTAAATAATATGTATCCCAGATAACCAGCGTACAATTACTGTACACACCATGTACCTTTGCACTATACTAGTACCATACGTGTATAAAGATACTGATTTTCGAAGTACTGATACTAAATTAGTATAGTGCCAGTATGTATGTACATTTTTATTACATTTGTACGACGTACTAGTATCGTACTAGTATTACACTTGTATGTAATAAATAGAAACTCTAATATTTTCACTTAGTACGGCGTACTAAATAAATATGGAGTCGTACCAGAGTCGTACTAGTCCGCCATCTTGAAAAATAATTTGTCAGTTTGAGTACTTAGTTGGAGTATAATACAAGTACAGTACCAGTACAACATACTGTTAAATAAAAAAAGAGTATGCACATACTGGTACTGTACCATTTTAATGCAAGTATCTCAAGATAATTACGTTATACTTGTATAATACTAGTACAATGCGAAGGTACATGGCAAGTACAGAGCCGGTATACCGGGTATTTTGGATTGGTACGCTTGGCTATCTGGGTATTCTATTACCATTGCAAATTTTTTTATAAAACTTGAATTTCTTTGGAGTCAAATTTTCTGAACTGGGCCACCTAAAACTGACTTTTCAAATTTGCTTTACTTCTATACATAATTTATTACAGCCAGGTGGTACAAAAACATTCCTGGAAAGCTTTTTTAAAAATTTTAATTTTTCAATTAGTTATAAACAATTAAAGTTTAAAGCACCTTTTTACGAAATTGTCAATTGCTCAGCTGTTTTTTGATAAAATTGAATATTATTTGGTAGAGACATAAAAAAATAGTGCCTCTATTAATCACGATCAGAATTTTAAAAATTCGTAATTATTTATGCAAAATAAATTGTTAATTAATTAAACAATTGAAATTTTTTACAACTTCTGGGGCAGGTATGAAAAAAATTCAAAAACAGCAGAAATCTGTGTTTTCTGCACTTTCATTTAAAAAAAAAAAATTTTAGTACCTTTGAAAATTGAGGAAATGGCGTAACTTTAAAGAGCGGCGTCCAAGCATTCGAACTGCCGCGGCCGCTGCGCTGGCGCTGCCGCCACAGTGGGGCAAAAAAAGGGTCTGTAGAAAAATTAACATAGGGCCCAGAAATATTAACCGATTTAGATGTATTTTTTTTAAATTAAAGGTAACAAAATTCTGCATAACACCCCTTATTTTACTTTTTGAAAAATAGTTGTTTTCATTTATTTATTAAATGTTAAACATGAAAAAAAATGTTTTCTTATTAAAACCAGTTTAATTTTTTATTAAACGCATAATTTATATTAACAAGAGCAACATTTTTTGAAGTAATTATTTTAGAACAACTTCTTATAATAAGCTAATTGTTTAAAAAATGTTTGTATATGTTATAAACTAGACAATCTTATGAACAATGCATTTTCTTAATATCGTTATAAAGATGTTAATAACATTATTTCTACATTTTTCTCATGATTAACGGGATGACAAGTTATTTTTAATTTAATTAATTTTTAGGTTTATTATTGTTGAAACAAACATTAATTAACAAACTACTTTTACTTTTTTTTTATTTAATTGACAAATTTCTTGTTTACTTTTGAAGTCGTTTTAGTATTTATTTCTTTCGATACTAAATTACTCTCTAAATTTCTTAGAGTGAAACCTCACTCTTAAAGAGTGAGATTTCACTCCAGGCAAGAGTGAAAATTGAGCCACTCCATATGGAGTGAATGTTCACTCATTGAAAGAGCGAATTTATTCACTCTATAGATAGAGTGACGAGTTCACTCTAATTAGAGTGAATTTTTCAGCTGATTTAAAATGGCGGCTCATTCCTCTTAGATCAAATTTCCCACTCCAATTTTAGATTGGTTAAATTAAAGCTTTTGGAAATTTGCATAACATAACTTTAAAGGAATAATATCTTATTTTTGGAAAATAAAAATAATAAATAAAAATAAATATTGAATCTCTTGGATAACTTTCTGTCAGTACTGTGGTATTTTCGTATTTATTTAGTCTCAAGGATATTTGTTATTTATATTATTTTATAACATTTTATTATATTATATTTACAAATACAACATACAACTTTACACTAACGCTAAACTTATATAATTAAAATATTGTACGCTGAGGGGTCTCGAACGTGCGACCCCCAGGCCTAAAGCCCAACGCTCTAACCACTATGCTATACGCTCGTTGGTACAAAACTTACGAACTGCCGTTATAAGTTATACGTGCTTACGTTCACTCAAAACAGAGTGAGAGTTTCACACTAAGTCTTGGAGTGAATATTCACTCCAACCACTGGAGTGAATTTCTGCACTCTTTCCATTAGAGTGAGCGATTTCAATCTTTTAGAGTGAACTTTCACTCTATCTGGAGTGAATGTACATCTCACTCCTAAATTAGAGTGAAATATTCACTCTAAGAAATTTAGAGAGTAATTTCATAATTTTTTGTACAATTTAAGAACTATTCTTTATTTTAATTTTTATTATCAATTTTATAAAGAATTTTTATATTTTATTTATCTTTTTGTTTTATATGTTTTGAATAATTAATATACATGCTCTCTAAATCTGAATTAGTTAAAAATAACTAATTTGAAAGAAAAAACTCAGTCACTAATTAAAATAATTATATTTCTACTAATCATTTAGCAAAGAATAACTAATTATTAGTCAAATTCATTTTTAGGTTATGTCAAAATAACTAATGTTTTAGTAAAATTCTGTTTACTAATTCAATTAGTCGTATTTTAACTATTTTTTAGTTAGGTTTTTACTAACAATTAGTCATTTTTTTTACTAATAATTAGTTATTTTTAACTAATTGATGAAATATAAACTTTGGCACGATTTTACTAATTATTAGTTATTTTTAACTAATTTAGATTTAGAGAGTGTAATGAAATTATACTTTTATTATATAAATTATAATAGCTTTTAATTTTGTTTTTATTTTACCCCTATTATTCGAATGTAATTGTTATTTAATTTAAGCATAAAAGTCTAATTCCAAATGTTTAAACGTGTTTGACGATAGCTTTAAATAAAAAAAATCATTTTATTTTATAACTCAAATGTCTTCATTAATGTAAAACCGTCGTTTTCTTTTTTAAAAATTGTTTGTAATTTTGATAGGTAAATATCAAATTAATCAATACAGGAAATTTGTTAATTAACGTTTGTTTAAACAATAAGAAACCTGAAATTATCTGCAGCAATAATATTGTACATTGTGCACAAAATTTCATTAATTTTGAAAATAGGAACCGGAAAAAAATTGTTTATAAAATTTGTTTATAAATTAACAAAATAATTAATTTATGATAGTTTTTCGTAAATTTAACCACTAATTAGTTACAAATATTGAGGAACAGATGGATTTAATTTGCTAAATATTAAGAAAATCAACGAAGAAAACATATTTTGTCTACAGTCTAGTTTATAACATATACAAACATTTTTTAAACAATTAGCTTATTATAAGAAGTTGCTCTAAAATAATTACTTTAAAAAATGTTGCTCTTGTTAATATAAATTATGCGTTTAATAAAAAATTAAACTGGTTTTAATAAGAAAACATTTTTTTTCATGTTTAACATTTAATAAATAAATGAAAACAACTATTTTTCAAAAAGTAAAATAAGGGGTGTTATGCAGAATTTTGTTACCTTTAATTTAAAAAAAAATACATCTAAATCGGTTAATATTTCTGGGCCCTATGTTAATTTTTCTACGGACGCTTTTTTTGCCCCACTGTGGCGGCAGCGCCAGCGCAGCGGCCGCGGCAGTTCGAATACTTGGACGCCGCTCTTTAAAGTTACGCCATTTCCTCAATTTTCAAAGGTACTAAAATTTTTTTTTTTTAAATGAAAGTGCAGAAAACACAGATTTTTGCTGTTTTTGAATTTTTTTCATACCTGCCCCAGAAGTTGTAAAAAATTTCAATTGTTTAATTAATTAACAATTTATTTTGCATAAATAATTACGAATTTTTAAAATTCTGATCATGATTAATAGAGGCACTATTTTTTTATGTCTCTACCAAATATTATTCAATTTTATCAAAAAACAGCTGAGCAATTGACAATTTCGTAAAAAGGTGCTTTAAACTTTAATTGTTTATAACTAATTGAAAAATTAAAATTTTTAAAAAAGCTTTCCAGGAATGTTTTTGTACCAACTGGCTGTAATAAATTATGTATAGAAGTAAAGCAAATTTGAAAAGTCAGTTTTAGGTGGCCCAGTTCAGAAAATTTGACTCTTTGGTAAATATTAAGTAATTAATTTTCTAGATCAAAATTTTTTTTCTTTTAACTCGTCAGGTGTTATATAAAAACAATTTTTCATTTTTAATTTATGTTTAATCATATTATTTCGTATTATTTTCTTCAAAAAACTGCATTTGTTATAATAATTAATTAAATGTATTTTGATATTCAGATAAATTATTCAATATTAATATTAAAACATTTTTAAAATTAATTTTTACTTTTATTTTTGCTATTTTATTTTATAAATTAGTTTGCTTTAAACTATTTAATAAGTATTATTTATTAACAATATATTGTATAAAAAAATTTAATAATATTTTATTATAAAATTTTTTAGATTATATAAGTATTTCATTTATTTTTACATATTTACAATTTTTAGTGTTCCGTTCACAAAGTGTCCAAACGGAACCCTTATGTTTTCACTCGTTTGTCCGTCGCCCAAAACCATTACCCCCCCCCCCCCCACCCCCCCCTAGCGGCCAAACTATTTGAGATAGAGAGTTGAAATTTGGTACACTTATGTATTTTCACGTGTAGATTACAGGAAAAATATAGCGAACATGATTGAACGTGATGTTCATAGCGTTGTCAAGGAAATAACAAGATTTTTTTCAAAAAATGCATTAAAATGCCTATTTACCCCCCCCCCCCCCTTATCTCCTAAACTATTTGACCTAGAGTATTGAAATTTGGTACACGTATGTATTTTCGCGAGTAGAGTTCAGGAAAAATATAGAGAACATGATTGGAGGTGATGGTCATAGCGTTGTCAAGGAAAAACTTTTTTTTTCAAAAAAAACGTGTCCCCCCCCTTATCTTCCAAACTATTTGACCTAGAGGTTTGAAATTTGGTATACCTAGGTATTTTTACGTGTAGATTACAGGAAAAATATAGCGAACGTTGCTGGACTTAATTTTCAAAAGTTATTAATGAAAAGTTGAAAAATGACAAAAAACCCCTATGCTAGCGCTCAGCGTATTTATCCTGAAAGGTTGGGAATTGGTTAAAAATGTGTAATTTTATGCAGAATTTTTTATAACACCATAAAAATTGTGGTTTAAATTTATTATCATAACATTTTTTCCAAAAAACTGAAATTTTACCAAAAAAAATTTTTTTCTTCTAAACAGCTACAATATTTTATAGTTTCAGATTATTTTTTTGTACAAAATGTTTATGTTTATGTTTAAATTACTTTAAAAGTTAAAAAATAAAAAAAAATTAAAAAAAAAATTTTTTTTGGCTTTAAAATTTAAAATTATATAAAAAAGTTTAGTCTATTTAATTGGAAATTTTCAATCTTATAAAAATCATTAAGTTTATACTTAAATTTCTTTAAAAATAAAAAAAATTATTTTAATTTATCATTATATAAATTATTATTCAAATAATCTCTGACTCATATAATTGAAAAAAATTAGAGCGGTACGGAACCCTTCGACTTGGTACGAGTGTAACTCGTACTTGCCCGATATTTTTTATTTAATATTATTCTACCTAATATTATTCTATTTACTAATGTTTTGAATAATATTTACATTTAATTTCAATAATGTAGTAAAATATATGGGGTTTATGATTTATTTTATTGCGGTAATTCATATAAGTTAAAAAATATATGACGTCAGTTGCGTCGATAGCCGAGAGGCCTAATGCAAAAGCGTGCGTTTTTAGGGGTGCGACATTGCGTATTTATATTTAAGTTAGGTAGTTCGATCCCGTATAATTCTAAGATTTTTCCGAAATGTTCACTCGTTAATTCTAAGTACTTGTATATTAGAAGAATGAAACTTGTAAATTAATAAATTGAAGTGTATTTATAAAGTTAATAATGTAGAAACTTTTTTATTTTTATTTGCATTGATTTATTTTATAAATAATTAAAAACAAGAAAATATTATTTTCTGTATTATTTCATTCTCCCGTTTCCCGTCACACGCATATACTGCCTACATCGGTGAGTGATGCGAGCAGTAGAGGGGCAAAATTACAATTTTCTGAGTAAATATCGTTAGTGGCGATGTAAAACTACTGCTCAAAAATAGTAATCTTTAATCGAAAATATGTAACTTTTATTATTCTTTTTTTTCAGTGCAAAAATAACTGTTTGACTATAAAATTTTAGCTGACTTTTTGCTTTAGCGCAGTGAAAAGTAGCTTATTATGAGTTAAAAATGAATTATTTTTAGTCAAAAATATAACTAAAAAAATAAGTAGGATTGACTAATTGAAAAAACTGTTCTAAGTATACTGGAATTTTTAATATTTTGACATAACCTAAAAACAAATTTCACTGGTAATTACTCATTTTTAACTTAATTAGTAGTAAAAATATTATTATTTGAATCAGTAATTAACTTTTAACTATAAAATAATTTATTTTTAACTGATTCAGATTCAGAGAGGAACAAAACAAACCTGAAAACAATCCTGAGCAACCATTTTCTTCTCGATATTTATTAAAAGTCTTGTATGCCGTATCATATTTTGCTGCCGATTTTTGAGGTATTAGTGTCTTCTCAGCTTCTAAAGCTTTTAAAACTATTTCAGGAGGAGTGGATTCAGTTTCCATTTCAAAAAGCGAAATTAACTGTATTGCCTTGTAAAAGTAAACAAGCTTTAAAAGTAGGTTAAGGTTAGGAACCGTCAGACACTGAGAGAAAAAAAAGGTTACTACAACGGAGGACACAAGTAGGAATTGCCTGAGTGACTCCGGTAGTAGAACTCGAGTTAACGCAACTTGGGACTCCGGTAAATACTGCTTGGGTCTCCAATTACGTCGACTTGAGACCCAAGCAGTATTTACCGGAGTCCCAAGTTGCGTTAACTTGAGTTCTACTCCCCGAGTCACTCAGGCAATTCCTACTTGTGTCCTCCGTTGTAGTAACCTTTTTTTTCTCTCAGTGGATGTCAACTATGTCGAATTCTTATAAGAGTGTATTCACAAGCACAAGTAGGTAACTTCGATAACGCATAAATAATGCTGCAATCACACTTCACTTGGATTTGCATCGTCGCCATGGTAACGTGTAAGAGTAAGAGAGAAAGAGAATTGCTTATTTACCTTACTTCTACAGTGTCGTTCATTCCTCCACTGGCCAAACCACCAGTGGAGGAATGAAGTACATTCCTCCACTGGTGCCTGGCGTACAATAGTTCAATTCCACCGAAGGCGTTGGACAAACACTTTTTTTAACGTTTCGACAGACAATGCTGTCTTCATCAGAACTGTAAAAATTTACTTAAAAACGCACGGTGGTCTTGAAGCAACTTTGAATGAAGGGTTTTAGCACATCATTTTTTTTTGCTGATTTGGGTTATTTACATCATAAATAGTGTGTAAAAAATTTATTGTCCATAACTTGCCGAGCCGTTTTTAAGAAAACTCATTTTTAAAAAAAATTACTCTTATTTATTAAATTTTTTTTCAAATGGTGACTAGATGGCAAATTCTTTATACTTTTCCTGTATTATAACTTGTATAATTTACATAAGTTGACAAAAATAAGTGTCTTGAGGGAGCATAGGAGGTCATAAAATTTAAAAAATCGAGTTTTTTCTATTTTTTTTGTATTAAAGTACAGTATCTTAGAAATGTTGTCTCAAAATTTTTAAATCGATACAAGAAAAATTCTCTAAAATTTCTAAAATCTCTCTAAAAGTTGATTTGAACATAAAATTCTGATTTCAAATCACTGCGGTAGCTCGAAGGTTAAACGCGCTTTTCTCAAAACCACATTTTCAGAGTTGGTAGAGACCATATCTTAAAAAATAGCGCACCGATCATTTTGAAATTTTCTACACATATTTTCTACATACTCAGCTTGAACTTGAACAGAAGACTTTTTCTTACAACGTATACAATTTGTTTTAAGAAAATAAAATGATTCAGTTTTTAAACAAAAATCACGATTCTTACTTCAAAGCACTATTAACGATTAAAGTTTTATTTTTAAATGTGCATCGTTCAAGTGCTACTAATCTACTAACAAATAATAATTTTTCGTTTTTTGATTTCGGATGATCCTAACGGGACTTATCTTTACTGGTAGGATACTTTTTTCTCAGGAGCAACACTAAATTCGTTATAGCACTTATAATTTCTATTATTTTTCAACAAAAAAATTCCGAAATATTCTTCCAATGTTAATAAATAGTATGCGAAAATTTAAAACAGAAAAGAATTATTTCTTTTCTTACAAAAAAATCGAGTAAAACCTTTTGTTTAGGCGTTACCGACTGCCTATGCTCCTTTAACATGTGGACGTTAGTATTATACACAACATGCAAGCATACGCACAAAACAGGTGTTGCAGTGTAAAAAAATTAAATTTAATTAAATTCAAAATTCGATGTAAAAGTGTTATATTTTTAATAGAAGACGAGTAATTTTTTTTTTTAAATGAGTTTTCTCAAAAATGGCTCGGCAAGTTATGGACTATAAATTTTTTACACACTATTTATGATGCAAATAACCTAAATCAGCAAAAAAAATGATGTGCTAAGACCCTTCATTCAAAGTTGCTTCAAGACCACCGTGAACGGATAAGACACTTTACAAAGAAATACATTAATAAAAGTTACAATTGTGACGAAGCAGTTCGTCACGGACGAAGTGATTTTTAAAAAAATTAAAATAAGGGATTGTTTAAGTGGTTAATTAGTATGTATGTTCATTTGAGATTTATTGAGTAAGTCGGTACAGCAAGGGTGCTTTATTTTGTTACGGCCCTAACTGGCGCCGACTTCCGCTTCGTCGCAATCCCCTGAAATTTAAATCTAAAAATTCGTTATCGGCAAATTAGCCAATTAGCTTTCGAGTTGGGTTTTGCGCGGTTTTTCCGTCTGTTTCCCGCGTCAAGCAGAGCCCTCTTTTTCTTCTTTTCAGGTGTGATTTTCCAATGTGAACGAGGGAGACCGACGTTGTGGATGAAGGAGCGAGGGAGACGCAGTACCTGTAACTAGGGGCGGGGCGTCCACCCCTAGTTTTGACAACGAATTCGGCGGTCGATCAAGCGGTCGAACAGTTGGTTCCAGTAGCTATCAGCGAGAAGGTGTCGGCGAGAATTATCGGGTTCCCTTGCGTTATTCGGAGTTTCCACGGCTTACAGTGTAACGGTGTCAGTATTGTTGATTAACTAATTATTTTGGGAAAAAGGACTATTGAAAAATTAGACGGGTGTGTAAAGATTTGAGGCAATAAAACTTTGTTCAAGCGAATTCCCCTGTGAGTGATTTATATTTTAACTTCCTTTAGTGTAAGTGTCCTGGTTTTGCCCCCCCCCCCAGACTCCTCACTCCTGGGTGATCTAAGTTCTGTCGAGTTCGTCAGTCGTCCTGGTAAGTAATTTTGGAATCTTTCCGGGGTGGTTGCTTTTCCAATTTCTCGGAGAAGGTCTCCGTGCTGCAGCGGAATTCCCCTTTGTGAGAGTAATGAACAGGTAAAAGAGTAAAGTGTAATATCGGTTTGAGTTTCTTCTTAATATTTAATTTAATTCAGATAATTTATCACACAATATGGAAAAAAATAATTTGTTGTAAGTTACCTTATATGGGGCAAAATTCCTGAACTGTCCAGGTCAAAAAATAAAATTTATTCAAACTTTGCTAAAATGTTTCCATTGTTAGTGGAAGTGTAAATACCAAATATTTTCAAATTCCATGAAATAGTTTTTGAGTTACACAGTTTTAAAATTTTGAATTTTTTTAAAATGTAGTTTTTTAAATTTACTATATTTCTAAGTAGATTGCATAAAAGTTAATATATATATATAGTGATTTTTAAAGCTTTTTTTACAGGCTACTATTCGATGATAATAAATATTTTTTTGTAAAAAAAAAATTTGACCTTTAAATTCAAGGTCAAAGTGTTAATTTGATTGTATCTCGAAATCAGAGATTTAAAAAAAAATTTAACCAATCTCAAAGGAAAGCTTGACTTTTTTCCTATAAGATATGTAAAAATTAGAGTGGAACTCTAAATACTTCTATCAAAAATACATCTCAAATACCCGCGCGTGCTCGATTAACCAGTGGTTACTCGCGCGAGGTCGCGCTATTCGAGCGCGCGCGGGTATTTGGGATGTATTTTTGACAGAAGTATTTAGAGTTCCACTCTAATTTTTACATATCTTATAGAAAAAAAGTCAAGCTTTCCATTGAGATAGGTTAAATTTTTTTTAAATCTCCGATTTCGAGATACTTTGACCTTGAAATTAAAGGTCAAATTTTTTTTTTACAAAAAAACCATGAAGTAGGATAAGGAGATGAAACGCCTGTAGTTTGTCGCTGGAAAACTTGACACCAATCAGGGGGGTCCCAGTAGTACAGGTCTTTTTTTCCCTGTTGACAACAGCACTTGCTGTGGTGATTTTTGTAACTATAATTTATCACGTGACCATATCACATGTACATAAGACACAGCCACGCACACAACGAAAATTAATTCTACTTTTCCCCTGAAGGGGCGCATAGTCGGCAGGGAAAAAGCAAAGCTGTCTACTGTGACCCCCCTGTATGGGGGCCAGTAAAAATACGTCGTTTCATCTCCTTATCCTACTTCATGAAAAAAACATTTATTATCACCGAATAGTAGCCTGTAAAAAAAGCTTTAAAAATCACTACATATATGTTAACTTTTATGCAATCTACTTAGAAATGTAGTAAATTTAAAAAACTACATTTTAAAAAATTCAAAATTTTAAAACTGTGTAACTCAAAAACTATTTCATGGAATTTGAAAATATTTGGTATTTACACTTCCACTAACAATGAAAATATTTTAGCAAAGTTTGAATAAATTTTATTTTTTGACCTGGACAGTTCAAGAATTTTGCCCCATATAAAGATTTTTTGAAAAAAATTTAAATGGAAAAAGTCATCAGTATAAAATTGTTAAAATTTTTTTATGCTTGAAAGAGTCAAGACGTCAACAATACAGTGTCTGACAGATAACTGAATTTAATAATTTTAAGATCGATGATTTAAGTGTATGAAGAAGGTTAAATTTTAAAAGTTAATTAGGGAAAACAATAAATACATTTTTAGATTTTCAATCGTATTTAATATTTCTTAAAAACGTTTAATATTTATTATTTAAATATTGATTATCTTCTTTTTTATTTATAGAGTTGTCATGTAATTCGATTTGTATCATTTCAGAAATTAAGCGTTTTTGTAGGTTTTCTTCTGTGTCTAAAATTATGCTGTTATTCCAATCAAAGTCGTGATTAAGATTTTCTCTGTGTGCTGCTATTACTGAACTTTTTCTAGTTTTGTGTACGTTAGTGCATTTAAATAGGGGTCTTTTTGTTTCTCCAATGTAACTTGCTGGACAATTTTGACAATTAATTTTATAAACAGTATTAGTTAGATGTTTCTTCTCTGTTTTATCTTTACCTTTTTTTATAATGTTATTCAAATTACTATTAACCGTTGCAATAGAACAAATATCATTTTTTTTTTTAATAAAAGGAAAACGGTTCATAAAATTGTTCTATATATGGTATAACTAGTTTGGGAACTATTCTGTTATAATTGTTATAGTCTTTATTATTAGGTAGTTGTGATTTTATTGTTGATATTCTTTTTTGAACGAATTTGTTAATAAAATCTGAAGGGTAGTCGTTATTTAATAAAATGTTTTTAACTGTTGAAATCTTGTCCTTGTGGAATCTGGCATGTGATAATTTAATAGCACTATCAACAAGATTATAGGTCATAGCGATTTTTCGAGAGAGGGGATGTTTAGAATAAAAGTTTAGAACTCTTCCGGGAAAAGTAGGTTTAGTGTACCAATTTGTGATTAATTTATTATTGTCATTAATTAGTGATATGTCAAAAAATTAATTTTTTTATTTTGTTTAGTTTCAAAAGTAAATTGTAAATGTTGATCTTATAAATTAAAAATGTTAATAATTTCATCTATTTTATCTATTGGAATGCAAGTGATTATACCATCCATGACCATATCCGCAAATAGACCCGAGATAGAAGAACCCATTGGAGTGCCAAATAATTGCTGGTCATATTGGTCATTGAACTTAAAAAAAGTGTTATTCATGAGAAAATCCAAAACGTCCAATAAGTCATCCAATGGAACATTGGATTGTCTAGAAATATCAATGTATCTTTTCTCGATGCTGTGTTTAACTAAATTTTTACTGACATTTGTGTAAAAAAAGTAACATCTAAACTAATTAAAATATGCCCTTGTGGGATATGAATATTATTTAATTTCTCTGTTAATTGTATGGTATTTTTTTATATATGACTTAGGTCTTTTTGTACAATTAGATAATATAGTAAAAAATTGCTTTGATAAAGAACACGTTGGAGAGCCAACAAGAGACTATAGGACGCATTGGTATATTAGTTTTGTGAATTTTTGGGAGCCCATAGCATTTAGCAATTGTTGTGTTTGTTTGTGTTAGTTCAATATCATAGTATTTTCTGTTTAAAAAGTTATTATTATTTCAGTCTTTTAAAATAGTGTATGTGCTTTTTTGTAGGTTTTCTACCGGATTGTTTTTTATTTTTTTATAAGTTTGGGTGTTATTTAATAGTGTTGTCATTTAATAATGTTGTAATTTTGGTGTAATAGTCATTTTGGTTCGTGGCTACTGTAATGTTGCCTTTGTCAGCGTGTGTAAACATAATTTTACTATAATGTTTTAAAAATAGTTTTGTGTCATTTAGTTTTTTAGCGAAAATGCGGTCATTTATACTTATGTGTATACTTTATTTCTGGAATGATAAACATTATTTATTAATTGTTTTCTGATGTCGTTTGCAATGCTTTGATTAACTTCATTATTAATAAAAAATTGTTCGTTCAATTGATTTTATATATATTATATATATATAAATATATTATATTATATATATTTTATTTTATATTTTATTTTATAATTGATTTTTAATCTCGATCGACGGCATCACATTTTTTTTTATTTTTGCGTTTTGGGGTTTTTTTGGCGACCCCATAAAAAATAGTTAATATAAAAAAAATTGTTAAATAAGCAAATGGGTCTTATTCTTTGAACTCTCTTGAAGAGAAACAGAGTTGGGCGATTAAAAAATATTGCTTTTCAAGGGTTCTATACCATTTCTACGAAAAAGTCTTTTTCCCCATGTAAAATACATGGGAAACTTTGAGCGCTTTGAGCCCTATCTGAATATTAAAAAAAAAGAAAAAAGCAGGGGTATTTTTTTTCGTTATAAAACAATTCTACTTTATAAATCTGAATTATTAAAAAATACAAAACAAGTACGAGATACACTCGTACTAAGTCGAAGGGTTCCGTACCGCTCTAATTTTTTTCAATTATATGAGTCAGAGATTATTTGAATAATAATTTAAATAATGATAAATTAAAATAATTTTTTTTATTTTTAAAGAAATTTAAGTATAAACTTAATGATTTTTATAAGATTAAAAATTTCGAATTAAATAGACTAAGCTTTTTTATATAATTTTAAATTTTAAAGCCAAAAAAATTTTTTTTTTAATTTTTTTTAATTTTTTAACTTTTAAAGTAATTTAAACATAAGCATAAACATTTTGTACAAAAAAATAATCTGAAACTATAAAATATTGTAGCTGTTTAGAAGAAAAAATTTTTTTTTTTGGTAAAATTTCAGTTTTTTGAAAAAAATGTTATGATAATAAATTTAAACCACAATTTTTATGGTTTTATAAAAAATTCTGCATAAAATTACACATTTTTAACCAATTCCCAACCTTTCAGGATAAATACGCTGAGCTCTAGCATAGGGGTTTTTTGTCATTTTTCAACTTTTCATTAATAACTTTTGAAAATTAAGTCCAGCAACGTTCGCTATATTTTTCCTGTAATCTACACTTAAAAATACCTAGATATACCAAATTTCAAACCTCTAGGTCAAATGGTTTGGAAGATAAGGGGGGGGGGGGACACGTTTATTTTGAAAAAAAAGTTTTTCCTTGACAACGCTATGAACATCACCTCCAATCATGTTCTCTATATTTTTCCTGAACTCTACTCGCAAAAATACATATGTGTACCAAATTTCAATACTCTAGGTCAAATAGTTTAGGAGATAAGGGGGGGGGGGGGGGGGGTAAATAGGCATTTTAATGCATTTTTTGAAAAAAATCTTGTTATTTCCTTGACAACGCTATGAACATCACGTTCAATCATGTTCGCTATATTTTTCCTGTAATCTACACGTGAAAATACATAAGTGTAGCAAATTTCAACTCTCTATCTCAAATAGTTTGGCCGCTAGGGGGGGGGGGGGGGGGGTAATGGTTTTGGGCGACGGACAAACGAGTGAAAACATAAGGGTTCCGTTTGGACACTTTGTGTACGGAACCCTAAGAATGACTAATTCTCAGTCATTAATGACTAATTTAAATAGGGCGGATTCGTTGACCGTGACTTAGTCAGCAGGTACTAATTCAATCACTAACAAATGTCTAACTAAATGAATTTGTAGACTGTAACTATTAATCGTTTAAGACATCGTCGTGGAATTGCATCAAACTAATGTTGATAAACTATTCCCAAACTGTAATTAAATAAAAAAAGTAAAAAAATAAATTTAGAAGCCTACAAACAGTATGCTTAGTATAAAAAATAACGAATATAACCTTAAAGGTTATTTAAAGTATACATTACTTTCATTCTTACCCATGAATCTACAAAAGAGACGCACTTTCTCACCAGTAAGAAGGATGCACTTTACACTAAAATAAACTGAATAAAGAAACCAAAAACATTTTCCAAAATAATTTTGAAAAAATCGAAAAACATAACGGATAGAGAAAAAAACGTATGGAAAACCTTACCGGTTTTCCTTCATATCGTGTAACAAAATTAAAAAAAAATTAAACATATATGAATTCACTAACTTTAACTTATGAAGTAAATAATGCAAGTTATAAAACTTTTTACTTTTACTTAACACTTTAAAATAACATTTACAAATGTTTCATATTGTGTTCTCATTTTTAATTGTTATTTTCAAATCTTTAAGTAAAAGTTAAAATTTTGCTCATTCGCATTATTCATCTATATCTTTAAAATATACACGGAAAAAAATAATTTCTTGAATATTACTGAACTTTGTACTTGAGTTTGGGGCAAGGCAGGAAATTTAGTACTAATTCAAACCTAAATATTTTAGGTAAATAATGAACTAGTTCCTAAAAAATTCTTAAAAATTAAATGGAAAATAAAATTTATATTTTGACTTCTTTCGGTCTGATTTTAAACATACCATTTACCTATAGATTGGTGATTTAAATGAAATATTTTAAAATCTGAATCAGAAAAATCCGAAGCCGGAAGATTCGAATTCGCGACCCCTCCTCTAAAAGCGCCCGCTGTATCCACTAGGCCACTGACACAGTTACAAGTCTTTACATATACATTATATACAAGCAACGGCTTGCAGTGCGCTACAAGACAGTGGGCGTGAGGCCACGCCTCCTAATGTTTAAAAGTCAGGAACCGGTTCAGTAGTATTTACTGAAATATAAAGTGCTGAACCATATTTTAGTTTCTACATTACTGTTTTGGGATTTCTTCTGAATTTTCGTTAATCGTTAATAAAAGCTCATCAGGAATCGTCAAATTTTCTCTATTGTCCCAAACTTATGAATAAATTCCGTACCTATTCATGAATATTTTTTTCCGTGTATTTATTTAAATTTCCCGCTTTCAGAAAGCTAGGGTCGCAGCGGGAGCTGCGAGGGAAGGGGATACTGTTAGTTCTTGTTACATGCGTAGAGGGCCGATTCCCTAAGGTGACAAAAAAATACAAGTCAGTGAGCTCACCATGACCGCCAGCTAGTGCTACATGCAATAGAAAATCGTCTAATACTGTGACACTACACAATGATTCTTGATGATGACACAGTAAAAGAGAGCTGAAATCAGAGTATGCACGGTTTTTTGAGGCGCAATCTCTTTCCCGTGTGGGATATAAGAATTTGACGCCAAAGTCTCGTCAATAGAGTTCCACTCAGTTCTGCTTGCACGCTTCGTGTACGGTACCCTAAAAAAATGGGACTTGGTGCTTTTTTACTAAATTCTATCGGCTATTAAATTAATCTTTTTCCCGACAACACAAGTTTCAAATTTAACTTACAAAATAATTATAGAAAATTTTCTAAAATAATTGTCAAAAATGTATTATACAGACATAAAAAATTAATCCCACAAATTGTCAGACTTTTTTTAAAAATAGTCTGCAATTACCTTGAGTGAAATATAATGATTTAACCCATAGTTTTTGTTTGCGAAAACACAACTGTTGGAACATTTAAAAAAATTGCTCTTTATTGACTTGGTGTAATTGATATTTTTCCTGTAATATTGAATTTTCACTGAGCGATCAATTAAAATTGATTAATTTTATACAATTTTTCTATTATAATCTAGGACTATCTCAAATGGACATTAATGGGAAATTAAGCCCGAGTTCAATAGACTCTTTAGGTATGAACTACTTACAAATGTCTCCAATGTCGATTGACTCATCTCCTACTCCTGCTGGAGATTTTATTATGTTCGAGGATGCTACAGGTAATTTTTAACCTATTTATAAATTATTGTTTTGATTTATTTTGTTTTTTAATAAATTACTTCACATATTAATTTTTATAAAATTTTTTGTTATTATTTATTTACTTTTAGTTCTTGAACCACCATATATCAAAATTTTGGTGCAGCCTGTTGATAAATTTAGATTTCGTTATAAATCTGAAATGATGGGAACTCATGGTAGTCTTTTAGGAGAAAGAGACGAAACAACACAAAAAAAAGAAGTTCCTACTGTTCAAGTAAGTTTCTATTTTATTTTTAATATTAAGACGTTTATATGCAGAGAAAAACCAAGGTTTTCAGTGTAATCGAACCCTAAAGTCTCGGCAAGTCGAAAATGTATGATGTTCAATAGGACAGAGAAAGGGGTGGATTCCATGTCAACTCAAAACAACTTTTTTTATGGAATAAGCTTCGGCTATAAATGGGCTTAAATAATACTATTTAGGATAACTGACACCAAGTACTTTTTCAAAATTTTAGAAAATGGCGGAGATACAGGACTTTGAATTTTAAAGCTTATTTTTTTTTTAAATACTAGTACTTTTGTTCTAATTGTTCGATTTTCGTTTTTAAATTGTCAAACAATTTGTCTTAAAGTAAAGTACTGTATTTTAATTTTCAGAAAAAAAAATTTAATTTTTGTTTTTGAAAATACGTGAATTTGTATTTTTTCGTATTTTTTGGGGAAAAGAAGATACAAGTGTAATATACAAGTCCTGTAAGTTTCATCTTGGGACCACCATTAGTTTTCGAAAAAACCTATATAAGTTGTAGAACGGTTTTGGCGTATTTCTTAGCAGTTCTTTCGCCTTTCACGATGCACAGTGGGACCAAACTGGAATTTACTGTTCAAAAGCGTCTAGAGCCTTCGTTTTTGTAACCTATTTTACTTTTTTTCTTCTTAAGTAAAAGATTCTAAAATTTGGAAGAGATTTGTCGAGCCCGATATTTAAATTTTTATTTGTTTATATTAATTTTTTTATTGTAAAGTTTAACAAAATTAGCAATTTTTAAAAAAATGTTATCTCCAGTTGCTATAATTGAATGATAAATGTTAAAAACTATTTAAAAATGCCCCTGGAGTACTCCTAAACTGTTAAAAAATTACACAAGTGAAAATTTAAATTTTATAAATAAATTATGTTAACAAATAATTAAGGTTGTAACAAATTGTTAATGAGGAAAAAGACTTTGTTAAATTTTGACGAAATTGTTTACTCGGAGTTTTCTGAGGTAGCTGATTACGAATCCGTTATCAGTTGTTCAAAATTCAAAATGACTGATCCAATATGGCGGATGACTTTATTTAAAGTCAATCCACTTTGCTGGAAATTTGTTACTCGGGGGTTCTTGAGGTCGCTGATTACGAATCCGTTATTATTTTTCCAAAATGCAATATGGTGTATCCAATATGGCAGATAACAACGGATTCGTAATCAGTGACCACAAAAACCCCCGTATAACAAATTTCAAGCAAATTTGATTGATTTGAAAAAAAAGTCGTCTGCCATAACGGATTCGTAATCAGCGACCCCGAAACCCCCCGAGTAACAAATTTTAAGCAATTTGGATTGATTTTTAAAAAAGTCGTTCGCCATATTGGATCTGCCAAATTAAATTTTGAAAAACTGATAACGGATTCGTAGTCAGCGACCTCAAAAACCCTCGAGTAATTTCAAGCAAATTAATATTGAAATAGGGTGAAAGTTATGATATTTTTTTCAAAAGAAGGATAATTTTTAAATTATCAAAACTTCGATTCTATTTCAGATAGAAAACTGATCTTGCCCTAGATTTACTCAAAATTAAACCTTTTTTTAATTTATGGGGGCACCCGCAGTTGTAACTTTCAATAACTCGATTCTTTTTCTTTCATTTTCTTAGAGTATTTGTTTTCAGAAATGTATCTACAAAATTTTAAGATGATCCTGTGAAAATTGAATGAGATATACAGGCTGAAAGGGAGGTGCGTCAGGTCGGTCGAGAACAGGCTAACGGCACACCTGGCGCGTTTTTACTTAATATTTTTAACTTTTTTTTCAAGTTTAAATGATGTACTTTTAGATAATAAATTAATATTTTAAAAAAATTTGATAGTTTACGAGAAAAAAAATTCGTGAAAAATGTCTTTTTTTTGGCGCTACAACTGCGGGTGTCCCCTTATGTTGGATTGTTGGATGAAGTATTTGTTTTAGAAGTAAAAAAAAACAATTTATTACACAACACCTAAAATTAAAATTTTTTTCAAAAAATTCTTTTGCTGAAATCTGAATTTAAAAGGGTATATCTCGAAAAGTTTTAGAGCTAATGCACTCTAATTTTTTTCCAGCAATTTTTATACACAATTAGTTTTCTATATATACTCTTCAGTTTATATAAACATAAGAGGGTGTTCAGACTTCAGTGTTTGATCTCACAGAATTGGGCCTGGCTCAAATTTACGACTCGAGACAAGTTGCCAATTTAAATATAACGGGAAAAGTGAAGTGTTGTGTTCAGCGAGCGCTTGGCGGCAGCACCTCTCGGTGGCCAATTTTTCAGCTGCTCGCCATGCGTCTTGCGCCATGTGACCAGTATAAAATTATAACCGGTACTAATCACACTACTTTATGTAACGGTATTTCTCACCAGTGAATGTTTTATTTAAATGTGTGTTTAGTGAGGTGAAAAATCACAAAAAAAAGGACTCAAGGTCAAAACTGTATGCATGCGTGTGTGCGATTTTCAACCTTTGTGTAATTTTTTATCTACTGACCACGGAATAACTCATAATAAAAGGCACATCTCATAATCAAGGTTTTTTATCAGTTTATTTTTCTTTAATTCAGTGACCACAAAATTTCGACCTTTTCTTCTCTCTCGGTACTGCTCAAAACAGAGGGAGAAATATTTAAAAATCTAAATTTTATACCAATTTTTCACAGTTTTTCATCAAGTTTGATGGGTTACAGATAACTGAAAGATCTTTAACACTGAGGACCTATTTTCTGCTCCATTTTAAATGACTCGAATCGATATAGTATTTATTTGTACATGTTTGTGCAAAAATATGTTGATGAAAACACTTTAAAAACACAAATGAAAGTTTTTTCAGAAAGGGACTAACCCATTTTTTTCATTTTTGGCTTGAAGTCGTTAGAAGGCATATAAAAAACAAAATAAAAAGAGAACCGAGATGGGCTAGCACTTTTAAGTGGAAGTTAGTCAAGACTCATCGTGAAGGGAGAAAGACCTGCTAAAAAAAATACACGAAACCCGTTCTAGAACTTATTTGGTTTTTTCGAAAACCAATGAAGGCCCCAAGATGAAACTTACAGGACTTGTATATTACACTTGTAGGTTCTTTTTCCCAAAAAATAAAAAAAATTAAAATTCACACATTTTTAAAAACGAAAATCAAACAATTAGAACAAAAGCTTTAGTGTTAAAAAAGAAATTAGCTTTAAAATCCAAAGTCCAAAGTACTTTGTATAACAAAGTACCAAAGTTTAGGGAATTAGGAATTTTGGAAAAATTGGTTTCCCGCTAGCAGATGTTCTTGAGATGTTTCCTTGAGCGAGGTAATTAACTTCCAGATTAAAACTGACAGAATTTGACATAAAAAGTGTCCGCCACACTTCATTTAAATACCTTGTACGCAGGGCCAATTTCGGAGTTAATTTCCTGGTTCGTGGAAACATGTAATCGCAGAAAACAAATATTTTTCAAATCCCTCCTCTAAACTTTGGTGATGATTCTTTTCTGCTTCCTCATGGATAAAGCTTTGTATTCCTTCAACTTTTTAGAATTTTTAAAATGCTTCAAATTAACTTTCCTCTATTTAGAAATGTGTTATATCAGTTCCTGATCAAATGTCCAGATGTATGTATGTGCGTGTGTGTATGGAAGTACTTTTTCTTGTGAACACAATAACTCGAAAACGGTTTAATGGATTTAAATAAAATTTAGTATGGTTATTTTTACTACTAAAATCCGTAAAGAGGTAAGCCCTAGTCCACTAGGGCATCTCCGTGATGAACACCTGGACTCTTTCCAATTTGTGCCACAGAGCGCGTCCCTGGGTTGTGGATTGGGGGTGCCAAGACTAGGCCTGATTGTTGCGTGAGCAGTCATGAACAATAAATTGGAAAACCGCAGATAGGAACTGTGCTTTGGTAATCTTCTCTACTGGTGTGACGAGACCGAGGTGCCTAAGCCAAGCCGGTGGTGACATCTGTGAAGAGATTAGCTGAAGTTCAATATTGCGTCTCTGTGATGAGTACGTATGCATGCGATTCATGGAACAGTGCCTGCCTTCAGTGTTGTGGATGAAGAGTATTGAGCCTGATCACCCTAATTCGCTGCGGGAGCAGTCTTGAACAATGAATCTACGTTGCAAAGCACGGACTAATATCAAAGTGAAGATATCAATAGATATATGGTTAAAACACCATATATCACCAACCATGCTTTGGTGTGTAAAACCTGACGGATAGATTCCGTTCGGATCTGTGACGGATGTGCTTTCAACTGGAGGTGTCAAGTGAGAGTGTGTATCACATTTCCCTTTAAAAGAGAGTGTGGAAATGGCATTCGCAGAGGACCCGTACCTGGGTCTAAACGGTACCATGGGTGACCGGGTGGCCTCGAAGGCTTGTTCTTCGCCCGGTCATTTGAGGCAGGGCCTCCAAGCCACCATTTATTTGGTCTACACGTTCTTTATGCTCTGTTTGTGTGAGTTGCATGTCTCAACTCGGTTAGCAGTTATGCAGAAACTGTTACGACTAGGAAAGGGTCCGAACCTCACCAAAGTACTGCACAAATTGCATTCCACTTTTGTGTAGAGATTGGTATAGTTACATAGCGTTCCGGAGAAAACTCAGTAAGCGGAACGTAATCAGGTGCATGTATCTGTAATGCTTTTCTAAAAGTATGGATAGGGAGCGGGGAACTCATCCACCCGTCACTCCCAAAAGATGTGTTGTAAATAGAAAATAGAAGGAGAAAGCACAGGTTACTAATGTCTGGGACAAAAAGATGCAACTTTATCTCTTTTTTTTTAGTATAACTAATTAAAAAAAAACTCAGAATATTTTAATAAAACTTTTATGAAAACTTACGATTTCAAAAATAGAATTGTGTTAATTTGAGTGTCGTACAAAATTTTTTATGGTATCTATGATCTAGAATGTGTGAAAAACACGGATTTTTAGGTCCGTTTTTCACGCCTGAACTTTCAACTGCTGGGCATTTCCACGAAAACACGGACATGAGATTGAAATTTTTAAATCAATTATTTATGACAAATAAATAGCTGACAGTAAACAGAAACCTTTAAAATTTATGGTTCTGAAAGCAATTTTTTAAAATATAATTTTAAAAATTGGTTCTTAGACTTTTCAATTCCAACCGTTCGGCGGTTAAAATTTATCTGATAATGAGAGGGTATTTAAAACTAATATTTAATAAGTATTAGCCATTATTTAAATCATTTATTTATTTATTTTGTAATTAAAGTTTCAGGCTATTGATCTAGTGTATTCTTTTTCAATTTTTTTACAAGTTTTTCTTGATTTAAATCAATTTTAAAAATTCATCAAGCTATTTCCGTGCGTCCCAAAAAAGCGCTTTTATTTTAATACAGCAATAGCAATTGCTAATTAAAACTTGAAATCTCGAATACAAAGGTAATATTTTATTCTAAATCTTCTGTCTTATAGAAATTCTGTGTTCTAATTAATATTAGGCTTGCTATTGTCGTGACGCACCGACGTGAAAAATTATTTTAAACTGAGTAATAAAAATGCAGGTGAATGTGCTCAGTTGTTTTTCGAATAATTAAGATTAAAAAATATAAAACACTTCAATCATGATTTTTTGAAGTTTACTAAAATGCCATTTAAAAAATCTACAATTCTAACTCAGAATTGAAAACGACTTTGGTGAAATAGACAAAGAGAAGCAGAGAAATAGGATGAGAAAATCTCGTCCAAGTTTGAAAAATAACGCTACAGTTTGGAAAGATTTTAGGGGAAAAGAAAATAAGCGAAAACACAAAGCAAGAAATGCAAAAAAGAATTGTTTATCTGAAGAAGATATGGAAGGTACTATATAATTATTGTATATATTAATATTTAGAATATATATATTAATATTTGAATTATTTATTAATTTTTATATTTTTGTACAAACTATAGGTTATAAATGCGCTCAGACGTTAGAAAAAACAGTACAGAGAGCAAAAAGAAATTTTTCGCATTGTTTTTTAAAAAGACAAACACTTATTAGAGCTCTGGAAAAAACTAATGCATTGTAATAGTAAATGTTCAGCAATATCAGAGGAAGTTCAAAACAATGTGCTTAATTTTTATCTTTCTCCAGACATTACTTGATAATCACCTTGTTTGAAAGACAAAAACTTTCGTTTCAAAACGATACATGCTGATGTCTTATCGCGAAGCTTACGCTGCATTTTTTCAAACTCACCCTAAAAGCAAAATCGGAATTTCAAAATTTCAAAGTTTAAAACCATCATTTGTTGAAAACTTCAATCACATCCTTCATGAAAAGTGTATATGCAAAATCCATGAAAACATGAATTTTCTGCTGACTGCTTTACACACTCATTGCGATATTCCTACTGATGTTAACAAAATTCTAACAAGTTTCACTTGTATTGATAACAATAATGATTGTGTCATGGGTTTCTAACGAAATTTGTTTCCGACTACAAATTTATTATTTATCAGTCTTATATCAATTTGTTAGTTTATAATAAATAAATTACTTTATAGAAATTTTTTTAGACAGTAGAAGTAAAACATATATTAGTTAAGATAGTTTCGAAATTCTATATTTACACGTCATTAGATGGTAATACAATTCGGTCGATTCTGTTAATTAGTCACATATAAACAAAAGATTTCAGAATTAATCATAAAAAAGGATGAGCTCATCATAAACACACAAAGACATTTTCGCTAGAAAGTAGATAGGGACAGTTTTGCGCCTTTCTCGAGAGACGAATCTCACGAGGGATACCTAGGCCCCCAGGGGCTATACTCCTACACACAAAGACATTATCAAATTCCCAAAATTTCGAATAAAAAATAAAATAAAATTTTTCTTTAAAATTTACAATACAATTGAAAAAATCGAGAAGTAGAGCATTTTCGCAATTCAGTAGATTCTCATTAAACACTTTTTGAATTGGGATGTTATCCTTATTACAAAAATCACAAGATAGACACAGACTTTATGCTACTTACAAATCTCCAGGTGATTATGTTATGAATCACAATAAAAACCATTATAGCCTTACATGCGTCATGTATACTTATGTGCAGGATTGATGAATGAAATATTTATCGTTTTAGATAGACGCTCCAGATTCATATTCGGACGAAGTCATGACGATGCTAGTGTATGAAGCCTTGTAAAATCCCAAAGATTGAAGAACATATATTTGTTGTGATCCTTGTGTAATAATTTCAAAAAATATGTAGAATGTATTTAACGACCCGTTAGATTTAAGAACAAACAAAAACAAAGATGTATACATATGTATATAGATATACACTTAGCTTTGTTACACAGCATTAATATACTATTCGCAAAAACGCAATGCTGAATTAATTTTAGTTACCTTAAAAAATTCACGGGTCTAAAACACATAACAAATTTCTGCACAATTTTTTTTATTGTGTTTTCAAAACCCTGCACAACCTTTTTTACATTAGGGGCCGTCCACAAATTACGTAAGGTCTTTTGGGTAGAGGGGTGGGTAAAAAAATTTTCTATGCTAACTTACATAGGTGGGTACCTGGTTAAACAAATTCTTTACGTAAGATATATTTCTTATTTTTACTCAAAAAATTTTTGAAATGTTCACGTTATGTGAAAAACACCAAACATTTATTTATTAAACAATTTTTTTAAAATTAATTTCATTATACATGCATCACAGTATCCTTTATCTTCATAAAAGGTTAAAAGCTGAATTTTTTCCCTCAAAAAGGTGACAAAAAATGAAAGAACAAAATATTTAAAAAATATAAGATAATAATTGAAAATTAAAGAATACAACAAAAATTTGAAAAAAATAATTAAAAAATGTAAGAAATAAATTAAAATTTGAAAAAATAATAAATAATTGAAAAGAAATTACAAACCGATGAAAATAATGAAAATAAAAAACCGATGACAAGTGAAAACAAAATTCAAAAAATGCTAGATTTATACACAGCCAATCAAATAATTGAAAAAATTAAAGAATAATTATAAAATTTTAAAAGAATAATTGAAAATTGCAAAAAATAATTAATAATTGAATGAAATAATTAAAAAATGACGGGATTAATGAAAAATTAAAACGAATATTAAAAAAAATCGGGCAAGTTCGAGTTACACTCGCACTAAAATCGAGGGTTCCGTACACAAAACAAAATAATTTTTAATATATTTGATACTATTAAATATATAATATATAAATATATTATACATATTACATATAATATAATAAATAAAATAGAATATATAATGAATTTTTTATAAAAAATGGACCACCCTCCCCCCCTATCTTCCAAAATATTTTACTTAGAGAGTTCAAATTTTGTACAGGAATGTATTGTCAGGTGTAAATAACATAAAAATTATAGAGAACGTGATCGTGATTGCAGTTTTAACGAAAAATCCAGAGATTTTAGCAAATATCCATAAAAAATACTCAAAAATCATTTTATTTCCTTAACAACGCTATGATCAACTTCTACAATCATGTTCTCTACCATTTTTCTGTAATCTACACGTGAAAATACATTTGTGTACCAAATTTGAACTCTCTAAGTCAAATTGTTTGGAAGTTAAGGGAGGGGGGATACGGTAATTTTTAAGAATTTTTTTTAAATCGTTGGTTTTTGCTTAAAAACACTATGATAACGATCTGCAACAAAGTTCTCTACAGTTTTTCTGTAATCTACATGGCAAACTACATATGTATACCAAATTTCAGCACTCTAAGTACAATAGTTTGGCAGATATGGAGGTGGCATTGTACACTTTTAGTGCATTTTTGCTAAAAAAAATGACCGTATCCCCACCCCCCCCCCTTATCTTCCAAACAATTTGACTTAGGATGCTGAAATTTGGTTCACGTATGTAGATTTACGTGTAGATTACAGGAAAATTATAGAGAAAGTGATGATTATAGCGCTGTCAAAGTTATAACACTAAACTATGGCCCATATGTTAAAAAAATGCTCAAAAATATTGTTATTTCCTTGACAACGCTATGTTCAACACATACGATCATGTTCTCTATAATTTTCCTGTAATCTATACGTGAAAATACATTTGTGTACCAAATTTGAATTCTTTAAGTCTAATAGTTTGGAAGTTCAGGGGGGGGGGATACGACCATTTTTTAGCATTTTTTAAAAAAAATCGTTTTTTTCTGCTGAAAAACGCTATGATAACAGCCTGCAACAAGGTTTTTTATCGTTTTTCTGTAATCTACACGTCAAACTACATATGTGTACCAAATTTCAGCACTCTAAGTATAATAATTTGGCAGATAAAAGGCAGGAATGGTACAAATTAAACGCATTTTTTCGAAAAAATGTCCGTATTCCCCTCTTATCTGCCAAAATATTTGACTTAAAGAGTTCAATGTTGGTACAAAAATGTAGTATCATATGTAGATTACAAAAAAAATATAGAGACCGTTGTGGTGATAGCGCTGCAAAAGAAAAGGCAAGAGATTTCAGCCAAAAAATATCAAAATTTCTCAAAAATCTTGTTATTTTCTTGACAACGCTATGTTCAACCCCTAGAATCATGTTCTCTATAATTTTCCTTTCATCTACACGTGAAAATACATATGTGGGTCAAATTTGAACTTTCTAAGTCAAATAGTTTGGCGGCTAGGGGGGGGGGATACGATTTTCGACAAAGTCTTTCCAATAGGGTTCCGTGCGTACACTTGTGGTGTACGGAACCCTAAAAATGACGAAAATAATTGACAATTGAAAGCGAAATTTGAAAAAATGTCAAGATTAATAGACAATGGAAAAAAAAAAATTTTAAAAATTGAACAAAAATTATTAAAAAAGAAAATAATTTCATATTGAAAGATTAAGAAAGTTATAGGAATAATTGTTGGAAATAATTGCAAATTTAACAACTGGATTGAAAATATAAATAAGTAATTACCATTCAACAAAATAATTGAATGTTAAAAATTGAAGAAAATCATTAAAAAATTAAGAATGTAATTGAAAATTAAAGAATATAATTGAGAATAGAAAAAAGTAATTGAAAACTTATTAGTAATAAAAAAAAAATAATTGAAAAAAGGCAAGAGGTTTTGTAATAATTAAGAAATTAATTGAAAATTGAAAAAAGGAAATAAAATTTAAAGAAATTAATTCAGAATTGAAGAAAAAATTCAAACATTGAATCTGAATTTTTTGAACATACTTCGAAATATTCACAAAAAAATTATATATTTTTACCCCAAAGAGCTGAAAAGGGTGACAAAATTGAAAAAAGGATAAAAAAAGGGTAAAAAGGTGACTGTCTGTGATGCCTACATTAATTAAGCAATTTTTTGCAATGTTAAGAAAAAATTCTCGTAAAAAAATACATAAGCAAAAAATTACGTAAGATAGAGTGGGTGGGTGGATCAAAATCTTACGGAGCCTTACAGACGTGGGTGCATGGGTAAAAATCTGAGAAAAATCCCTTACGTAATTTATGGACGGCTCCTTAATCACTACTTTTCGTATTTCTTAGGAAGTACACGTCTAGTTATTTGAATTTCTCAACGAAAATGCTCTCAACCCGGAGAACGATTCGTATATATTAATTATAGGTTCGTTACCACTCATCCATAACGTACTCTTATATTTCTATTCGACTATTAAATAAACTACATTTAGTTAATTAATAAAAAATACAAATTTTCGAGGTTTTTTTGTTACTTCTGACTATTCTTCCCTGCAGAAATTTTTTCCAGAGGAATGGTTGCTATGGAAATGTTTTTTATAGCAGATATTGATATTGGAAAATTATGCATAGCAACGGTTGCTATGGGAATGTTTAACATAGCAACGGTAGTTATGGAAATATTTTTTATAGCAAATATTGATATTAAAATATTCTCCATAGGTTGCTATAGTATAAGCATGTTTTCAATAGCAACCTTTGTTATGGGGGTGTTTTTCGTAGCAACGGTTGCTGTAAGTATATATTCAATAGAAACTGTTGTTATGGGAATGTTTTTAATAGCAACTATTGATGTAGGAATATTCTTCATAGCAACGGTTGCTATAAGAATGTTTTCCATAGTAACTGTTGTTATTAGAATGACCCTAATGTAAAAACGTGCGTGAGATCTGTCGTACGAAAGTAGGTCTGTACTTACATGTGTACGCATATAAGATCTCAGGTGACACAGACGAGATCTCGTATAAGATCTTGTGTGAGAACGTATGTACGAACGCATGTAAGTTCTTATATTAAGTTCCGTCATGCGCCGCGTATAACGTTACTCAATATGAAAATGAAACAGCGTACTTATATGAGTTCTCATCTGCGTACGTATGTAAGAACATATGTGCGAACACACGTACGAACTCATGTGCGAACACACCTAAGTATTAAATTAAATATATTATTAAAAAAAAATTCTCGCCAACGGGATTCGAGCCCATCTAACCTGAACCTAAGTACGCCTTAAACCCCTCGGCCACCGTAATTATAGAAACAACTTTACAAAATCTTAGTCATGTTTAATACATAAATTTCTCCAGAAAGACATGACTAAGATTTTGTAAAGTTGTTTCTATAATTACGGTAGCCGAGGGGTTTAAGACGTACTTAGGTTCAGGTTAGATGGGCTCGAATCCCGTTGGCGAGAATTTTTTTTTAATAATATATATAATTTAATACTTAGGTGTGTTCGCACATGAGTTCGTACGTGTGTTCGCACATATGTTCTTACATACGTACGCAGATGAGAACTCATATAAGTACGCTGTTTCATTTTCATATTGAGTAACGTTATACGCGGCGCATGACGGAACTTAATATAAGAACTTACATGCGTTCGTACATACGTTCTCACACAAGATCTTATACGAGATCTCGTCTGTGTCACCTGAGATCTTATATGCGTACACATGTAAGTACATACCTACTTTCTTACGACAGATCTCACGCACGTTTTTACAGTAGGTTCTTTTATAGCAAATATTGACACTGGAATATTATGCATAGTAACGGATATTATAGGAACATTTTTCTTAGCAACAGTTGCAATTGGAATGTTTACCAAAGCAACGGTTGCAATTGGATTTTTTTTCATAGCAGAGGTTGATATTGAAATAGTTTTCATTGTAATTTCGAATAGTTACCATAGCAACGGTTACTAAGGGAATGTTTTCTTTATTAACGGTTGCAATGGGAATGTTCACCATTGCAAAAGTTGTTATGTAAAAGTCTATCCTTTGTCTGGCTACAAGATTTTTGTTTTTAATGAAAAATTAATGTGTCTAATATTTTGCACTTCAACTTGCTGTAGTCTTTCTTTATAAATTGTTGATTAAGATTTTTTCCAAAAATATATATTAATCTATATCACACTGTGCAGGAAGGACGATATTATCAACTTTTATTGTGGCAACCTTTTAAAGTCTTTTTTTCTACAAAAAATACTTTTAAGGCTCTTTTCTCCTACTACATGTACCTATTCTTATGTCAAATTTATATCAAACAAAAATTTATCTTTTGCTGAACAAATAGAATAAAACGAAAAATAATTGGAAAATATTAAGTAGTAGAAAAATTGAAAAGAAAACTTCAAATTTCGCGGGTTTTCTCGGTTTGAAGGGAAAATATATGCTTTTATGACCATCATAAAAATGAAAGTGACCCTTGCCTCCATCCGACTACTGATTTGAAAAGAAAAATACATTTTTCGGGTAGAAGGACCTTTTTTTTAAGTTGAATTGTCAATCCTAATAAAAGAGTTTACGAACTCATAATGTGTTAGTTAGTACGAACCACAAATCCTTTACAAGGAAGGATTAGATTTATAAGCGTGACGTGAAATTTAAAAAAAAATTCCTTATATTTGTCGAAAACTTTGACAACGATGCGCCACCTCTAAATATTAATTTAAAAAATTGAAAAAAAGAGAGGTAATATATTTCACTGCAAAGAATATGAAACTGAAGAGATAAATTAAAATTTCAAAAAGGTCAGTTTTTTTGGACCACCCTAGTACACACGCTTGGGCTGTTTAAGTCGCATACACAAGAAGTATGGGCGCCTTGCGGTTAATTCATGAAGTATCACTTTACTACTAATGCAAGAGACCCATGAAATTCTGGTATGGGAGTCTTGCATTAGACATTTTCTTTCGAAACCACGAGGATTCAATAAGCAGTTTGGTTATAGATGTTTATAACCTAAGTGATAATTTAAAACATATTTCAATTATTCGAAATATAACCTAATAATTAGAAAAACGCAATCTTATTATATTAATGAAAAGAGCCTCATTTGTTAAAAATCAAGTTTTGTAACTGTAGAACTTTTTTCATTTTTATATATTTAAATCTCATTTTAAAAAAATATAATTTTAAATACAATTTTGCATAATCAAAATTTCTTAAGGGAATTATCTGTGAAATTTTAATCCATCAAAATTTATGGCTACTGTTCGCATTTTTTCTATTTTTTTTACCCGCACTCCAATATTTTGATGCATTTTAGAATTTTCATTTTTATTTAAATCATAAATTTTTTAAATACACATTTTATAAAACTTCTGGGTATCTAGATTTGAAATTTATTATATTTACTTAATTTTTACACTTTTACGGAAAGTCGTAATAAATATAATAATCCCAATGTCCATTAAAAATACATATAAATTAAAGAATTTAAAGTTCCGAACGTTCAACTGAACGAAAGTAACATTTTCCAAATTTTAATTTGTCAGAAAATAATGTTTTGCAGACCAAGAAATTTATTTATATATTTTAAGAATTCAATTCCTTTTTTACAGGGCTGTTATGGATTTAAATCATTGGGGAATTTGCATTAAAATCATGATTTAAATCAAAAAAACTTTACAATTCTCCGGATGTCTAATAAAATGTCTAATAAAATGCATGTAAAACATCTGAAACCATAAACAAAACCCACATATTTGGTAGATAAATCTTAAAAATTCAAATTTTAATATTTTTAATCATTCTATAAAATTTTGAAAATTCTGCTAATACAGATGATCAAAAAACTTGCGATTTATAAATTTTTGGTATAAAGATAGCAAAAAATAGTATTACATTTTTATATCTTTAAGTCATTAGAATTTAAATAAATTCTAAACTTTAATTGACTTGTATTCCAATTTTTTTCAGCTTTTAAATTTCAATTAATTCAAATTTAAATGAATATTATAATTAATGCTAATAATTACATATTATTAAATATTTTCCATATTTACAATAATCCTTTTTTTAATTCTTACGAGATTTCTAAAAGATTTTACTTTTTCGAAACTGTTTAATTTTTATTTTATAATTTATTATTTCTACAAAAATTTACGAGTTTTTCTTTTACTTTTGACATTATTTTTGTATTTGTTTTTCATTTTAAGCTTTTCTATAATTTATTGTTGGCCTTGTTTAATTACAATTTTATTATTTTTTGTACTTTATACATTTTTTTACAGTTTGTCAGATTAAGGAAATAAACATTTCTTCTTATTTATTCAATTTTATTGATGTTTCACTATTTTTTAGTCCCTCTTGCGTTTAAATTAATTCTATCATTTTTGTCATTATTTTTCCATTTCTTACAAACATTTTTCCTTCTTTTCAATTGTTTAGTTTTTATCTTAAAGTAACGAATTTTTGAAAACATTTATGTGATACTACTATTTACAATTTTTAAATTTCTCAATTTTCTACTTCTTTGAAAGCTTGTATTATTTTATTTTATATTATGTAAATTTAATCTTGTACTAAATATTATTATTTTAACATCGTTCTTCTATTTCATAGAATTTTTTTTCTTTTAATTTTTTTTTTCATTTTTCCAAAATTTTCTTCATTTTTTTTTATTAAATTTGTAAAATAATTCTCTAATTTTTCTAATGTTAAAATTTTGTTCTCTTTAGTAATATATTTGAACGTTTTGTTAATTATCTTCTTATTTATTATTTTAATTTTAAAAAAATGTCCGTAAATAGTTTAGTTTTTTGGAAAGATTTTCTGCTTTTTTATATATTTTTATGTCTCTGTTTCATTCTTGTGTGTTTTTTTTATTGTTTCTTCATTTCTTTAATGAACTACTGACAAATCCACATTTGGAAATTTTATATACTGATTATATTTTTTTAAAAATAAGTTTTTGATTCAAATAATAAAATTCAATTTTTTTTATTGTTTTGAAAAAATCATCATTTTTAGCAGCCCTGCTTTTTTATATTTTAAGTTGCAAAAGTTATTTTTGAAAATATTTCCATTAAAAAAAAATTTTCGTTCAAATGAACGTTCAGAATATCAGGGTCATAAAAATTAAAAAAAATCTTTTATTTACGTATTATTATAAAATGTCTTATTTATCAAATCTTATACATTTTCAATTTCGTACTTAATTACAATGTCTTTTGTTTTGTCAGTTTTAAAAACATGTCGTTGCTAAGAAAGATATAAAATTTTGATAAAAATCTTTTGTAAAGACGGAAAAAATTTGAAATAAGGCAGGGATTGATAGTTAAAAGTGTTAAAAACCTATCCTTAAGAAAAATGAATTTATAGTTAAAGTCTAACATTAGGTTTTATGCTAATTAAAATTTTGAAATAAACTTATTCCGTGTTCTTAATTACAAAAAAATTATGATAAACGTATAATTCGACGTGTCACATTCTGTAATTTGTTTTTCAGAAAAAAAATTAATAATCTGGACCACTTTTAAAAACAAGAAAATATCTCTGATATTTAAAATGCATCAAAATATTGGAGTGCGGGTAAAAAAAATAGAAAAAATGCGAACAGTAGCCATAAATTTTGATGGATTAAAATTTCACAGATAATTCCCTTAAGAAATTTTGATTATGCAAAATTGTATTTAAAATTATATTTTTTTAAAATGAGATTTAAATATATAAAAATGAAAAAAGTTCTACAGTTACAAAACTTGATTTTTAACAAATGAGGCTCTTTTCATTAATATAATAAGATTGCGTTTTTCTAATTATTAGGTTATATTTCGAATAATTGAAATATGTTTTAAATTATCACTTAGGTTATAAACATCTATAACCAAACTGCTTATTGAATCCTCGTGGTTTCGAAAGAAAATGTCTAATGCAAGACTCCCATACCAGAATTTCATGGGTCTCTTGCATTAGTAGTAAAGTGATACTTCATGAATTAACCGCAAGGCGCCCATACTTCTTGTGTATGCGACTTAAACAGCCCAAGCGTGTGTACTAGGGTGGTCCAAAAAAACTGACCTTTTTGAAATTTTAATTTATCTCTTCAGTTTCATATTCTTTGCAGTGAAATATATTACCTCTCTTTTTTTCAATTTTTTAAATTAATATTTAGAGGTGGCGCATCGTTGTCAAAGTTTTCGACAAATATAAGGAATTTTTTTTTAAATTTCACGTCACGCTTATAAATCTGATCCTTCCTTGTAAAGGATTTGTGGTTCGTACTAACTAACACATTATGAGTTCGTAAACTCTTTTATTAGGATTGACAATTCAACTTAAAAAAAAGGTCCTTCTACCCGAAAAATGTATTTTTCTTTTCAAATCAGTAGTCGGATGGAGGCAAGGGTCACTTTCATTTTTATGATGGTCATAAAAGCATATATTTTCCTTTCAAACCGAGAAAACCCGCGAAATTTGAAGTTTTCTTTTCAATTTTTCTACTACTTAATATTTTCCAATTATTTTTCGTTTTATTCTATTTGTCCAGCAAAAGATAAATTTTTGTTTGATATAAATTTGACATAAGAATAGGTACATGTAGTAGGAGAAAAGAGCCTTAAAATTATGCCAAAATCGTGGTTTTCAATATGAAATAGTAATTACATTTTCAAATTTTTAAAAGTTTTTTTGGTTGTAATATACTTTTATCGTCCTTCTTAAGTCCACCTCTAAATGTGACGCTCCGCGAGAGAAGGGACCTATCGCTGAGAAAGCAAACTTTAAAGGACGGATAGGCAAAGAGAAGGAAGAAAAATCGAGACGTTTAACATACCTATGTTTGAAGCTTCATAACAAGAAAACTAATTGCAGGAATCAAATTTTGATTTTTGGAACTCAAAAAGCAACTCAAAAACTATCAATTACCATACAAAAAATGAAAACAATAAAAATCAATTTCACGAGACGGTCGTTCAAAGAAAATTCAAAAAATGCGATACACTTAGCACGCTTAGGTTTGAAGCATTATAACAAAAAGTGTACTTAATAAAATTTTTTTTTGAAACATGGAAATGAAAGAACAACTCAAAAACTATCTTTTAGCATAAAAAAATGAAAATTGATTTTTCCGCGATAGGTCCCTTCTCTCGCGGAGCGTCACAAATATTAATTTACAAAATTGAAAAAAAATTAGGTAATATAACTCACTATTGACAATATAGAACTGAAGAGATAACTTGAAATTTCAAGAAATCAGTTTTTTTGGACTACCCTAGTGTGTACCCTACCCTACATCAGAAGTACAGCTGACTCTCACGCTGCAGACGTATGATATCATACTACAATATCAGACGCAGTGCCTCTACATTAAAATCATGAACTATTGGTCTGCTACAAAAGCAAGATCTTTCGCTCCGTGTACATATATCTTGAAAAAAATAGCAGTTACGATTTTGGTTAATATAGCATTTTTATCAGGGAGATATGTAGAAAAAAAACACTATTCAAAAGGTTGCCACAATGAAAGTTGATAATATCGTCCTTCCTGCACGGTGTGATATTATCAAAAATATTAATTAGAACCTGAGATATGACTGCCACATAAGTACACATACACATGCACACATAAGAATTTTTTGATGTTTTACAAAAAATTTGTTTATATATGTATTATTGTAGTTCATTAATATTAAAATTCATTTTTAGACCCAAAATCAAAATTGGGCCTTATAAGAACCAAAATAAAAAATTTTGGTTTTCTACACTTCTGTTTACAATATCTTTTAAAAATATCATTATATTTTTTGTTTTTTGTTATTATAACTCATAATATATTTAAAAATGTTTCTAAAAAAATTAAAAAGCGTGTTAAGGACAATGAAAATAGTCTATAGTTAAATTATTACTGAACAATGAACATTAGTCTGATAACTGAAACAAATGCTATACCCTTTGTATTTTGATTTAAAAACAGTTTCTACTTTTTATGACCTGTGTTAGTTTAAAAACAATTCAATTTATTACAGCACTCCAACCCCGGTACCCCTATTAAAAAAATTTAACTTATTATGGCACTTTAACCCCTCCTTTATCCGTTTAAATAATGTTGAAGTTAAAAAAGAAGTAAACATGTGAATTTTAAAAATCTTTTTTTTGTACAATATCCTATTATTATTTATTGCAAAATAATATTGAATCATAGAACAAATTAAATATTCTATTACGTGTGACAATATTCTTTTTGGTAATAGCACCCTAATTTTTGGGTAGTTACCTGGAAGTTTCCCATAGTAAAGTCGGAAGTTTACAACGGAAGTCTCCAGGAAACTTTCTGGACTTAGCGAAATGTCCTCCTTCTATTAGGATGTTTTCCTTGGAAGCCTCCCTTGGGAACTTTCCAAAAACTTCCCTTCGAAACTTTCGTTGAAACTTTGCAATTATTGTTTTTTAATTTTTAAAATCAATCACAGCAAATCTCTTTAAATTAAATTAATTGTTAATTATTTAATAGTATGCCTTACTGTTAAATTGTCAGCTATTAAAAGAAAAAGTAGCATCTCTTTTTTAAGAAATTATTTATCATTTAAGTTGAAAAAAAAAAGTTTCCAAGAGGAGTTTCCAGGAAGTTCCTAAGGAATGTTTTCGAGTAGTTTCGAAAGAAAGTTTCCAAGAGAAGTTTCTGAGAAGTTTCTAAGGGATGATTCCTGAAAGTTTCCAATAAGTTCCCAAGGAATGTTTCCGGGAAGTTTCCAGGGAGTTTACAAGGGATGTTTCAGGGAAGTTTCCAAGGGAAGCTTTCAGGAAGTTTTCAAGGGATACTTCCGGGATATTTCTAAGAAAAACTTCCTAGGAGGGGGCCATTTTGCTATGGTGGTATAATGGTACCATTTCGCTACTCAGGAAGCTGAGATATACAACTAAGTCACATTTTCACATACACGTAAACACATACACATAAACACCCATATATTCATATACACATATTTACACACATCCACATACTCACATGCACAACTACTCACATGCACACATACTCACATATACACACACATATAACTTCACATCTAAGTAAAAAAATAATCTTTATACCGCATGTACAAATATGCAAATATATGTATACTAGCTTTCGAGTAGTACGAAATGGTAATATAAAATTCCTGAAATTTCCTGCAGACTTCCGTTGGTAATTTTCGACCTTACAATGGAAAACTTTTAGGAAACTTACCAGAAATTCGGGTGCAATCTAGATTATATAAAAATCAGGGTTCCACTTTTAGTAGCACCCCTGTATCCGTTTAAGAAATTACACTTTTTATGACAGCCCATCCCCTTTAGGATATTAGAATTTTATAATTTTTACAAGAGAATTATGTTGCTTAGAAAAGTTTGTTTCAAATACAGAAAGTGTTTCAAAATAAATTATTTTCATGCCGAAAGCATGATAATAATTTTTGTCAAAAAATACTTTCTGTCGGAAAATACATATTATCAAAAAATACTTTTGGTCAAAAATAACTGTTGATGGCACGGTATTAGATTTCGATGCCCGCCGAAGGCGGGCTCGAAAGTTGATTAATAAATTTTAACTACTGTCAAGTGGGGCTATTTTGTGCGCGCGATGTTTTTGACGAATAAAATCTTTATATTCAATAGCTTAAGTTTGCTACTGGGTATAAATATTTTCTGATATCTAGACTACAAAGAGTAGTAAATGAATTTATTCAATTCTTTATCAGAAATCAGAAAAAAAATCGTGAAATCGTGAAAATCAAGCAGAAAAATTTCAAAGTTGTCAAAATTCTGTTCAGATCTCCGGAAGTTTAAAAGTGTTTCTGAAGGTATTAATAAAACTTGTTGACCATTTAGTTGTGATGATGTATACGTGATGCGCTAACTTTTTATTGCATATTTTAAGAAAAAAGTGTAAAAAACTGAAAAACCAGGATTTGGTGGGTTATTTTGTGCATTCTTTGAAATCAAGTTTTTTTCAATAATTTGTTTTGTAGTTAAAAAAAACGTTAAAATTTTTTTTTACAGAAGTTTATAAATAAGCAAATTTTGATGCACAAAATAGCCCCACCATGGGGTATATTTTGTGCAGAACTTTGAGTTTCTATAACTCAAAAAAAAATTTTTTTCTTGTCGGCTAACTCATAGGACACCTTTAGAAGGATGTCTACAACATAACTGAATAGATAAATTCTTTATTTTTTCAGATTTTGAATTTTAATAAAGCATAGAGTGGAAAAAGAGCGGTTTTGTGCACAAAATAGCCCCACTTGACGGTATTAAAAAATATAAAAAATATAAATAAATACATACCTATCATTCAAACCTTCAAAAGTTAAGATTTTTGAAGTCAGTTGATCAAAATTTCATGTAATTTTCAAAAACTTGAAATAGCGAAGAATTTTCATTAATTTTTATAAAACTTTAATTTTAAAAATGTTTACGGTCAATAATTATTATTCTGAAATAAAATTTTAATAATTCACAAAGTTAGATTTAATATGGCAAATTTGTTTTGAACAATTATTTTATATGTGAAAATTTATTTTTTTAATTTACTGTCCGCCATATTGGATCCGACATTTAAAATTTTTGAAAACTGACTTCAGATTCGTAATCAGCGACCAAATAAACCATGTTTTATTAAAATCAGTTAATTTTTTTAACTGAATGTCCGCCATATTGGATCCGCTATTTAAAATTTTTTAAAACTGTCTTCAGATTCGTAATCAGCGAGCAAAAAAGCTTTGAATACCATTTTTTATTAAGATCTATTACTTTGTTAAACTTAATGTTTCGCTATTTTGAATTTTCGGAAAATTGACTTCGGATTCGTAATTATTTGCTCCCATAACTTTTATACAGTAATCAATGTGGGTCTTTAAATGTATTATGGAATGTTTGTAGACACTTTTACATTTTTTAATCTTTTTTCTGCGTTTTGCGTCACTCAATTAAAGTTTCAGGACAAAGTTGCAAATAGTAGCAGCTAAATTTGCTTTTATATGAATTAGTAATTACATGAAGTAGTATATGGAGGCCCCACTGCTATGTCTAACCTTGAAAAAGTTGAAGCTGGTTTCCCCGTTTTTCTTACAAATTAGCGATAGTGGAGAACCTAGCGGAAAAGCTTAGAATTATAAGCCACACAATGTCATTTTTGTGAACATACAATTACTAACACTCTTGAAATGCTTTTTGCAAATGGCTGCCTACAAACAGCTGAGTGATCACGTGGGTCATGTGACTAGCTTAGCAGACTAAAACCCATTGTAGCAGACGAAATTTCGAAGTTCCAAATTATCTCGCTTGGTTCTTCACTTTCGCTAATTTGTAAGAGAAACGTGGAAATCTGCTTTTAGTTTTCAATAGAGTGGGACCTCCTTGTACTACTTCATGAGTAACTATTTATCTTTATTTTTATCATGGGTAGAAAGCGGAGAACTATGGAGCAACAAACTTATTGATATATTACCATAAAATAATTTATCGCTTGCATCGATCTTATCTGAACTCTTGAAAGTATAAAAAATTATTATCCTAACCAATTAAATGGACCTATAATAGAAATTCTTAAAGTATATATTTCTAACAAGGGGAGACCACTGGTTGTCGATTTTTCCCAAAGATGAGAGTTTGTCTAATGAAAGATTATTGGATAAGATTAATTTTGGTGAAGCAGTAAAATCCATCTATCAATAGTTGTCGAAATAGAATTTGAAAAAAATTGGTGAAAACTGTCGCCTGCCGCATATAGTTTGTTCGGTTGAACTGTAATTAACATAGGATGGCTGAGGGGTTAGAGCGCTAGAGCTACTATCCTCAATGTTGCGAGTTCGGTTCTCAAGCCAGCAAATTTTTTTTTTTATATTTTTATAAATTACACAGATTTACAAATTTTAAACTTTTTTTTGCCAACTGCAAGTTTCCTGTTTACTTCGATTAATTTGAGTATTCTAAGAGAGAAAACATGGTTTATATTGTTTTCCCCTCGTGCAGTTTTGCTGAAATAGAAAATTTCTGTTTTTTGTAGTGAAAATGACAAGTAGGGAATACAAGTAGTTTAATTCCAACGAATATAACATAGTTATAAAGGCAATTAAATTGCCTTTCAAACCATCTTTTACCCGTTTAAATCGAATAAAAAATGGGTGAGTTATAGTCATTCAAATTTCAAATTTCGTTAATTTTTTGAAAATTTGCCACATAAATTTGCGTGAAATTTGAACTTTGATTAACTATAACTTAGCCATTTTTTATTAAATTTAAACGGGTAATAGATGGTTTGAAAGGTAATTTAATTGCCTTTCTAACGATGTCCTACCCGTTGAAATTAAACTACTTGTTCGCCCTACTTGTCATTTTTAATATAAAAAATAGTAATTTTCTATTTCTGTAAAACTGCACGAGAGGAAAACAATATAAACCATTTTTTCTCTCTTAGAACACTCAAATTAATCGAAGTAAACAAGAAATTTGCAATTGGCAATTTCACTGTAAACCTGTGTTATTCGTCTATCTATATTTTTTAACAAAAATAACAATTTTTTACAATTTATATCTTTTAAAAATGATCAATTAAAAAAATTATAACTTTTTTAAAATAATTTTTCAAATCTTTGTAATTGAAAACGATGTAATATTATATAATTATTAATAATAATACGATTATATACTATTTTACTTTTATATTGTAAAAATCATTTTTTTTATTAAAAACCATGTGAAATAGAAAAATATTGGAATACGTATATAAGAAATATACAGTAAAAAATATATGACTTTCTGATGCATAAACAACACATAAGTACCGTATAAAAATATTTATTAATTACAAAAATCAGAATGAGCATCTAGTCAGAAGGTGGAGCAAGTTCACAAGTTCCAGAATGATATTCGTCGTAAAAGCAAGGAAAACAAAAGGTTTTAAAGCAAGACGCACATCTAATAAACGATGACTTTTTACAATTACACGGAGTTTTTAAATTTTCAATGGGAAAATAAACCTCGTTGACATTCATAAATATTTCACGATCATCTGTTAATTGTGAAGCAAACCATGAATATTTTAACATATTTTGAAAAACTAGGGAAGACAGTTGGTGAAGAAGAATTGCATGTATTTTTATGCAATCTTCTCGACCAGTAATTTCTCTGTCTGTTTTTATCAAATACGCATAGTTTTGCAATTTTTTTATAAAATTTTTTATTTGTCGATAGAAGTAAATGTCACAAGGCTGAACTAGAGGGATACACTTTGGAGGTATGATTTTCAGCATAGAAGTAGGAAAATCATCATCGTCCTTGAAAATTTCGTCGTACAGAGATAGATCAGTCTGTCCTCCCCCACGAATCAATGAGAAATAAAAACTCCTCCTGTTTTACATAGGGTTTCACGACATCTATCAAAAATCCCTTGTATAAAGCTCTGGAGAGTTTGCCCGATTTGGATGCAGTAACGACGACATTTGTGTACTTTTGACAATACTCATTTACTGTTTTTTGGACTCTGGGCCCAAAAGTACCAGTACTACTTTCCTGTAGGCATATAAAAACTTTTGACAACAGTTTTCCGGACATTGTAATGGTGTATTGTGCAGTGTAGGAGTGCGTAAGTTTGTTCATGTCCTTTCGTTTGACAAAAACCGTTTTGGACCCTTTTTCCGACAGACTTCTATTAAATACGGACTGATACTGACAACCTAAAATCAATTTGAAATATCTGCAAAATGATAATTTTATATATAATCGAATAAATTATGAATGATATAATAATAATAATAATAATAATAATAAATTAATGCCAAAAAAAAATTAATAATAATAATAAATGTCAATATAATAACTATAAGCAGATCAATAATCAATTTTATATTACTTATAAAAATGAATTATCATTCTAATTATTATTACTATATTATTCACAAAAACAATTAATTTTTATTATATACCTGTCTGATTCATGTTAAGAATAAAATTTTTGTCAAATTTTGGCGCCACAGCTCTGACTTGTTTCCGAAAACTTTCTGCAGCAGCCAGCGTTTCTTCCAGTGTCATAGTCTCTTTCTCTGATACAAATTTTGTAACCTTTCTCTGGCGAATTTTTTGTCGGAATTTGAATTTAATAACCCAGGATCTGGAAGCTTTAAATTCAAAATCTTGAAATTGCAGCAGCTAGGGCCCACTGTTGCAAGTTCCTAGTCGTGACTTGTTGAAAATTTTCACGAGCTTCTTTAAGGGGTCTCCCACTTTAAAAAAAAGAAAAAATCGATTTTTTTTTATTACATGATGTTCGGAATCCGGGAAATGGGATTCCTTTGATTGGTTGTGGTGTTGGCTCGCATCTGAGGATTCTAGGAAACAAAATGAGTTTATGAGGGATTCAGGTAGAGAGGATGAGTCGAAAAAGGGGGAGTCAGTGTAGTTTTGGAATCCGAGCGGTTCGGAGGTGCCGCGCTTTCTGATTCGAGTGTTTTTGGTCTAGTGGCGAGTCCACGATAGTTTTAGTTAATGAAAGCGCTGTTAAAGGCTGTGTTAACTGCTGGATGCTGTGTCTTCTCTTTATTTAAACTGGGGCTTGAGTCCCCCCTGCTGCTGCTGTGCACTGCTTGCATTTAAGCCTAAGCCCGCTGCTGATAAACGCCCTTTGTGAAGTGAAGTAAAAATAAAGTCTAATGATTATATTGTAAATTTGTAGTTTGCTTTACAACCCTAAATACGTATACCTGAATTCCTTTTGTTGAACCTCTTAAAAATAAACATGGTCCTTCGAGCCGGATACGTATTTGGGGTTGACCTACGGTAATAAATAAAGAGACCCAAAGTAATTTTGCTTGTTGTAATTATTTGCAGGTAGGCACAAAGGTCTGAGTTTTTAGAACTGTTCTTCATTGAGTGTTACTATCTTTCCCTTGTTTTTTGTGTTGACACTCAGGTAGCCGTATCACAGTTGTCAGTTGAAGCTTGTTTCTTGCCTTTAATAATTTACTGTTTAAAGCATTATAAAATTCTATTACTAAGATTTATCTTAATTATACCTTATAATTATACTACGAGTAAAATGACGTTTGCATCAAGGAAACTGATATTACAACAAAGGGCACGTTCTGATGAAATAGAACGCGTCCGTACGCGGCTCCGTGAGAGAGATCCCGGTACCCTTAACCGAGAAATCATTCAGGCGAGACTAGATTTTATAAATCGCATGTGGGACGAGACGCGTCAAACTCATTTTGATCTCCTCACTCGTTCAGACAGCGAATCTTGCGCGTACATCAACGATGAAGTATTCTTAAATATGGAAAGAAACTACGAGATGAATCATGATGACATTGTTGAACTGCTGCACAGCCTTACTTCTGCACCAGAAAGAACTAACAGGCAATCTACAACACCCTTCCAGGAGTCTGACCCTTACGAAAGCGCAGCAAAACTTCCTAAACTGGATTTACCCATCTTTTCCGGATGCCACGAAGACTGGGAAAACTTTTGTGATCTATTTACTACTCTGGTCCACAATTCTACTCGGCTCTCTGACGCCATCAAACTGCAGTATTTAAAATCCTGTCTTAAAGGCAGTGCCTCCGAATTAGTCAAAGATGTTTCGATCACTAATGCAAACTATTTGACTACCTGGCAAGCTTTGAAATCGAGCTATTTTAACCCTTGCTTAATTGTTAACAACTACTTGAATAAGTTAACGGATTTACCTTATATCCTTAGAGAATCAGCTGAAGAACTAAGATTCTTGATCGATAAAGCACAGAACATAGTTCGCGCACTGAGTAATTTGGGACTACCAGTGAAGCACTGGGATATTTGGTTGGTCCATCTTCTGTCTAAACGTTTGGATACCGAATCACGTAAACTGTAGGAGGCTGAAGTAAGTGTAAAGCTTCAAAAATCTTCAGCCACCGTTGCAAATGAACCAAATGTTGAAACAGGTATTCTAGAATATTTTATGTCTTATTCTGAATTTTGCCAGTTTTTAGAGCGGAGAGCTCAAGCTCTGACTATGTTAGACACGGATCCCAAAAGAAGTGAGAATAACCCCTCTTCACCAAAATTTTCATCTGGATCTAAAAGAGTTCTTTATTCAAGTGGGGTTCAGGATGATCAACCACCTAGTCGAAAGTGCCCACTCTATTCAGGCCAACACAACCTCTGGTTGTGTTCGGAATTTTTAAATAAATCTCCATATGATCGTTGTGATACAGCGCGTCACTTAAGGTTGTGTTTCCTCTGCCTTACCCCCCATGATTTCCGAACTTGTGCTTCGGCGTGCCGTTGTTCTAAATGTAAAAATAAACACAACACCTTACGTCACAGAGGTCCCCAGACATTCAAACCTTCAACTTCTCGAGCTCTCGATGTGGAAGACAAAGCTCCATCTGAAAGGTCTAAACCACAACCTAGCATCAACACATTAACCTCTTACTTATCTGCATTTAAAGGTACAGTGCTCCTCCCAACTGCCCAGCTCATTGTGGTTGGGTCCAACGGGTCAAAATGCAGGGTGAGAGCCTTACTTGACCAGGCCTCGGAGGCATCATTTATTTCGGAATCAATAGTACAATTGTTGGGCAATAAAAAACATCCGATACGAATTCCAATATCGGGTCTCGGCGCGTCAGAAGTAGGAACTGCGAAATCTACGACTCGCATTTCCATTCACTCAACTCGTGATTCTGAATGTATCTTCGAAGTAGATGCTTTAGTTATGTCACAACTTACCTCTCGCCTTCCCTCAAAGGAAATAGTAAACCTTGATTTCTCTACATTTGATGGACTTTCACTAGCGGATCCAAATTTGTTAGAATCAGAAGTGGTAGACGTTATCCTTGGCGCAGACCTTTACGGCCAACTACTGAAACCAGGGATACGTCGCTTCCATTCTTCTCGACTTACAGCACAAAACACCGCTTTAGGCTGGATTGTTTCTGGTCCTATTCGTGAGAACGCCATAGATCCAAGGCCTGGTAACCTTCCGCCATCTCTTACTAGCATGCATTGTGCGGTTGAAGATCACTTGCAAGAATGTCTTCAGAAATTTTGGGAGGTCGAGGAATTACCTTCAGTAACTCCTAGGTTGAATTCAGAAGAGGAAGCTTGCGAGAAATTATTTCGAGACACCCACATCCGAAATTCTGAGGGTAGATACGTAGTACGCCTTCCATTAAAATCGAAACCTCCGTCACTAGCCTCAGAAACCACATCCTTAGCGTTAAAAACCTTGACTCATACGCATAGAAAATTCAATAGAGATCCGAAACTGTCGGCAGCCTATCAGGATTTGATGAAGATCTATGAAGAAATGGATCATATGGAACCAGTTCCTCCTGAAGAATTGGATGACCCTCAGGCGTGGTTTTTGCCGCATCACGCCGTACTGCAAAATTCTTCTTCACAATCTAAACTTAGAGTGGTTTTCGACGCTTCTCGTCACACTCACGACCGTCACTGTCTAAACGAATTTCTTATGACCGGAGCTCCACTGCAAAAGGACTTATCGTTAATCCTCTTAAATTGGCGGAAATACAAATACGCATTTACGACGGACATTGTAAAAATGTTCCGTCAAATAAGGATTCACCCTGATCACCAGAATCTACAGCGAATTTTATGGTCACCAACGCCTAATATGAAACCAGTGGAACACCGATTAAAAACGGTTACGTACGGTATGTCATGCGCTCCCTTTTTAGCAATGCGCACACTTGTACAGCTAGCTGAAGACGAACAACCTCGGTTTTCACTTGGTGTACGCTGTATTCAGCAAAATACCTACGTGGATGACATATTTGCAGGCAGTGATAATATCATTGGGGCAAAGATCAAGCGAGATGAATTGATTAACCTGCTACATTCGGCTGGAATCCAACTGGATAAATGGTCTGCTAATCAACAAGAGCTCCTCCCTGATCAATCACTGTCTAAGAACAACAAAAATATCGATTTTAATGGGGTTGTTAAAACGCTGGGCATTCATTGGACACCAAGTACAGATACCTTCAACTTTCAAGTGGCTGACCTTTCTGCACCACATATGAACACGAAAAGAACAGTGCTTGCAGCCATAGCCAAGCTGTTTGACCCATTGGGTCTGCTTGCACCGATTACAATCTTGGCTAAAATATTTATGCAAGACCTTTGGATTCTGAAAATCGATTGGTCCTGAAACTTAAGTCCTGAAACTCGTCACCGGTGGACTAGTTATTGTCACTCACTCGCAGAAGTTCCGAAGATATCGATTAGTCGGTGGTTGAGGACCTCAGCTCATACAACATCTGAAATTCATGCGTTTTCGGACGCTTCAACACGAGCGTACGCAGCGGCATTCTACCTAAAGGTTACGCTTGAAAATAACAAAAGTCTAATATCACTTCTGATTGCGAAAACAAAGGTAAGCCCAGTTAAAACAGTCAGTATCCCTAACCTCGAGTTAATGGGAGCGCTTTGCTTACGAAATTAGTCAATCAAATTTGCAAGCTTGACTTCCTAAAGAATCTTCCGGTCTTCGCGTGGTCAGATAGTAAAATTGTTCTCTGTTGGCTGCAAAAACACCCATGCAGTTGAAAGACATTTGTAGCCAACCGAGTTTCCTCCATTCAAACAGAACTACCTTGCGCAGAATGGAGATATGTGAGCGGCAAGGAAAACCCTGCGGATCTCGCCACTCGCGGGATGAAACCATCTGAACTAAATAATTCAGAATTATGGTGGCATGGACCCAAATGGCTTTCATCACCAAAGGAATCATGGCCTGACCAACCGGAAACCACACGTAACTTACATGTTGTTGAAAGAGTAACAAACACTGACTTAACCTCACGATTCTCAACACTTACACGACTCATCCGAGTAGTTGCTTACTGTATCCGATTTTGGAAAAATCTTAAACTGAAGAAAATTGAACTGTCACCGAATAAATCCTTTTTAACAAGCTCTGAATTATATATCGCAAGGTGCTCTATCATCCGTTTAGTCCAAACTGAAAGCTATAGCGCGGAGATTAAACTTTTATCAGAAGACAAAACGAAATACGTTGGGCTATCAAAACATCACCCACTCCAGAAACTAAAACCCTTTGTTGACGAAACTGACGGAATTTTGCGAGTTGGCGGCAGGCTCACTCACTCATCACTCACCCATGAAGCTAAGTACCCTCCAATATTGCCAAAACACTCACACTTAAGTCGCTTATTTGTTCAGTTTGCTCATCTTTCCTCTCTCCACGGCGGCCCAACTTTGACACGAAGCATCCTGCTACAACATGTTTGGATTATAGGTAGCAAGGCTATAGTTAAATCCGTCGTCCGTTGCTGCTTAACTTGCCAGCATGTAAAACCTCACATAGCCTCACAACTTATGGGCGATCTCCCAGCAGAACGAATTACGCCATCTCGACCATTTACTTGTTCTGGGCTAGATTATGCGGGACCCTTCCAATTGCGAACAACCAAGGGCAGAGGATATCGCTCCTATAAGGGTTATATAGCTCTGTTTGTCTGCTTTACATCTCGAGCTATCCACTTGGAAGCGGTCAGCGACTTAACCACTTCCTCCTTCTTAGCTGCTTACCGACGTTTCGCTAGTCGACGAGGCGTTCCGGAACAAACCTTCAGTGACAACGGAACCACCTTTCAAGGAGCTGCTCGAGAACTAAGACAAATGTTTGATGCCAGCTCAAGGTTCTATCACGAAATCGCTACCGTCCTAGCAAATGAAAAAACACCTTGGAACTTCGTTCCTCCGAACGCGCCACATTGTGGCGGGATTTGGGAGGCCGGAGTGAAATCCACTAAGCATCATCTAAATAGAGTAATAGGAAACCACACCCTCACCTTTGAAGAATTCTCAACACTTTTGGCACAAATTGAAGTCTGTCTTAACTCGCGCCCCCTTTCCCCCCTTTCCAGTGAGCCTGAAGATTTAGTTGCTCTTACTCCATCTCACTTCCTCATAGGCACAGCTTCAGGACTCATCCCAGACTCAGAACTGCCAAATGTTTCTGAGAACCGTCTTAGCCGGTACCAACTAGTGCCACGAATCCGAAATCAGTTCTGGAAAAGGTGGTCTGTAGAATACCTTCATCACCTTCAACAGAGGTCAAAGTGGCAGACCCCAGAAAGGAACTTCGAAGTGGGACAATTGGTCCTGGTTCAAAATAATAGCTACCCACCATCAAAATGGTCTTTGGCCCGAGTAATCGAAACTCACCCAGGCCCCGATGGTCTGGTAAGAGTAGTGACTGTGAAATTGGCCACTGGTAATTTGCGACGCCATATAACTCGTCTGAGTCCACTTTTGCTACCAGAAACTGATTCGAAGACACCACCAGATGTAACTGCAAGTGAGGACTAAAGTGGAATAGTTTTTTTTTTTTTTGCCTTTGCTTAAAGTAGTGTAAACATATAATTTTTGATAATGCGTTTGTCTAGATGACAAAGGCGGGCGGGATGTTCGAAATCCGGGAAATGGGATTCCTTTGATTGGTTGTGGTGTTGGCTCGCATCTGAGGATTCTAGGAAACAAAATGAGTTTATGAGGGATTCAGGTAGAGAGGATGAGTCGAAAAAGGGGGAGTCAGTGTAGTTTTGGAATCCGAGCGGTTCGGAGGTGCCGCGCTTTCTGATTCGAGTGTTTTTGGTCTAGTGGCGAGTCCACGATAGTTTTAGTTAATGAAAGTGCTGTTAAAGGCTGTGTTAACTGCTGGATGCTGTGTCTTCTCTTTATTTAAACTGGGGCTTGAGTCCCCCCTGCAGCTGCTGTGCACTGCTTGCATTTGGGCCTAAGCCCGCTGCTGATAAACGGGTGAGAAACATACCCCCCTGCTGCTGCTGTGCACTGTTTACATTTGGGCCTCGGCCCCTTCCTGATCAGAGGGTAAGTGTCATATCTCACAATCGCCGTTTCACAAGTTACTTTGGGTCTGATACCTTTAATTTAATTCATTTATCATTTATTATCAACTATTTATTTATTTGTTTGCATTGTTAAGGATTTCACAAATCGTATGTTTTATAACTAAAACCAACTGGCCCTTTGTGAAGTGAAGTAAAAATAAAGTCTAATGATTATATTGTGCAACTTTTATTTTGTTATTTCAGCACGCTAATCCGCTCCCGTCAAGTAGCGTATCTTTTTCAATTTTTTTACGTTCAGTTCCTTCGGATTTACATGAAACTCGTTACTCGAAAGTTTTTTGGGTCGCTGATCACAAAACTGATATTAGTTTTTATCAATTCAAAATGGCGGATCCAATATGGCGGATGACTTTGTTTAAAAAATGTTGGAATTTTATGAAACTTGGTTTCCGGGGGTTTTTTTGGGTCGCTGATTACGAATCTGATATGAGTTTTAAAAAATTCAAAATGGCGAATCCAATATGGCGAACATTTTTAAAACTTCATTAAAACTCGTTACTCAGGGATTTTCGGAGTCGCTGATTACAAATATGATATCAGATTTTCAAAATTCAAAATAGCCATTTATGATTCGCTATTTTGAATTTGCAAAAACAGACACTAGATTTGTAATCAGCAACCTCAAAAACGTTTTTCGAAAGTATATATTTCTAGAAGTATTATACTAAAATTTTATAAAAATCGGAGCAGTCTAACTGCACTTTTGTGCGACCTTTTTTTAATACTTCAGCGCGCTAATTTGCTACCGTCAATTTTATTTTTTCTAGACACGTAAAATATTGAACCAATTAGTTTTAATAATGCCTTTTAATTTTTAAACATTTTAATAGCAAATTTTAATAATAATTGAAAACGTTGTTAGTTAGCAAAAGTAAAATTTTAAGTATTGGGTGTTAGTTTTTTTGTTACCCCACTTGACGGTAGTGATTTTTCCATAATGGAAAGAAAGTGCAGGCAACAAAAAGATTCATGGAGACGTCCATGTACAAAATCGAAAAAGCGAAAATTTCAGGGAGTGCTTCCTCAAGCTTCTAAGTCAAATGAAAGCTGTAGTAGTGCATCTGCAAAAAAGCTAAAAGAATCGAAAGATACAAGTTTCGATGTACCCATTGATGAAACTTCAGGGTATAGTATTATTCAGTTTCTCCTGGTTTTCTCAACGTTGCAGCAGTATGTGAAATGTAAAGTGTGTGATAAAGATGTTTTATTCTCAAAATCTGGACAGCGAGGACTCGGTTTTAAACTTTGCGTTACATGTGATTGCGGAGAAAAGTATATTAATTCGTGTCCGCTAATTTCGACTGGATATGAGATCAATCGTCGTATAGTGTTTGTTATGCGTTTGATTGGCGTTGGACTGAGTAGCATCAACATGTTTTGCGGTCTCATGGAACTTGGAAAAGGAATAAATTCTTCTCTTTATTGTAAAATTATCGATACGATCTCTATCGCTGTAAAAAGTGTATTTGATGTAGTCACGCTCAAGGCTGTTAGAGAAGAAAAACTTTTGAATGCTCAACACGGAGAACCCGAAGATGTTTTAACCGTTTCAGGTGATGGTTCCTGGCAAAAAAGAGGATTTTCTTCTCTTATTGGAATAGGCTCTTTAATCTATAAGCGCTGTAAAAAAAATTGCGAACGTCGTTATCAAATCAAGCTACTGCAAAGCTTGTGCTGGAAAAATGGAGGTTGACGGTATATGAGAAATGTTTTGGCAATCTCTCGAAAAATTTTCTGTGCGTTATGGTTTTTATATTGAAGACGGCGATTCCAAGACTTTTAAATTGTTGCTTAGTACAGCACCGTATGGTGAAAACTTTTATGTCAAAAAGTTAGAGTGCGTCTTACACGTTTCAAAAAGAATTTTTAAACGTGCTAGTGAAGCTAAAAAGATTCTTACACAGGCAAGAAAAGCAGCGAAAAAGGACGAGATGAAACCTTCACCAAAGAAAAAAGGTGCAGCCAAAAAAGTTATAGTGAAGAAGAAAACGGCTGTCGTAAAAAAAAGCTCCTGTTGTCAAAACTCAAGATTTAACGGTGAAACTAATGAAAGAACTGTCAACAAACTATGGTTTAGCAATTCAAAGACACCCTCATTCTGTAAGCGAAATGCGGAAAGAGATCTGGGCTGGGTATTATCACAAAATTTCAACTGATCAAAATCCGCAGCATTCATACTGTTCCGAATCTTGGTGTAAATATAAAAAAGGCCGTGAGAGATAATACAGTTGAAAAATTAAACATCCTCCTGCTCTCGCTAAAGATGTTCAAGAGATTCTAAAACCGATCTACGAAGACTTGACTAAGGAAGAATTACTTGAAAGATGTCTCGGTGGAAACACACAGAATAACAACGAATCTTTTAACAATTGCGTTTGGTCGATGGCTCCTAAACACATTTTTAGCGGGAAAAAAATTGTGGAGATTGCTTATCAAACAGCTGCGTGTATATTTAACGAAGGTTTTCAACCAGTTCTGAAGATTTTGGAAGTAATGGGAGTCAAAATCGATCCGACCGCCGTAGAGTTCGTCGCCAAACGTGACAGCGAACGTATACGAATCGCTAACCGCCGCAGCACCGATGCCTCCAAAGAAGCCAGAACGAAACAAAGAAATGCTATTTTGAACGAAAACGAACTTTAGGACGAAACTGAAGGTATAATGTACGGTGCAGGCATCGCTGATTAAGCACAGGTAAGTCTTTTACGAATTTTCATTAACCTTTTAATGCCCAGTGGTTTTAAATTAACAATTTTTTAAAAATTTATTCACTATATTGAATCCGCCAGTTTGAGTTTTTTAAAACTGATATCAGATTCATAATCAGCGACCCAAAAAAACCCCGGATACCAAGTTTTATAAAAATCCAACATTTTTTTAAAAAGGTCATCCGCCATATTGGATCCACCATTTTGAATGTTTAAAAACTACTATCAGATTAGTAATCAGCGACCTAAAAAACCCCCGGATACAAAGTTTCAAAAAAATCCAACATTTTTTTAAATTTAGTCCGCCATTTTGAATTTTTTAAAACTGATGTAAGATTCGTAATCAGTGACCCAAAAAACCCCTAGATACCAAATTTCGTAAAATTCTAACATTTTTTAAAAAAAGTCATCCGCCATATTGGATCCGCCATTTTGAATTTTTGAAAACTGATATCAGATTTGTAATCAGCGACCCAAAATACCCCTGGATACCAAATTTCATAAAATTCCAACATTTTTTTAAAAAAGTCATCCGCCATATTGGATCCGCCATTTTGAATTTTGAAAAACTGACATCGAATTTGGAATCAGCGACCCCGAAAACCATACATACAAATGATAATGTATTTTTGAAATCAATTTAAAAATAAAAAAACGATAATTCTCTTCTTGAAAACAATCAGGCGTTAAAAGTATAGCAAAAACTTTAAACGCGTTTTTCTCAAAACAACGTTTTTCGACCGCTTGTTGATGATATCTCCGAAACTACTGAACCGATTTTTACCAAATTTATACCACATATTCTTTGGGACCATAGCTCTTGTGCATATCGAGGGATTTTCAAAATTTTGATTTTAAATATTTTTAAAATACAGTAAAATTGTCCGGATGGCATAGACCAATGCCATTTTGGTTGACAAGATCAAATATTAGATTACCGTTAGAATTATTGTATAAGCAATTCCACGATAAATGCTTTGCATTGTAACAAGGACTATTACTTTTTTATATTATTTTTAACATATAGGGCGACTCCCCCTGAGGGTCTTTTCGACTTTCTATCCTTTCTAAAGCATTTATAATCTGCAATTTCTGAATTAGATTTGGCACCGAACCATGCTTCTCCGACTGTTAGTATGTCTATACTATAAGTTTGAAGAAAAATGGGTATTTCGTGCAGTTTGTTATTTAACCCACCAGAATTCCAGTGGACAATATTAAGTTTACTAGTTTTATGTTTACTAACCATCAAGTTCAGCAGCTAGCTCGGCAACGGCTTGAAGTTTCTCGAAGTTATTTTTGCACTTTAGTAATTTATTCCTTAACACTATCGCTGAATTAAATAATTTTTTGATATCACATATTTTATTAATGTCTCTAAACACAGTCAGGAGATCCTGAAGGTCTGGAGATTCCTTGTTGCCACAATCTAGGTTAGGTTGCGTCATCGAGTTATTGCTTTTCACCCAAGTTGGAGTTCTGATTTCATTTAGTAGGTTTGGATAATTTTTGTAGTTGAGGAAAATACCTTACAGAGCGATCTATGTTACGAGCAGGAACTGGAACTGGAGCAGCTCTTCTAGAGTTTTTGATTTGTTGCATTTTCCCAAGATATTTTATATACTCCTCAAATCAACTGTAGTTAGCAGGGTGTTCTCCTTTGCAATTAACACATCTTGGTTTCGTCTCTTTAGTTTTTTGACACTTCTTTTTCAGGTGGGATTCGAGGCATTTGACACATCTTGGCATCTCAAAACAATTTTCCACCCCATGTCCGAATTTTTGTCACCTTCGGCACTGCGTTGTTAATTTTCTGTTATGGTACTTCTCCCATCTCATTCTAATCCAGCAGATAGCTCGAATTTTATAGGCTTTTTGAATTAAGGATTCGCTTTGCAAGATGACCATGTAGACCGGTGAGTCAAGGTAGGATTCAAGCGATGTCCGCTTTTATGTTTTAATCTAATAACATCTTTAATTTTTAGGCCTTGCTCTTCTAGGCTGTTGCGAATGTCACCTGTTTCGAGTGGAGGCAGTCCATGAATTACAAGCTTTTGTTGCTTGTTTTTCTTTGTTGAGTACGTAAAGTAATTTATATTCTTCTCCTTGAATAAATTCTGTATGTTGATGTGGTCTTGTATATCGTCGCAGTAGATAGTGACTCTTGTTGATGTTTTGTTTTTCTTTACTGTGGGTTAACCTTTGGTAACTTCGTGGATTAAATTACCTAGCAAGGTAAAGTCTTGCACATATTTTTCTATTATGATCGGTGGTACTTTAGTCTTTTTGATTTCGTTGTCGTTTGTTTTTGGTTCGTCATCTTTATTTATAAACTGGTTTTCCATTTCAGGAAGTCCTTCGTCCATTAGAGTTGCATTTTTTAACGCTTGATATTTATTCGTTAGCTTGATAGGTTTACCTTTAGGGCAGTCCCTTCTATCGTAAGGTTTAAATTTGTCCGAATGAGACGTGTCCCACGCGCGAACTTTCAGTTTGTTTCTCATTTTAACAGTTATATTTTTAGTCACAATTGAAACACACAACACTGGAGATTCAATAGGCATCACGAATTTTATTTTAACTGAACACGCAGTTTAGTCAATTTCGAATTCAGTCACGAGAAAAATCGTGAGATCGTGAGAAAGACCGACCGAAGCGCGCCCTATGCCACTTGTCGAAACCACAATCGCGTGAGAATCCTTGACGCGGTATAGACGCGGCGGGAATCTTTCACTATTGGAATTTGAATTTTTGAAGCATTTACTCAAATCCAAGAAAAAATATATAATAATACAAGATTCATACAAATTCTTAAATTTGTATCGTTTTCTGATTATTATTATTAAAAAGGATATTCTTAATTATGAAGAAATACTTATAATAAATATCCTTTATAAATTAGAACCCTGCGCCGAGAAAAATTTTAACGGCAGCGGCGTTTAACTAAAAAACAACCAACGTACGGCGGCGCGCCGATTTATATAATTGTATAGGTATATAAAAACAGTAATAAGTAAGAAAAATTTATTTCTTTAATGCAAAATTTGCAATATTTTATAACACAGGCTGTTTAAAAACGAATCTGTTGATACTTTTTTTAAATTCAAAATGACGGATCCAATATGGCGGAAGATTTATGAAAAAGTTTTTGGATTCGCTTGGTACTGGATATTAAAGGATTCGTAATCAGAGCCGCCAGAAACCCCCATATATCAAGTTTCGTAAATTTTGGCAAAAATTTTGCATTATCGTCTGTTACGTCCGAGCGACGGCAAGAATATTCAAATAACTTTAAATATGACAAGATAGTAACAGTAATGATTAACTAGCAAGAGCTAGTCTTTATATTTATTTTTGTTTTTGGGATTGGTGATCACTTTCAGATCTGAGGGATCTGTGTTGAATAAATAAACAAGATATCCAATTAATACATTTATTACATAAACAGACAATTTCATACTAATTATTACACTTAAAAAATTTACTCAACTAATTTGTTCATTGATTTTATACTATGGTTTTCTTTGTTTTTTGATAATCCAATAACGCTTCTAATTTGTATTTTATAATTTGTTTATCGCCTAGCAACTTAATAATTCTTAAATTAATTGATTTGAGGACGGTGGTCTATGACCAGTATTGCCCCAGTATTCGGCTACTATGAGAGTACCAACTAACCGTGATTCAACATTTTAAATACAAAATAGTTAGTTAAACACATGAAAATTATTGTGTTTTCACGGGCTGCCAGCACTGGGCTCATACGGGACTAGTACACAATCAATCTTATAAGATTGTGGAAGGTACTGCGTAATCGAAATATTCATTGAACCATTTGCTATCCAATCGTTATAATATTTTCCTATCAAACAGTATTTTTCTATTTTGCAAAACAACAATCAAAACCTATAACAAAGCAAAATTACTTACATATGATCTGTTAGAATTCGGAGACAAGGCGGAGAGTTGATCGGCCCGATTAGCGCTGCTATCGGTGATACAACAATGGCAGTACAACAAGTACTGCTGCCGATGGTTTGTTGGAAAGTTCACTTCACAACACAATTGTTTTTCAAGTAACATTATTTTATTTTTCGACGGACACTCAACAATTTTAGACGATATTCTAGAATTGATTTCAAAGCACATTTTGAGTCAAACTAGATATAAAGTTTTAAACTTTGACGGACCGAAGGGCCGCTACGACGGTACTCTCTCGACAGAGGTTCTAGCGTATTCAACCCCCTCCATTTAGCGTCGTTTCTTTTTAAAGACAATTTCAGCCATTTGCGGGGGTGAAACTGTCTTTCTCGAACACGTGTTCCTGCAAAAACGTATTTGTCACGTTCTCATGCAAAAACGTTTTTGTCACGTTCTCATGCAAAAGTGTAAATTGTTATTAAAACAATTTCCATCCGAGCTGCTCGTAATTTGAGATCACTCTTGGACTGATGTTTAAGTTGTTGATGCGGTAATTTATTAATAACTATTACTACAATTATGATTATTAATGTTATCTTACTCAATCAGTCGAAGAGTGATTACACTATTTTGAATTCAGTGTAAAATGTAGACAATCAATTAACTTTTTAGCCTTAAACGCAAGCAAGCGTACTGGGGCAGTATCGGCAAAAGAACTATGTATTATTACCATAGCCACTACTATTACCATTACCATAGTTTTTATCTCTGTGAGTAATTTAAATGTTGTACTTATTTATATTTCAACTATTTGTCATTGACAAATACTAATTCTGAATATTTAGCTATTTATGATAATTATCTTTTTACTTATTATAACTTATCTGTTAATTCTATGGCAATATTAATAGTTTTGACATTTTAATTATTGCCACACTTGCTCGCATCATATATTGACTTTGAAATTTCTTGTATTGGGCTATGTATCTTACGCTTGCTTCCGCGTGTAGGGTGTTAAGTTACTCTTATCATAATGTCGAGCGGATGTGCAAGTGACAAGGTTGTCACCGCGACCTTGGACCTGCTCTCGGTTATGACATATCAAAAGAATGCATATGTAAGGATAACTATTACATTACTAATCTTATACATTTAAATATGTCTCCTTACAACCGCATTCTCACCTTATGGGTTTGATATATTATTAAAAGTAATAATATAATATTCTTTATTATTAAGTATCTATTTTGTTCAGTAAGATTAATTCTTTATTTTAAAAATTTCAAGTTACTGGGATGTAACATCGTCCACCATACTTGATCCACAATTTTAAGTTATAAAATATTAAAATTGGATTCGTAATAAGCGACCCCGACCAAACCTTATATACTAAGTTTTATAAATTTAGGCAAAAATTTTGCAATATAATCCGCCATATTGTATCCGACATTTTGAATTTTGAAAAATTATTTACAGATTTATAATCTGCAACCCAAAAAACCCTATGTATCAAGTTTCATTAATTTTAATATAAAACTTAAAGATTGGTCAAACAGATATTAATTTTAAACTTTTTTTTACAATATCCGCCATTTTGCCGCTGCCATATTGAATTTGATGAATTAACTAAAAATCAGTGTAAATTAATTTTTAAAAATGGGTTTTAAATCTGACAGTACTTACTATATGAAACCAATATAGAAACTTAAAGGAAAAATTTCGGTCTTCTAAAAAATTCACAAAAATGTCGAAAATAGACATTTTTGGGACATTTGACCTTTTACATCTAAAATAGTCCCAGAAAAAAAATTGGCACTGATAAGTAACATATATTTCGATGGGTTGAAATTTCTCAGGTGACTCCACTTAATGAACCAAATTCGATGATTTTCATTTCTCTCAAAAAATATGTTTTTTTCAGCCAATCAGAAAATGGCTTCAACAGACTTAAGGTACATGTTGAAAGCTTTAAAAATCCACTTAGAAATTTTATTTATGTCTATTTTTGGTGTTAGTATAGCTATTTGAAAAAAACGACTTTTTAAAAAAGTATCTTTACATTTCTTAAAATATTAAAAAAAATATTAAAGACACATTAATTTAAGCTAGATATTCTTTTTCTACAGGTTTTGGCAATAAGTTTTAATAAAAAGACGTCCCGATATGTTCATTAGGCTCTGAGCAATCAGCGTTTGAAAATCGCTCGGGTCTCGTAGACCCAATATAGCAGTTACGTTAAATCCCGATAGTCTAGCAGTTGAGTGTTAATATTATTAGTAATATTATTATTATTATTATCATTATTTTACTAGGTGAAAATTATGTCCATTTCGTGGATATTTCGTTTCAAAGTTAGCAAACAAATTTGCTTTCTTATAGAAAAAGCAATATATTAATAACACAGCCCCACAAAAAAAAAAGTGTCATGTACTTTTGACCGGAATACCTTAGCCCTATGTATTTTGACGCGCTGAACACGAATCCGAAGTCCATTTTGCTCCATCACGTCAGGATTTTTTTCTAACCTCAAAAAACATGTCGAATTTTGAGAGGTAGGCGATTTTTTAAAAAAATTTATGGATTTACTTCAAACTTGGTATCTGGGGGTTTTTTGGGTCGCTGATTACGAATCTGAAGTTAGATTTTCAAAATTCAAAATGGCGGATCCAATATGGCGGACGAATTTTTAAAAAATTTGAAGATTTACTTCAAACTTGGTATGTGGGGGTTTTTTGGGTCGCTGATTACGAATCTGAAGTTAGATTTTCAAAATTCAAAATGGCGGATCCAATATGGCGGACGAATTTTTAAAAAATTTAAAGATTTATCAGGAATAAGATGCAGAATGGAACAATGTACTTTCTTATTTGGCTTCTGCACCAAACATATCCAATCTGTTACCAAGGAATATTTTATGATAAAATTGTAATAGAAGTCATATTTGAAAATGTGAGAAACTCGCTTCGAAATCACACTCAGCAACTTAAAAACCTGAAGATACCAAATTTCATAAAAATTTCGAAAATATGACGTCAGATTCGCAATCAGCGACCCAAAAAACCCCCAGATACCAAGTTTGAAGTAAATCTTCAAATTTTTTCAAAATTCGTCCGCCATATTGGATCCGCCATTTTGAATTTTGAAAATCTAACTTCAGATTCGTAATCAGCGACCCAAAAAACCCCCAGATACCAAGTTTGAAGTAAATCCATAAATTTTTTTAAAAAATCGCCTACCTCTCAAAATTCGACATGTTTTTTGAGGTTAGAAAAAAATCCTGACGTGATGGAGCAAAATGGACTTCGGATTCGTGTTCAGCGCGTCAAAATACATAGGGCTAGGGTATTCCGGTCAAAAGTACATGACACTTTTTTTTTTTTGTGGGACTGTGTAATATAAAATTTAATTCGAGAAATTCTTTAAAAAAAGGAATTTTAACTGCTAAAAAAATGAAAAAACATCAATTAATTTAAGAGTTTTTGATCAATTATAAAAGTTATATAGGTCAATTGATTCGTTTTGAGATAAGGAATATGATTTTTTTATTCATTAAGTTGTATTTTTAGCTTGGAAAAAAATTTTGGCAAAAAACGATTTTTTTTCGATGAAAAAAGGTGCTCAACAAAATTTGATTGGGTATTTTCAAAAATACCTGTGTCCAAATTTAGATATTCACGAGCTTAAAAAGTCATCCAAATGTTATTGAAATCCGTTGAAGCGTTCTCGAGATATCCTGTCGACAAAAAACGCTATACACACACACGTACACACACACACACACACACACACACACACATCTGGACATTTGCTTAGGAATGAAAATTTACGCTTTTTAGATGAAAATGAGTCGATTTAGACTATTTTTGGAAAATCGAAAATCTTAACGATCACAAAGCTTCCTCTATGAGGAAGCAAAAATCAGTGTAAATTAATTTTTAAAAATGGGTTTTAAATCTGACAGTACTTACTATATGAAACCAATATAGAAACTTAAAGGAAAAATTTCGGTCTTCTAAAAAATTCACAAAAATGTCGAAAATAGACATTTTTGGGACATTTGACCTAGAATTAATCAAAATCCCGACGTGACAGACCATTTTTGAAAACAGATTCGTGTTCATCGCGAAAAATTTTTAAATGCTTACTTTTGAGTTTTAAATTGTAAGAAAAAAAATCAATTATGACGCATAAAAATAATTAAAATTAAAATTTTTGTTTTTACGAAACAACGTCGGTGAACGCCGATACGCTATCGGCGGCGCACTGGTGTATGTAGTAAATGAGCAGCGGCGCCGAAGTGGTGCGGCGGCGCAGAGTTCTACTAAGATATGTATTCAATTCTTGAAAATTTGAAAAACTCCTAAATGTGTGTCCTAAAATTAAAAATTATTGTTCTAAATATATTTTAACCGATTTTCATTTTTAAGAAACTTTAATAAATTAATTAGTTATAAAGAAATGAGAAAGAATTTAAATTGATAAAAAATATACATTTAATATTAAAAATAATATTAAATTCGAATCCTACCTTTCAATAATCAGTTTTACTTAAGGGTCATTCTCTCAAAAAGAACAATTTCAGAATTAAGATTTTACGTGAAAAAAGATTTGTAAAACTCTAGTCCTATGTCAAGACATGGACCTAAATAAAACCATCAAATACTTTGTTATAATGTTTATGAACATTTGAAAATATACCTATAAAATTACGTACTGGCGGTCACGAAGTGGAGTCTCAGTCTGTTCCAAAATATACTGATTCGTTCGATTTTAATATTAAAAGAATACATTTTACTAACATTCAATTAATGGTATTTGCTACATTTCAGTTAGATAAGAAACTGCAATAAGAAATATTAACAATATTTAGCAGTACATTAGCAAAAATTAAAATATTCTGCGGTCACGAAGTGGAGTTTTCTTTGTGTCGACGACGACAATTAAATTGAAAAACATACTGATACGGGTAACTTTCTTTTTTTTCATCCTAATTCGCAGTGACCTTAACTTCACAAATACTATAAATATTGTTTACCTGTGCATTGTTATCTAACTAATTTTATTTTTATTTAATACTCATATTTGTGACCGGTCACGCAGTGGAATTTACTATGGTGCAAAAAACTAAATTAATCCTAAGAAATAATATTGCGAATATTTTACTGTATTTCTTCAAGGACCAATTCGTGCACGGTCACGAAGTGGAGTTTTTACACCATGTAAACATGAATATTTCCGATAATTTGAAATTCTCCTTTTCTTTCTCATGTAATTTGGTTGAAGGACGTTGGATACTATCTTATGGCCGGCACAATTTTTATAAATTAAAATTATTTTTTAGAAAAAGTGACGTGAACGTGTCATTTGTTCTTTTTGAGAGAATGACCCTTAAATTAAACCTTCTAAAAAAGTAACATTTTTAAAACTATTCTCTCTAATAAAAATAATCACATTAAAATATTTAATTTTGTTTTTGAAAATAAAATATAAAATTTTTTAAAATTTGAAAATGAATTAGAAACTCTTTTAGTTTAGAGAAGTTTAAATAAATTTAATTAAATTAAAGATAATATTAGGTACGTTTAAAATGAAAACTTCAAACAAATGTGTATTTAAATTTTGCTGTTTTAGAACGTGTAGGTACTGTCTTTAAAATACAAATAATAAAAACATGAATAGAAAATACTATTAAAGTTTGTTTATAAATTCAAAAAAATTGTTTATGTATTAAAAGAATGCTAATTTAAAATTTGTAAGAAAAGAACACAAATATTTAAGAATAACAATAATTAATGAGCGAAGATAAATAATGTTAATCTTGGATTCTAATTATTTAATTATTTTCCTTAATTTATCTCTTTTTTTAACCAATAGTCCTTAAGAAGAATTATTCAGAACGTTAATAATATGGGTATGATAATGAAATTTACGTTTTTTTATAATAAACAAATCTGATTTAATTAAACAGAACCAAAAAATTTAAATTAAAAGATAAATTAACAATTAAAAAATATTAAAGAAGAATTTAATTTTATTAACATTTTAATTATATCACATAAATACAAATAATCATGTAAGTATTTAAATCACATGGGGCTATAATAATTACTAAAATCAAACTTGAACAGAAAATAATTACCGTCAAACGGGGCTGTTATGGTACAAAAACTGCAATTTTTTGTATTCTATGCTTCACCAAAAATCAGAATTATATACAAAAATTTTTTTAACTAACTAGTCACGTTGTTTACATCCTTCTGAAAGTTTACTGTAAGTTTTACCATAAAAAAAAATTTTTCTCGAGTTATAAAAACTCAAAGTTTGTATTATAATTTCGCAGTCGGGGCTATTATAGTACAAAATTTATTTTTGTTTATAAAATAAAGAAAACATTTTATTTTTTGCATTAAACTATGTGGGAACCTTTTAATAGATATCTCAGAGACTAATTTTTTATAAATCGCCAAATAGTAATTATTATTATGGAAATTATTTATGAAAATATAAAGTTAAATAATGAAATTTGTCAAAATTTGTATTTTATATTTTTTTTTTTTTTTTTGCGTAAGATGTGAAAACCTGCCTTCAGGTACCCTGTAGCCCGTACTACAGGGTTATGCGGGGGTGGCGATGTTCTGCCGACCCGCTAAAAACACACCCTTATTTGGGACCTTAAGACCACTCCCAGGTAGAGCCAGTTTACTGACGTATCGCCTTCAGGAGTGGTCTTATATCCCGCCTCTGTCGCCTAAACGATATCATTCCTCGACCTACGGGAACTACCTTTGTTGGCGGCCATCGAAATCTTTAACCCTCATAACATGTTGGATGAAGGTCCCGATGTGCCGCCAATTCTCTTTGGATCGAGTGATTAACAGGACCATGTTCTCAGGTGTAACTTCGCAGTTTACACCGGCGAATATGATTCGTCTTTCGTCGTTCCATCGTGTGCATGTAAAGAGTGTGTGCTCTGCGTCATCCTTTGGGGATTGGCAGTACGCACACTCTGAACTTTCTCATCTTTTGAAGCGCTCTAGGTACGAGTTAAAACACCCGTGACCTGAGAGCGCTTGGGTGAGGTAGTACGAGACTACTCCATGTTTTCGATCTATCCAGGTGGCGAGTGTAGGTATGAGCCGATGTGTCCATCGACCCTTCTCATCCCCGCTCCATCTTGCTTGCCATCTTTCGACGAGTCTGCTTCTCGCATCTCGGCGAATTTGGTCCTTGCTGGGTCTATTGTCATCCGTATAACGGGTGAACATCCTATCTTTGAAAAGGAGGAAAATTTCCTCCCTTTCTTGCGCCAAAAGATCTGCCGGCGGGACGCTGGCAAGGACCTGAGCAGCACTCGCAGATACTGTCCTATAGGCAGAGATTATACGCTTAGTGATAATCCTTTGCGAGGACAGTATCTTCTCCAAGATGGTCTTGCTTCTATCTGTTCGCAAGGAGCGAGCCCACACTGGTGCTGCATAAAGCAGCTTTGAGTGGAACACACTCGCCACCAATCTCCTTTTCTTTTCAAAAGGCCCACCGACGTTCGGCATTATACAGGCTAAGCTTATCGCACATTTTGCAGCTTTGTCGAAAGCCACGGCGATGTGATGCTTAAAATTCAGAAACTTGTCGAGTTTTACACCAAGATACTTTATATGCGTGCTCCACTTGACCTCGAATCCGTCTACTTCGATCCGGGGAAGTTCGTAACCGCGTCTGTCTGTGACCATGAGCGCTTCAGTTTTGTCCAAGGCCATTTGAAGGCCTCTGGCATCCAGCCAGCTCTTTGTTCGTCGCAGACATTCGTTCACCAAGATTCCCAGCTCTTCTACAGTTTCGGCAGAGCATACGATCAACGCGTCGTTCGCGAAGCCGATGATCACCGCACCTTCGGGTAGACCCATTCGCAAGAAGTCATCATAGGAGACGTTCCATACGAATGGTCCTATCCTCGAACCTTGAGGGGCACCTCTTTGCATCTCTTCCTTCAGAGTGCAGGTGTCTCCCTCGTATATTACCCACCTGTCGCTAAGATAATTATTCATTATCCGCAACAGGTAGGGCGGTATTCCTTTGTTTCTCATCGACTTGATGAGATCTTCCCATTTAGCGGTATTAAACGCGTTGCATATATCTATTGCTACTAAAGCGCAGAAGCTCTTCTTCTTCTCCGGACCCAATTTGTTCTTTCCTTCCTTGGCTAGGTCCACTGCCTTTTGTATGGCATCTACTGTGGACAGGCCTTTACGGAAACCAAATTGGTAGTCAGATAGACTATTCTCTCCAGTCAAGTGGAGCTGCATCCTCTGCAGAACCATGTCCTCCAGAAGTTTGCCCATCGTATCTAACAGGCATATTGGCCTGTAAGATGAGACATTATCTAGAGGTTTGTTACCTTTTCTTAGGAGGACCAGCCTCTGTCGTTTCTAGTCCCGGAAGAACTCTCCTCTTCTTAGGCAGTTGTTGAAGCAATCTAAGAGAATCCGGGGTGAAGCGACGATCACTTGTTTAAGTATCTCGTTACTTATCCCATCGATTCCAGGCGCCTTGCCTGGCTTCAATCTTTTGCTGCCTTGGTGGAGCTCTGCAAGAGTGAAGAGTTCCTCCTCACGGACTTGACAATCATTCCAGTCCATCCTAGGCCATGGTTCTGCTGGTGGAAACAAGGCCCTGATTATTTGACGGACCCAATCGGGATTGTCCAGGCCGGGGGTCTTTTGCATCGTTACCAATTTCTTGGTGACGATTTTATAGCCCAGACCCCATGGGTCCTTCTCGACATCCTCGATTAGGGTCTTCCAACACCTTCGCTGTGAAGCTCGAATCTCCTTTCTGAGGATCCTCTTGGCCTCTGTATATGCGTCCTTTAGCATAGGATCTCCCTTAGAGCGGGTGTATATCCTTCTTGCTCTAACGCATGCTTTTCGCAAAGAGACCAGCTCCTCTGACCACCAGTATACATTACGTCTTCTGGGAGTGGTACTTCTGCAGCGCGGCATTGACGCGTTGCATGCGGTGATTATCATATTCATCACCGGCCGCACCTCCCCATCCAGGTTGTTCGGTCTCTTCACCCATCCAAGTTCCTCCAAGAGGCGGGATTCTTCAAGGGACCGACCGAACTTTTCGACGTCTAGCTTCTTAATGTTCCACCTAGGGCCTCTCTTACAGGAAGCATCCTGCTTGTTTGCTCTAGGTGTGTCTCCTCCTGAGACTGAAAACTTAATATACTGGTGGTCACTTTCGGTATGATCCTCAGAGACGTGCCAGTCTTTAATGTGCTTGTTTAGGAGAGACGTTGTTATCGTTAGATCCGATATTATGGTCTCTCCTGAACGTCCACTTTTGGCCCTGGTTAACAACCATCAGATTGTTCCTGGAGACCATTTCAGCGATTAGAATTCCTCTATTGTCGAGCCTTGTCTCGCCCCAGTCTGGCGACTTCGCATTGAAGTCGCCTGTGACGAGAACATCCAGCCTGGATTCTCGCAGGCTCGACTCGAGTTTATGTAATATTGAGCAATATTGAAATTAACTTAAAACCCTTGTAAATAATATGATATTAATATAAGTGGTTTTTGAGGTTATGATGCACTCGTTGTTAAGTTTTCAATTTTCTGACAAAAAATAAAACATTTACTTAATAAAAACAATTAAGCCAAAGCCCAGAAACCTTTTTCACTTTTTTAATAAAACGAATTTTCATAAAATAATTAAAATAGTTTTGTACCAGAATAGCGCGCTATGTGCTGAACTTTTAGTTTTAACCATTTTTCCCTTAAATTCTTAATAAAAAGTTAGCCCATCACGTGAATATAGTCCCAACTAAATTCTCAATACGTACCTTAAGTATCTTTTACATTGAATATGTCAATATTAAGATCGAAGCAGATTTTTAGAGTACTTCCAATTTTTTAATGAAATTTGTATGTTTATATGAATTTTTCCCGGATTTTTCACAAAGAATTTATTAGAAACAATACTGTTATTTTGTTTGCGAAATATCACAATATATTTACAAATAAAAATCATATTTATAAATTTCAAAATAAATATTTTAGAAATAAAAAACCAGCTTGTACCATAATAGCCTCCGGTGTACTAGAATAGCCCCGTTCGACGGTAAAGGTTTCTATTAAATTAAAGAAATAATAGATCATTAAAAAATTGTTCATTTAAATTTTTGAATACAACTAACAAAAAATTCAAGTTTAAAATAAAATAATGATATCAAAAACATTATTTTTAGTTCCTAATTAAAAAATGTAGGTAATTTATTTTAATTTAGCTATTACAAAACGGCATTGATTTTTAAAATAATTTAAAACTTTTGTATTAAGCTTTTAATTAGTGTACATCTTATTTTCAGTGTCTTAAAAAATTTTAAATATTTAAGCAATATTTTTCTTCCTAAACAAATTTTTAATATTCGAAATGTTTATTTTTAAAAATCAATACCGTTTTAGAGAAGCTAAATTAAAATGATTTATATTATTTAATTAGGATCGAAAAATAATATTTTCTATATCATTAAATTTTTAAAACTTAATTTTTTTTGTTAATTGTATTTAAAATTTCAAATTAACAATTTTTAATGCTCTATGATTTATTTAATTTAAAAGAGACCTTTAATTCTTATCTGATCAAGTTCTATTATTTGTAAAGATATTATATTATTTTTGTTAAGAAAATAGTTTAAGGTTTCATTTAAATTTTTATGCACCTGCCGATGTACAAGTAGACACATCCATGTTTAGTCTGTTATATATCTTTGGCTTGTATTAATGGATTGAAATGAAATTTCTACTTATTTGTTTAAAATTTTGTCAGCTTCAAAAGTGTATTCTTAAAAATGATTGTTTTTTAGCATGCTGACAATGTTAATACCCAATTACTACGTGGAAAACGTTTTTTAATGGTGTTTTCTAAAATTATGACGGCCATATCTTCTGATTAACTAAAGCTAAAAGATTAATTGAACTACCGATTTGTAGGGAATTTTATAAGCTTTCAGATGAATATTATAATCTCTGCATTTACAATAATAGATAAAGTAAATAGGCTTAAAAACCAACAAAAAGCACTGTTTCTTGCTGTTTTTATGGATTATTAAATTACTGTCACTTATTTTTGGCATCACAATTGTATAAATGTTGCTTAAGTTGAACGTACAAATATTTGAAGCTGAAATTTTAACCGTGTGGTGGTTTTGAATGTAGCTAGAACAATTAACCTACAAAAAATTACGAAAAATTGAATTTTCTTTTTATTCCTTCCATAGAAGATTTTCATTTTTAGCTCAAATTATTCAATTCTGATACTAAAATAAGAATTAAGAGAAACATTTGATGGGGAGGGGGGGCACTTTTGGGTTAAACCTAATCCAAGAGCATCGTCATTAATTTAGAGCAATTCGATTGTGAAAACGGTTATTTTTCTATACCCGGATGACTGGTTGTTTTGTGTTAACTGAAAATTCAGTTACAATCGGTTATTTTGACTTAACCGGTTATTCGATTAAAACCGGTTATTCGGTTAATTTCGGTTATACTGTTAAATCTGGTTATTCGGTTATTTGGACTTTAAAGGTTATCCGGTTATAACCTAAAAATCGGTTATTTAACTGTTACCGGTTCTTGGTTTTAATAGAACGAGGGTGAAAACAAGGCGCATGAATATTCCGTAAAACCCACTTGGACTAAAATCTATTTAACCTAAATCTATTTGGCCTAAAACCCATTCGGCCTATAACCAGTTTAGCCTAAAACACATTTAGCCTAAAACTCATTTGATCTAAATCTCATGTAGCCTAAAACCCATTTGATCTAAATTCCATGTAGCCTAAACCCCATTTGGACTAAATCACATTTAGCCTAAAACCCATTTGGCCTAAAGCTCATTGAGCCTAAAACTCATTTGGCATAAATCTCATTTAGCCTAAAACTCATTTAGTATATCCCATTAACCCTTTAAGGAGTGTCTATGGGTAGCAACCAAACAAGAATTTAGTGACGTGGACGTATTTTATAAAATTAAAAAAAAATGTTGTTACTGAAATATATTTTAACCCTCTGACGGCTGAATTAACTGTCGAAAAATTGTATCGAACCGCTTAAATTATTCCTGTATAGAAAAATTGTTACTTTCAGGTTCTATTATAGTTATCAGGGTCGCAGATTACGAATTTAAAGTTAGATTTTAAAAATTCAAAATGGTGGATCCAATATGGCGGACGAAAAAATTTAAAAATCAATTGTATTTGTTTGAAACTTGTTTTTGAGAGTTTTTGGGGTCGCTGATTACGAATCTGAAGTTAGATTTTGAAAATTCAAAATGGAGGATCCAATATGTCGGACGAAAATTTTAGAGATCAATCGTATTTGCTGATTACAAATCTAAAGCCAGATTTGCAAAATTCAAAATGGCGGATCCAATATGGCGGATGTCATTTTTAAAAAGCGATTGAATTCGCTTGTGAGTTAAAAATTTTGACACAAGGAGATGCAAAAGTTCTTAAAATTCAGCTATTTATATCTACTTTTAAAGACAAACATACAAAAAAATTAAAAATCCAAGATGGCGCCACCAATATGGCGGATGATTTTTCAAATTGCTTAAATTCAATTGAAAGTTGTTACTCGGGGGTCTTCGGGATCGCTGATTACGAATCTAAAGCCAGATTTTAAAAATTAAAATGAAAGTTTTTCTAATACAATTGACCCAAAAATAATAAACCTAAAGACTAGTTTACAGTCCAGATTGTGAGAGAATCTGGACATTGTATAGTCCAGTCAGTGAAGGTAGGACAAGTTATGGTTCAACTCAAATGTACGACAAAACAAAAAACAAGACGTGCTATTGGTGTAATCAAGAAGGGTTATGCAAAAGCAGAATGTAAGTATAACTTAGTCAATGAAAGTACTTATTCAAAAAACTAAATAAAGACAAGTAACTAAATCTAATAGTTGAGTAAATTGACACAAGGAGCATTCGAATACCTTTTTATAAATAATTGCTTATTTTCGCTGACAAAAAACATTAAATCTACAAAAATAATTATAATCAAGATCTAAAATGATGGAACATAATTAGGGGTAGTTTTTGGAGGTTCACAAATATTTTTTTTTTTTAAATTGGGAAAATTAGGGGACATATTTCTGAGTATGTTCCTTTATTTTAGAACTTGATTATAGTTTTTTTTGTAGATTTTATGATTTTTGTACGGATCTTTTTCTGCAATTTTCCTTGGGGGTGGTTTCTTGGGTTATTAATTATATTTATCGTTTTGGAAAATTAGGGGACATATTTCTGATTATTTTCAATAATTTTAGAACTTGATTATAATTATTTTTGTAGTTTTTATGTTTTTTGTCTGCGAGAATAAGCAATTATTTATAAAAAGGTATTCGAATGCTCCTTGTGGCAATTTACTCAACTATTAGATTTAGTTACTTGTCTTTATTTAGTATTTTGAATAAGTACTTTCATTGACTAAGTTATACTTACATTCTGCTTTTGCATTACCCTTCTTGATTACACCAATAGCAAGTCTTGTTTTTTGTTTTGTCGTACATTTGAGAGTTGAACCGTAACTTGTCCTACCTTAACTGACTGGACTATACAATCTCCTGATTCTCTCACAATCTGGACTGTAAACTAGTCTTAAGATTTATTAATTTTGGGTCAATTTTATTAGAAAAACTTTCATTTAAATTTTCAAAATCTGACTTTAGATTCGTAATCAGCGACCCCGAAAACCCCCGAGTAACAAGTTTCAATCAAATTTAAGCATTTTGAAAAATCATCCGCCATATTGGTGGCGCCATCTTGGATTTTTAATTTTTTTATATGTCTGTCTTTAAAAGTAGACATGAATAGCTGAATTTTAAGAACTTTCGCATCTCCTTGTGTCAAAATTTTTAACTCACAAGCGAATTCAATCGCTTTTTAAAAATGACATCCGCCATATTGGATCCGCCATTTTGAATTTTGCAAATCTGGCTTTAGATTTGTAATCAGCGACCCCAAAAACCCCCGAGTAACAAGTTTCAATCGAATTGAAGCATTTTGAAAAATCATCCGCCATATTGGTGGCGCCATCTTGGATTTTTAATTTTTTTGTATGTCTGTCTTTAAAAGTAGACATGAATAGCTGAATTTTAAGAACTTTTGCATCTCCTTGTGTCAAAATTTTCAACTCACAAGCGAATTCAATCGCTTTTTACAAATGACATCCGCCATATTGGATCTGCCATTTTGAATTTTGCAAATCCGGCTTTAGATTTGTAATCAGCGACCTCAAAAACCCCCGAGTAACAAGTTTCAATCGAATTGAAGCAATTTGGAAACATCATCCGCCATATTGAAGCCGCCATCTTGAATTGTTTAATATCTCTGGTTTGTCTTTAAAAGTTGACATAAGCAGCTGTATTTTAAGACCTTGTGCAACTTTTTATGTCAAAATGAATTTTGTTGGCACAGGAAATAAGAATTAATTTTAACAATTTTGTTCACATTTTCCGCCATATTAAATCCGCCATCTTGAAATCATTATTATGCCACTCTGCTTTTAAAAGTAGATAAAATTCCGGAAATTTTAAGCTATTATACAACCCTCTACGCCTAAACCAATTTTGGAGAGCAGGGGGTCTCCCATTGAGAAAGAATGGCTCATTTACATATATTTTTGAAGCTTATTTGTCTTCAAATAAAACTATTTAAGTACATACAATTGATAGCATGCGCATTTGCGTTTGTAGAGTTTTGAAGGTTTTTCCTACTTCATTTAATATTTTCTTAAAAAGAAACCTTATAACACTAGATGAAACTTTGAGAATATAATTCTGAAATATTAAAAAATTATATACTTGAAAATCATTAATTTCTGCTCATTTTTCATGTCAGAAAAAAAAGAGTATGAGCAGTTGTATGCAGAATTAGCCACAAAACAGCATATCTCCATAAGACCACGTGTTAACTTTAAACATTTTCTTGATAAAAAAGAACCTTATAAGACATAATGAAACTTTGGGAGAATATTTCTGTTGAACTTTGCTGTTGATTTACAAAATTTGAGCAAAATCCACTCATTTTCATTTTGAGGTCGACACTCCTTAAGGACGGGACGGATATTTTTTTATTGTTCAACGTTGATTGTCTCTGTTGTTGGAAATATAACAAATTAAAGGAATCACCTTTTCGTACATATTTTTTATCACTTTTATAGAATCTATTATTAAAATTTCAAAAAAAAAACTTTTTTTAAAGTTATAGACACTCATTTGGATATTGCGTCCGTATTATCCAAGCTTGAAAATAACGAACCGTACTTTAAAAAAATTCAAGATGGTGGATCCAGAATAGCGTTAAAAGAAATTTTTCTTCCAATATATGAACACCCAGTGGACGCTTCTTTAAAACATTTTTTTTATCAGACTGACTGTCTAAATGTTTCTTGGCATTCTAATCACGAATCTAAAGCCAGATTTCAATAATTCAAATAGGCGGGTCCAATATGGAAGACGATATTTTTAAAGTTGTTCGGATATATTTGAAGGTTGTTACTTGGGGATTTTTGGACTCGCTGATTACGAATATGATGTAAAAATTTAACAATCCAAAATGGCGAATCCTATATCGTCGGAGCTACTGCAATACCGCGTATCTACAAATACTTTAAGGGCTACTTTTAGAGCAATTTGCATTGCAGTATAGCTCTTAATGAATTTATAGATACGCGGTATGAACCAAGTGTAGATTCGCGGTATTGCAGTAGCTCCACGATATGGCGGACGATATTTTGAAAATTGACCAGATTTTTTGAAATTTGCTTCTCAGTAGTATTTGAGATCTCTTTTGCTATTTTTCAAATCGATTTAAGTAAATATTTGGACATTTACTGAAGAAAAGAAATTAAATTAAATTTCAAATGATTTCAAGCCTTATAAAAAATAAGTATTGGATTAAGTACTGGGAGTGAATATTGGATTAAGTGCTGGAATAAGTATTGGTTTAAGTATTGGAAACTCCAATACTTTTTTCGACAAACATTCATAAGAATTTTACTGGTTGCGCATTAAGTTTCTATGGCTCCCAGGTCTGCGCACTAGTTTTTTTTGTACATTCAATACATAGAAATACATGGAACGCATAATCACAGTTCCACAAAAAATTAAAAAAAAATTTTTTTTTAAATATATCAAGCAAAAATAGTATTAGAGTTTCCAATACCTAAACCAATACTTATTCTATAGCACTTAATCCAATACTTACTCTAAGTACATAATCCAATACTTAATCCAATACTTATTTTTTATAACGGAAATATCAAGGGTGAGAAAATGTAATGCTGTCTTCCACAAAATGATAATTCGATGCTGTTACCAAAGAAACGGTAACTCATTGTTGTTACCCATGAAATGGACACGAGTTGAATTGCCTTCGTAAATATTATTTATTGTTCACATTTTTGGCAAAAATATTCTAAAATGAATTACAAATAAAGTATTCTGCTAAACGAAACGCAAATCAATAGATAGAAGATAGAAATGATAAATAAATGCTAGTGCAAACAGAAACACAATTCACTGTTGATGCAAAAGAAATCACAAATCGCTGTTGTTGTAAAAAATGTGACAAATAAATAATATTATAGAAGAATGACAACTCATGTCAATTTCATGGGTAACAACAATGAGCTGTCGTTTCTTTGATAACAGTATCGAATTATCATTTTTATAGAAACCAGCATTATAAATTTTCTCACCGTTGACATTTGAAATCATTTGCCATTTATTGTCAGTAAATTTATTTTCTGTTCTTCATTTAAGATGCACATTTTTACGTAAAACTATTTGCAAAATAACAAAAGAGATCAAAATACTACTAAAAAAAACAAGTTTCAAACAAATCCGATCAATTTTTAAAATATCGTCCGCCATATTTGATCCGCCATTTTAAATTTTTAAATTTGGCACCAGATTCGTAATGAGCGACCCCAAAAACCCCTGAGTAACAACTTTTAAACAAATTCGACCAATTTTCAAAAAATCGTCCGACATTTTGAATCTTTTAAATCTGTCTTCAGATTCGTGATTAGAATGCCGAAAAACATTTAGACAGTCAGTGTGATAAAAATAAAAAAATTTAAATAAGCGTCTACTGGGTGTTCATATAATGGACAAAAAAATTCTTTTGGCGCCATCTTGAATTTTTCGGTCACTGAAAATATGAAAAAAAAATCATTTTTTAAACAAAATTGTCAAAAATTCAAATTTTTCCCAAAATAAGTCTTCATAACTTTTTGAAATTTTTTGTTGTTTAATTTTTAATAACTGATTATGAGAGAGCGATAGAAAATATGTAAGAAACGGTGATTCCAAGAATTTTTCATAATCCAACAACAAAGAACATTAACGTTAAACATGAGTGTAAAAAAGGGTTCCTCCCATCTATAAAGGGTTAAGACTAAACAACATATGGGCCTAAAACCCATATAGTATAAAATTCATTTGGCCTAAAACGCATTTAGCCTTAAACCCATTTTACATAATATCATTGAATTTACCTAAATCTCATTTGCCATAATTTATAATGTAAAATTTATGTCAAATGAGATTTTTTTTTTTTTTTTTTTCGCGTAGGATGTGAAAACCTGCCTTCAGGTACCCTGTAGCCCGTACTACAGAGTTATGCGGGGGTGGCGATGTTCTGCCGACCCGCTAAAAACACACCCTTATTTGGGACCTTAAGACCACTCCCAGGTAGAGCCAGTTCACTGACGTATCGCCTTCAGGAGTGGTCTTAATGTCAAATGAGATTTATGTTTAATGCTATTATGCCAAATGGGTTTCAGGCTTAGTGGGTTTTAGGCTAAATGGGGCTTATGAAAAATGACTTTTAGGCCAAATGGGTTTTATGCCAAATAGATTTAGGCCAAATTGGTTTTAATCCAAACAGGTTTTAGGGAATATTCATGAGTCTCGGGGAAAACTATGGTCCAACTTAAGACTGTACACGGCTTTCTCAATTGTCACCAATACAAGATTGGTATATTAACATCACCAAAATTTAGGGCACGTGAGGTTGATGAGGTATCAACCCACATTATGTGTGGGCACATTATGCCCAGCCTTGGGATTTTTTAGAAAAACAGGCCTATTTTTTTATATGAAAGAGCAACTGAAAATCTCTCGATTGTTTCTAGAAGGTAAAAATTCATTTTTTGGAACTAAGGTCTTTTAATGCCGAGTGCCATATATTAAATTTTTTTTATGTGGTTTACCATCTTTATCAAGCTGAATATTCAAAATTATATGCATTGGATGTATTCAGGAGATTGTATTCCGAGATTGAAAAAGCTAAACTTAACATTCCTGATATTACAAAACAAAACATATCACGTTAAGTTTAATTACAAGTAAAATTTAATTTTAAAATTCTTTCTGTCGTTAATATACATTCAATATTAAAAATTAAAATTTTGAATTGTTTAGCTTCTTAATTATCCTGGAAATGCCATTATTAGATGCTCTCTTGTCACATCCGAAGACGAAACTAGAATGCCTCATGCTCATCATTTAGTAAAAAGAGAAGGACATCAAGAACTAGATACGTTTCATGAAATGGAAGTTTCTGAAGAAAACGATCACGTTGCTGTGTAAGTCCAAAAAGGTTTATCATTATTCAGATGCAAGTAATTTAAAATAGGTACATAATTAATAGTATGTTGTTAATATTTATATTTTTATTTTAAATGAATTTATCACTCGGTGAAGTTATTAATTCTTCTTAGAATCCTCAGATGAGTCTTCATTCACAAAAATGTCGTTGGACCGTAGTAGATTCATGGTCAAGTAATTATTTTAAATGAATTTTAGTTTCTGATGAGGACAGCATAGCTGCCGAAACGTTAAAGAACATCTTTGTGTTTTATTGACTCGGAGTGATTGATAATTTCCTAAGAATTAATTTATATTTTTTGTTTAGATTTAATGGAATGGGCATTATTCACACGGCTAAGAAGAATATAAAAGACGAACTAGTCCGCAAGAAAAAGATAGAAGCTCTAGAAAAATTAAAGCAAAAAAATGTGAACGTACAATCCTTAAGCGTCACAGAATTAACTAAAGTAAGTTGAATTTATTTAAATATTTTACTCTTCCCATACAGTATGGTACACGAGTATGTGGCCACTCACGCGCGACTCGATTAAAAAATACATCATCACAATTTCAATACTTTCTGTGCAACAAAATAAGCTAGAACAAAATTTAAAAAATCGTTTGAAAACTTATTAACTTTTACGTAAAACGAGTCGTATTTGAAGTCTCTTTGTTAAATATGTTTTGAGTTATGAAGTGAGGAAGACAACAAAAATAAGGGGTCGTCCCACAAATTACGTAAGCGATTTTTTAAAAATATTTTGACCCTCCCCTCTCCATTGTACGACACCGTATGATTTGTCTTGACTCTCCCCGCCCCCCTAAAATCTTACTAAGATCCATTTTTTCTTAATTTTGATCAAAAAATGTTTTAAAAGCATTTTATTTATCTAATTAAAGTAAACTTTTTATTAGATAAAATATTTACAGTATGTTTAACATAAATTATTAATTTATAGTAACTTTAATTACAGTCTTAAAGACATATCAGTTAAATCTTTCTTTATATTTTGTTTAAAAAAACGTATTTTCTTTTAATTAAAAGCGTATTACGTAAGATTTCACAGGAACCCCCCTCACCCTAATGGCTTACGTAATTTGTGTATGGACCCTAACGAATTTTCTTTTTTCATTTCTTTGGTGTAACTCCAGGAAAATGAAGTAAAAGATTTTTTCAGACATATAAATGTGCGTTAGAATTTTATTTTTAAAATTAGCTATAGAAAATAAAAAAGGTTAATCCTTTAGGTCGATAGCCATGAAACAAAACACACAATAATTTTTTAATATTAAGTTATGTTATAAAAATAAATTTCTAGTAATTAATGAAATTCAAATAATATAGAATCAGTTATCGTAATAAAAAACAGAATTCCTTATTTTCACCAGTAATGTAAGTTTTTTTTTTGTTTTCAAAGGCAATACTTTCAGTTTTCTTTTGCATTAACTTGATACGTCCATTCCCTAGAATAATTTTATAAGTTAGTTTGCGACTGAATCGCAAAAAAACAGTTGTTTTCAATGAGATTTCGACTTTGACAAAATTAAAAAATTTCAGAATTATGAAAAACGAGGCGCATGAATATTCCTTAAAACCCATTAAGCCTGAATCCCATTTAGCCTAAAACCATATAGTCTAAAATGCATTCAGCCTAAATCCCATTTAACCTAAAACGCATTCAGCCTAAATCCCATTTTACCTAAAATGCATTCAGCCTAAATCCCATTTTACCTAAAATGCATTCAGCCTAAAGCTAATTTAACTGAAATTGTATTCAGTCTAAATTCCATTTTACCTCAAATGAATTCAGCCTAAAACCCATTTAACCTAAAATGCATTCAGTCTAAATCCCATTTTATCTAAAATGCATATAGGAAGCCTAAAACCATTTTACCTAAATTTTACATTATAAAGTAGGTAAAATGGGATTTAGGCCAAATGGTTTTAGGCTATATGTATTTTAGGTAAAATGGGATTTAGGCTGAATGACTTTTAGGTTAAATGGGTTTTAGGCTGAATGCATTTTAGGTAAAATGGGATATAGGCTGAATGCATTTAAGGTAAAATGGGATCTAGGCTTAATGACTTTTAGGTTAAATGTGCTTTAGGTCGAATGCATTTTAGGTAAAATGGGATTTATGGTAAATGAATTTTTTGTTAAATGGGGTTTAGGTTGAATGAGATTTAGGTTGAATGCATTTTAGGTAAAATGGGATTTAGGCTTAATGCAATTTAGGTTAAATGGAATTTAGGCTTAATGCAATTTAGGTTAAATGGAATTTAGGCTTAATGACTTTTAAGTTAAATAGGCTTTAGGTCGAATGCATTTTAGGTAAAATAGTATTTAGGCTGAATGCATTTTAGGTTAATTGGGTTTTAGGGTGAATGTATTTTATGTAGAATGGGATTTAGGCTGAATGTATTTTAGGTTTATTGAGATTTAGGCTGAATGCGTTTTACCTTAAATGTGATATAGGCTTAAAGCATTGTAGACTATATGGTTTTAGGCTGAATAGGATTTAGGCTAAATGGGTTATAGGGAATATTCATGCGCCTCTGAAATACAGCATTGTTTTTAAAAAGATGTAAGAAAAAAGTTACATAAGTAGATCACTATATTATTTTTTATTTATTTACTATTATCATTGTAGTGAGGTACAAAACCTATTACAAATTATGTTACTTATTATATAACTGTGAGTGCAACAACAGTATAAAGTAAATCGATGCTTCTAGACATTGATATCGTTGATATTCTAACATTATAAGAGCGCGAAGTTTCATACTACTTGTAATATAAAAAAATAAATTTTTACATTGCAAATCAATTTAGGGAAAAAGACGAAATGGTAGGAGTCAAAATTTTAGAATTTACGTCTGATATCGGTGAACATATGACAAGTATTCCCTGCAAGACTATTCCTCCAGATTGATGATAAACTTGAATATAGAATTGTAGTTGGAGAACTGAGCTCTTTGTAAGTCCAATTTAAATGAAATCTTCTTCAGTGGTTCCTTAAGTAAGTTAAAATTTAAAGCATTTGGGTTCTGGTTGATCCACACATCTTCCAATTCCAACTGATCAAACTGCTGTCTCATTAATGAAGCCCAGTTGTACTTGACAATGTTATCCGGATTACTGTCAATAGTCAAAAAAGTCTTCAAGTATATGTTTGGGTACCGATGGTCTTCTATATTCACTATCTTTCTCCACATACAAACAGCTCGTAATACCACCTTGGTGCCCAAACTTGTCATACCCGTTTCAAATCGAAGCATATAACCTGGAGCATTTCGCAGAAGGTCAAATAGGTTGCGAAGATAGGTTGTTTGGAATCCATCAATATCTTCCTTATGTCTCAGTCCCCACACCCCAGATCCGTATAAGAGTGCAGAAAATACTACTGCTTCAAATAGACGGTTCCTTGAAACCCACGATGACATTTTAGCTGTCATAAACGTATTGCAAATAGTTCCCTAAGCTGTCCTCGCCTTAGAAAGAAAGTTTTTAGAGGTTGGATCGAATAGGTCTGAAAAATAAATGGGTACCCATAAATAGGTGTAGCTTTTCACTATTTCTAGTAGCTGATCCTTGTATTTAATGGGGCGATATTTTTTGGGTCTTTCACCTTTCTTACATATTAAAATCTTAGTATTTGCAGTATTAACTTCTAACAAGTCAAGTTTACAGTACTCAGAGAGAGCGTTTAATAAGTCCAGAAATTCAATCAATGATTCAGCCAACAAAACAAGGTCGTCTGCAAAGAGCAACAGCCATGGACGTATGAATTATATGGACGGAGCACATCTTTGCGGGGTCGTACCTCTCGTCCGTAAGGGGGGATCCGAGATTAGTTGGCCGAACACACAGAAATACACAGTCAGCCAATCAGCGAGCGGCCAACTAGCTTCCCTCTTCCGATCGACCGAATTTACCCCCTCATCTAAAGTAAGAGCTTGTGCTCCGTCCATATAATTCTTAAGTCCATGGCAACAGCTGAATTTTCTTAGCAATATCCTTATGACCTCTTTTCAAAAAGAAATCCACAATGTCATAAAGAAAGAGTGAGAATAACAAGGGACTTAACAAGTCACCCTGTAGAATACCCTGAGTAATTTTTATCTCTTCTGTAGATTCAGTGTAATTGGTTTTAGCTCTCATTGTAGCTTTCGAATAAAAGTCCTGGAGTATACGAATGAGTATACCACCGAATAAAATGCTCTGCGAAAATCTACAAACGCAACAAAGTTTCCCACTGGGCTTAAGTAGTCCGATTTGGATCCCGGAAGACAAAACAAAAATATAATCATCACATGATCTTTTTTTGCTAAAGTCGTACTGAGCCTCGAAGAGAACTTGGCAGCCCTCAGACCACGCATCCAATCTTGTTGCCAGAACCGAAGTAAAGATCTTTGCAAAAGAGTTCATAAGTGCAAATCCTCTATAGTTAAGCGGATTTGTAGTATCTCCTTTTTTATATATCAGCATCACTTCAGATTGACTCCAATGTTGGGATGTCCTTCCACAAGCAAGAACCTTATTGAATAATCCTGTCAAAAGAACAAGCCATGCAACAGGTAGACATTTAAAGAATTCATTGCTAACTCCATCGGGTCCTGGCGATTTGTTAGTTTTAATTTTTCTAACTACATCACCTATCTCTTCAACATTCAAGACACCATCCAAAACAGAATGCCCACAGTCAATGAAGTCTTTAGAGGGAAATAAAATGACGTCGTAGATATTCTCGTAGAAATGTTGCCACTCTTCTCTTGATATGAGGCTTTTCTGACATATTTTCCCCTTGAAGAACTTGAATGCTTTCTAAAATTCACTAGAATTCTTTGAATCCGATAATTCCACCCTGTATATCTCAATGTAGTTCTTACGCGTACTTTTCAGTAAACTATAGTGATCCTTCTTGGCCTGCGCATAACATTGTAGCGAAAAAAAAATTTTTTATCTCTACCAGGTTCTCCAGCATTGATTTAAATATGTCTTAGAGTTTTTACAGCTAATGTCGAACCGCGGTTTATTATTGTTCCCTACGTATAATTTAGATGCTTTAATCATACCCGCCAATTCAGCTCCTCTTCTGATATTGCTGATCAACACCTCGTATGTCAAATCAATGGTACGAGCAAATCAAGTCAATACATCACCCGCAAGAGTAACTCGAGCAGGCATGTGATCAGAGAGTCCCAAAGCGTTGTCCCCAAAATCACTCGCAGATTCTGTAATAAGTAATTGTCTAACCTCTGATCACGATTAAACAATTGTTTACTATAACCAAAATATTCAAAATCAATGAATGTGAGTTAAGTCAAACATTGAGACTTAAGACTTCAAAATCAAGGGCTGTAACGATTAAAAACTATTACTAAATCTTTAAAATCGCACATTTAATTTTAAATATAAAATTAAAAAAGAATATAAATAATAATCATGAAATATAATAAATATATAAATTTATAGGACAAAAATGGTATTAAAATAAAATAAAAGCCGGAATTAAATGTCTAATATATAAAAATTATATTCTATCGAAATTAAAATAACAAATAAAAATTTGCCGTCAATAAATAAAATCAATATAAGATAACCAGCGCACACATACATATCCACACAACGAATATTAAATATTGAAAAGATAAAAATAATAAATAAATAATTATAAACAGGTAAACGTTGGACATGAAATTGATTTGAATAAAGTAATGTTGAGTAAATAAAATAAGTAACAATATAGGACGACAAAGTAAAACAATCAAATAAAAATAAAAACTTATCGATCCGGCATTCCTTCTATTTTCTTTTGAGACGGGGGCGATTATCAAGCAGCGTGGTGACCAACGACAGAAAATTTGTTAAAATGAGCACTTTTTCCTTTTTTTTGGCTTGGACCACTTTATTTATTTGGCTCCTGATTGAGGTTTATTCTCCTTAGTAAAACCTTGCTTTCCAGGTATTAAAATCCACCCCCATCGTCCTCTTTTATTCCAAAATCGTCAATTAAAAATCGCCACACTTCAAAATGTTAAAAATAAATAATTAATAAAAATTGCACAAATACACTATTAAGAAAAAACCAAAACAAAAGAAATAAACAATTGAAATAAAATAAAAACCTTCGTGTTGCCGGCGACACACAGTCGTGACGATTTCGGATTCATTTGAATGCCGGGAAACGATTGTGAGGATGATGGGTGCGGAAGAAATTTTATTTAATGCGAAATTGCCCTTTCCCCTCGTTAGCCCCCACGCCCCTATTACCTCTTGGCGCCCGGGTAATGAAGAGACTTGTCATATTTCTAAAATTCAAATTAAAATATTTTTCGTCGACAAATCGAATCCCTTCAGGGCGCCAGCTAAATAAAGTATGATATTTAAATTTTTATTATTTATCTTATTTAATTTGTTTAACAAATTTATTTTTATGTTCACTTATCATTTTAATAACTCAATAGCAGGAATGACCATTTCCGGAAATCAGGTAGCGGGTTTGAGATTAGAAATACCATTATAATAGAACCCTGCGCCGCCGCGCCACCCCGACGCCGCTGCTCATTTACTACGTACATTAGCGCGCCGCAGATAGACTATCGGCGTGTCGGCGTTCGAATCTGTTGTAAATAATGGTTCACCAATTTAGGATTTTGAGTAATTCTAGGTCAAATGTCCCAAAATGGCTATTTACGCCATTTTTGTAAACTTTTTCTGGAAGACCGACATTTTTTCTTTAATTTTCTATATTGGCTTCATATAGTACGCACTGATAGATTTAAAGCCCTTTTATAAAAATTAATTTACAGTGATTTCAAGAGAAGTTATAAATATTTGAATTTATGACATTTAACCACATTAACGTCTGAAATCACAAAAATCGTAACCTTACTTTGGAATATTACTAAAAGTAGAAACATTTTTTTAAATATAGGAATAGGGATTCTTTACGTTTTTAGAATCGTTCTATAAGCTTGCGGGCTCAGATTTCATTTTTATCCATATGCAAAACCAATATGGCGGCTTTTTTAAAAAAATTTACAGAAAAATCGACAAGCTTTTTGTTTTTTAATCATTATAGTTTTCGAGCCAGCCTTCGGCGGGCATCGAAATCTAGTTGCGTGTCATCAACAGTATTTTTTGATCAAAAGTATTTTCTAACCGAAAGTATTTTTTGACAGCATGCATTTTCCGACAGAAACTATTTTTTGACAAAAATTATTTTCATGCAGAAAGTGTTTGAAACAAACTTTTCTAAGCAACATAATTATCTTCCAAAAATTATTAAATTCTAATATCCTTTATTGAATATACTTCCGATTAGCACATATTATCGATTTCTTTAAAAATTCGTCACTTACGTATTTTGATGTGCTGATTACGAATATCATAATGAAAACTGGCGCCCATTTTATTATAATGTAAAAAAACCAAAATCTACCACAATTCACAGTTTTTTGCTGTTACCTGATGAAATATTTTTAATTTTAAAAAATATTTTAAACGAAAATTGTAGATCTGATAAAAATACGTATTTCATGCGCTATGGCTGTTTTGAACAAAATAGATATTCTTCAAGAAAAAAAAAATGTTCTATAACACATATTTATGCACTGCTTTCAGCGCAGGATATGTATAAACCGTAAAGTAAATTTTTCTATAAAGTTGGGGTTGGTTTTACAAAATGAAAAGTATCATAAAAGTTGAAATTCAAGTTTTCTACATTATTACCATTGGATCAAAGCGTTATAAAGAGTTGGGTTTTTCATAAACGGATAAGATTAAGAAAAGGTTGTGGTGACATTATAACTGTAAATTTTTTTTAAACGGATAATCATAAAAAGTGTCAAAAAAGTGTAATTTTTTAAACGGATACAGGGGAGTTGGGATGCTATAAAAAGTGGAACCCCGATTTTGATATAATTTAGAATATCCTTTATTAAACTTCACACCCCAGATAGCACCAGAATTTCTGGAAATTTTCCTGAAAGTTTTCCATTGTAAGGTCTGAAATTACCAAAGGAAGTCTCTAAAAAACTTCCTGGACATATCGAATTATCCCCCTTCTGGAAAGTTTCCCTTGGAAACATCCCTTGGAAACTTCCTGGGAACTTCCCGGCAACATTTTTTGATAACTTATTGGACACTTTTCGAAAACTTCTCTTAGAAACTTCTTGGTAATTTCCGGGAAACATTCCGGAAACATTCTTTAGGAACTTCCTAAAATTTTCGCGGAGACTTCCTTTGGAAACTTCCAGGAAACATCCCTTGGAAACTGTCTAGATACTTCCCGGAAACTTCCTTTAAAAACTTCCCTTGAAAACTTACAGTTATTTTTTTTAACTTAAATGATAAATAATTTTTTTTTAAAAAGTTGGTTATTTTTCTTTAGAAAGCTGACAATTTAACAGTGAGGTGTACTATTAAATAATTAATCTCATTTAAAGAGATTTGCTATGATTGATTTTAAAAATTACAAAATCGTCTATTACAAAAATGATATATTATTTAAATTAAAAAGACAATAACTGCAAAATTTTAACGGAAGTTTCCAAGGGAATTATCCGAGGGAAGTTTCTGAAAAGTTTCCAATTGAAGTTATTGGAAACTTCCCAAGGGAAGCTCTTATAAGTTTCCAATGCAAGGTTCTCCAATGTTTCCAAGGGAAACATTTCGCTATGTCCAGGAAGTTTCCTGCAGACTTCCGTTGTAAACTTCCGACCTTACTATGAGAAACTTACCGAAAATTAAGGTGCTATTACCAAAAAGATAGGAACATAAAAAATTAATGCAAAAATATTAGAAGTAATCTAACAAAAAGTCAGTAATCTAAAAACATTTGAGGTTTTTAATTTTTTTTGTAAAATTCTTATATTTTTTGTTCTTATTAAAATTTTTGAATTTTTAAGTTCACAAACCAAATTTGAGTCAATACCTAATATTGCACAAAATTTTGTTTAAATCGGTTAAGTCATTTAAATGTGATTGGCGTAAAAAGTTTTGTGATACATGGGTCATTCTCTAAAAAGGACAAATGACACGTTCACGTCACATTTTCTAAAAAATAATTTAAATTTATAAAAATTGTGCCGGCCATACGATAGTATTCTACGTCCCTCAACCAAATTACTTGAGAAAGAATAGGAGAATTTCAAATTATCGGAAATATTCATGTTTACATGGTGTAAAAACTCCACTGTGTGACCGTGCACGAAGCGTATTTTATTCAAACAATAGATATTACTTTTATTATGCAATATAATTATATACTGCGTCTAGCAATATCTACTAACTATTTTGTGTTTTCATTGGTCCTTGAAGAAATACAGTAAAATATTCGCAATATTATTTCCTAGGATTAATTTAGTTTTATGCACCATAGTAAACTCTACTGCGTGACCGGTCACAAATATGAGTGTTAAGGATGAACAACCCATAGGAGAGTTTCCATACCAAAAAGATCAAAGTTGCAAGTCAAGTTTTTGATTTTGATCAAAGTTGGTCAATTTGTAGTATTTAGGGGTAGTAATAACTTAGTCAAGTATTTTTGAAAAATTTCCAAAATTTTAGGAATTACGTCACTTTGAATTTTTTACCCTTTATTTTTTCAAATTCTTGTCATTTAAAGAGTTTTTAACCGATTTCAATGAAATTTATAGGGTGTTTGTAAAAAACTATAAGGTTTTAAGGTAGTTCTCTTGGTTCAGTGGTTCTCAACTCAAATTTGATCATTCTTTACTTGTTTTTTGATGTTTAATAAATAGCGCCAACTTCAAAGTATGGAGTCTCTCTCTTTTGCATTTATTTAAAATAATGAATAAAACGTCAAAATGTGGATTTCAAAGTACTATTTTTCGAAATTTAGTACCACAAGCCACATATTTCAAAGAGAATCTTATTTCTTATTCTTTAAAATATTAATTAGTAGTTTTTATTTTTAAACCTAAAGAAAATTCATTGCGTAGTTAGTAAAATTGTATTTTTCAACAATGTGTTTTACATTCTTCCATGTTAAAAGATTCAACTTCATTCTCAAATATCTTAATAAGTAGCACCGCTTCCTACCTTTAACAAAATATCATTGTATTTCCTGAATGTTCTATTATATGATACTTCAATTAGAAAAATATTCAAAGAAAAAATTTTTCCGAGAGAACTACCTTAAATAAATTTGAAATAGATTTAAAAACATCAAAAATTCATGTACAAAAACACAAAAAAAAATTGTAAACCTTTTTTTTCTATGTGTACTAATTCATATTTTTTATTTTCGTCTCAATATAATGAAAGCTTTTTATTTTACCTTTATTTAAAAAAAAAATTGATGGAGGGTCTCTTAGTTCTCGAGATATCGGCAAAAGAGTATTACGCTTCACGTCTTCTATCCTATGAGCATAACGATTTTTGAGTTTTATTTGTTTTTAAAAATATTGTAAATGAATAAACTACAATGATTTATTCCTGACTACTATCTATGAATATTATAAGAAATAAATAAATATTTATGAATTAATAACCAATGGTAGTTTCAAAAAGTTTAAAAGTAGTTTTCATTCAATTAATTTTACCGCAAATAAGATAGAAATTTAAATGCAATTGAAGGTGATAAATTTGCCGATCTGAATTAATAGTCTAACAATTGTGAAACAATGAAAAATGTATATTACAAATTTTTCTTTGTCGACAGTAACAGGTACGTAGCTAGGGAGGGCCCAAGGGGACCGGTCCCCCCCGAAAATTTTTTTACTCGTTGAAATTTTTTTTTTTCTGAGAAAAACTTTTTTGCTGCGGGAGCTACGGGCATGGAATTTTGACCCTCTCCCCCGACAAAAATTTCTGGCTACGGGCCTGGACAGTAACTCAAAAAACTGTAAGGCATAAAAAAGCGTTGCAGATTAATTTAATCTTACTTTACTACTAAACTCCAACCATTGGTTTTTTGTGACTTACAATTTAAGCCTAGTAGTTATTCCTATTAATTTTATTTTTAAAAATTGAAAAAAGTGAAAAGAAAAAACTGAAACAATTTTCTGGTTTCGCTATTGTTGAAACTCATTAATACTACGTAAATTATTGTTAAAAATAGACCAAAACGTATTTACAACTATACATATATATACATATTTACAAGATTATTCGACTTCATGTGGTTGCCGGGACTATTTCATCGTTTTGCTTTTCGAGTAAACTTCTTTTATAGAGCAGATTTCTGTATATCTACAATGTTTGTGTCAATGAAAGCAGAAAATCGTTTGCAGAGAACCTTCAAAATCGTTTGCAGAGTATCTTGGTAAATTTTTTGCAATTAATTTTCTGCTTCCATTGATTCAAAAACTGTAGATATCCAGAAATCTGCTCTAAAAAAGAAGGTTGCTTGAAAAGCAAAACGTTAAAATGGTCCTGGTAACCACATTAAGTCGAATGATTTTGTAAATAAGTATATAGTTATAAATGTATAGTTGTAAAAATTTTCTGGTCTACTGCTAACAGTTATTTATGGGAAACTGCCCTATGCTAGATAGTCATTCTAACAGTAGATAACTATAAATATATTAAAAATTATTCATTTTACCGAAACCAATCTTAGAATTTAGAAGTAAATTTAGACTAAATTAATCTGCAACGCTTTTTCGTACCTCAATGACAGAAACAGATTTTCAAACTTACTATCCACGATATTAAAATATACTAATTTTAATATCTGGGTATTATGTTTAAATATCTAAATACTAAGTTTCAATATGTGGAAGCTAAATTTAAATTGCCACGAATGTCCATATTTTCATGCCTTACAGTTTATTGTGTTACTGTCGACAAAGAAAAATTTGTAATATACATTTTTCATTGTTTCACAATTGTTAGACTATTAATTCAGATCGGCAAATTTATCACCTTCAATTGCTTTTAAATTTCTGTCTTACTTGCTGCAAAATTAATTCAGTAAAATCTACTTTTAAACTTTTTAACACTACCATTGGTTATTAATTCATAAATATTTATTTATTTCTTATAATATTCATAGATAGTAGTCAGGAATATATCATTGTAGTTTATTCATTTAGGGGAAAGTCGGGTAGCACCAACCATCCATTATTTCATTTCTTTTTTATAAAAAACTACTATTCTGTAAATATAACCTTAAAGTGTTCGGACAATTTAAGAAAAGAGTGTCGCATTGAACGTCATATAAAAATGATATTATATTTGTAATTTCTGACACTATTGAATTTATTTTTCAATTGATATCCATAAATGATTCTCTGACGATTTTTTAAGATATAATTTGTTGTTACTTTACTGAGTTATATAATTAAAATAAAAAGTTTCTTTTACTGTGGCCGGACTTACCCGATGAACTTTTGAGGGTTAGTATTTTACTCCTCATATTTGTCCTTATGTATCTCTTAATTAATATGTTTATTTTATTATTGGAAGCATTTTAAGTGTTGACAAATAGTTTGTCTTCACCATGAAACAATTTAATTATTGTTCTTGAAATATTTACACAATTTATTGACCAAAAAGCTTAAGGGGCCGGGGCTGCCCGACTTTCCCCTACAATATTTTTAAAAACAAATAAAACTCCAAAATCGTTATGCTCATAGGATAGAAGATGTTAAGCGTAATACTCTTTTGCCGATATCTCGAGAACTAAGGGACCCTCCATCAATTTTTTTTTTTTTTTTTAAATAAAGGTAAAATAAAAAGCTTTCATTATATTGTGACGATTTTATTACGGTTGAGCCCTTTTTGGTTCTGTTTGTAACTGTGTGCATGTCTGTGTGAGCAATGACCATGGCTCTGTACCTGGTCTACCCGATTTTGTCAGTTGTCTAAGAACCTTTGTAGAGAGTACTGCGTTACTCCAAACTTTTTATTTCTCGACATATTTTATCAATAAATTCTTTTCCTACATTTACAATTTGCGTGTTGATTCAATCTAGTTTTTAACAAGACTATTACGTACACTTTGCGCTTACAATAGTGTACATGCTTGAATAATTGAGGTCGTTTCTTTTCATGTACTTTTTAATTATTTTTATAAAGTATACTTGAAAAATTATACTTTGAACATATTTATATTTTACTATTGGCAATCTGTATAATTATATGTATGTTACATAATACAAAATTATATTACACTTTTTTTCTATGTTATAAAGTATTTTAATCAGTTAGTATTCAAAACTATGCAAAAATAAAGTTCCAAAAAATTTATTGTTTTATCTCAACTGCTTTAAAATAAAGAAAAGCTAAAAATACATGCAAAAAGTTAGTTTTTTTTTTCGTTTTTCTCGTAAACAATTGATTCTAGAGAAAATTGATAAAAATAAAAAAAGAATTCTTTTTTTAATATCTACAAATTCCATCTGATGAAATTTTTTGTCAAATCAATATTTCTTGAAGAAAAGTTGAGTTTTCGCCATTTTGAAATTTCAAATCGACTTTTTTTAAAAACGGCTCCACAGAAGATTTTCGTTTTTTTGAAAAATGATATGTTTATGATCCAGAATCGAAATCAAGAAGAAAATCCCAGGTGCCAGAACTTTTAGGTTAAATCGGTTTAAAAAGCACCGTGAAGCGTAATACTCTTTTGCCGATATCTCGAGAACTAAGAGACCCCCCATCAATTTTTTTTTGTAAATAAAGGTAAAATAAAAAGCTTTTATTATATTGTGACGAAAATAAAAAATATGAATTAGCACACATAGAAAAAAAGGTTTAAAATTTTTTTGTGTTTTTCTACATGAATTTTTGAAGTTTTTAAATCTACTTCAAATTTATTTAAAACTTTATAGTTTTTTACATATACCCTATAAATTTCATTGAAATCGGTTAAAAACTCTTTAAATGACAAGAATTTGAAAAAATAAAGGGTAAAAAATTCAAAGTGACGTAATTCCTAAAATTTTGGAAATTTTTCAAAAATACTTGACTAAGTTATTACTACCCCTAAATACGACAAATTGACCAACTTTGATCAAAATCAAAAACTTGACTTGCAACTTTGATCTTTTTGGTATGGAAACTCTCATAGCAAAAAAACAAAAGTTAGTGACATCGACTGTTTTAGAACATTCATAAAGAGTAATCTTCAAAGGTTAGGTATTCGTTTTCCTCAAAGAAGGAACAATTTTTGTTATTAGCTAAAGTATTTTATAGTTATAAAAAATATATATCATATATTTTAAACATTTAATAAAATAAATAATCTTTTGGCTGTTACTATACACCAACTTAACAAAATAAAATAGTGTTATTTTAACCACAGTATTTCTTGCTTCAGAATAGATTTTTTTATGAACAATAAATATAAAGCCGTAAGGAATATTGTTTTATGAAAGAAAAAGAAACTTAAATATTTTTAATAAATTTCTTTTCGGATATGAATAATTAAAAAAAGGTGCTGCAACGCAACATTTTTTGTTTCTTGGGAGGCAAACCTGACTGCTGACAACAGAAAGTACAGGCATACGTGCGATTGGTCAAAATTCGTGCGTTTATTTGAAATGTTTTTAATAAATTTATTTTAAACATATCTAAAAAATGTATTTATGCTTTATTTGTATAAAATATGTTTCATGAAGTTTATTTTTTCTTAAAATAAAATTATTTAATTATGTTAATAGACATACCTATTTCTAAAAAATTTCAAATAACGTGCGCATTTTGAAAGCATGCGTACTTGCGTTTGACATTATAGCTGTAGTGACGTATGTAAACAAATGATGGCTTGATCTTTTAGGTTATTTCTGAAACCCTAGCTTTGTACGCTTTATAATATCGATAATATCATTGTGTTATTAAACTTGTCATTATTTACAGCATATTTAATAATTTTTTTTTTAATATAATTTGTCATCAAGTTAAAAATACGTCAAATCAGCTGGATATCTGGAAGAAAAATATTTGCCTACATCTTGCATCCAAGCAACGTTGTCAAATCTCTACATTAATAAGTGCAAATTCTTCAAACTAATTATTATTTTCCATCTTTAATTACATTTTTCTTAAAAACTAGGCTCTGAATAGTATTGAAATTTGCCACAGTCGAACTTTCAATATTAAGCAATAACATACTAAAATTGCACAAAAATCTGATCATTTTTCTAGTCAAAATTATTAAAATTGCACAATAAAATGTGACAAATGTTCCAACTACCATTGAACGCCGTGTAAATATTAATACTATTATTTTTTAAACCAGGCTCTTAATCTCCATGAAACTTTACAGGCATATTTCTGTAATTATTATTGTTTATTTCTCAAAGTTTGAACAGATTCTGATCATTTTGAAAATAGGGTTGAACATCCTTCAATGAAAACAAAATTAGTTAGATAACAATGCACAGGTAAACAATATTTATAGTATCTGTGCAGTTAAGGTTACTGCGAATTAGGATGAAAGAAAAGAAAGTGATCAGTATGAGTAAGTTTTTCAATTTAATTGTGGTCGTCGACACAAAGAATTATTATATTATATTATTTTAATATTAAATATTATTATTGTTATTAAATTATTATATTATTATTATTAAATATTATTTAACTAATAATATTTATTAATTTTTATTATATTATTAAATATTATAGAATATATTTTAAAATGTTCATAAACATTATAACAAAGTATTTGATGGTTTTATTTAGGCTCATGTCTTAACATAGGACTAGTAATGTAAGAGTTTCTCAAATATTTTTTCACTTAAAATCTTAATTCTGAAATTGTCCTTTTTGAGAGAATGACACATATACATATATTATGTATGTGTGTACGTGCGGTATAAAGATTATTTTTTTACTTAGATGTGAAGTTATATGTGTGTATATATGTGAGTATGTGTGTATGCGAGTATGTGTATGTGTGTAAATGTATGTATATATGTATATGGGTGATTCTCCACGAAACCGATAATTCCTTATGTTTTTTAAGAAACATATTGCACATGCGGTAATGAATCCAACGTGAAAAAGTAGCTCTAGTGATCACAAACAAAAGCCTGTTGCCACTTCAATTTATAAAATTAAATATTTTTTGTTAAATTCCATTTAAGAGCCAAATCGTCATGGTGAAGCCTGTCCCCAGTGTCAGTTTCGAAACAAAAATAAATATTTTTAGTAAACTTTAATAATAAAACTAATTAATTGTAACATTTTTTTGTTGTACAAGTGTGTAGAATTCAGAAAATAAATTGGTTGTAAATTTTTTTTTTATTTCTTTTTAGATGTTATACACGAAAAAAAAAGTTATTGAAAATTTAATAAACTAGTCAATCACTTTTGGATAGTACACATAGTTATTGAATCTGTAGTGGAAGTTACTTAAATAATGTAGAACGTTGTTGCAATGTTAGAAAAAGTTATAGAATTTTTAAAATATTCGTAAATTACTGAATGTTTTTTATTTATTGTGTAACGAGTTTATTAAAGGTTCCTCGACTGTATTCTAGTAATTCGACAACTGGAATGCGCAGTGACGTTTGCGCAGATATCGATAACCTGCCATATGTTTGCTTGTGACGCAGGATTTACATATTTAATCGTATATATAAAATATTAGAAGTACACTTTGTTCTAAAAATTGATCGATGGAAGTTACTTTTCGTAATATTTCTGAGAAAAACAAAAATCTGTTTAGAGTTAGGTTTAGAGTAAATGTTGTTTCTCAAAAGTTTTGACAAATTTCACTACTAAGTATATAAGGAAAGTTCGAATCTTAACGTTCAATGTGTACGCGCCTGTGTATATTTAAGTGCATGTGAATGTGATATTATATGTGTTTAAAATAATATGTATATTAATTAAAGTTAAAGCGTAAAATGATGTGTGTTTAAAATTACAGTGGATCTATAACAGATACAAGAAATAACTGGCTGAATGTGGATAAAAATTAATGTTTTTCCCATTCCTTGCAGACATGGAAAGAATGCTTGATAGTTAATGAAAGGTTAGTTAACTGGTATCTCATAGTTCTTGAAAGTTTTCTTAATTGTAAATAACTGTTTGCTAAAGTTTTCTAAAGTTTTTTAAATTTTAAATAACTGTTTTCTAAAGTTTTATTAAAATTTCTAAATTTTAAATAACTGTTTTTAAAATTTTATCAACCAGTCAAGCATTGCTTAGAAAAGAAGTTTTATGTTCTTTAAATGATTTTATGTCCTATCCAAAAGTAATTGACTAGTTTATTAAATTTTCAATAACTTTTTTTTAAGTGTATCTTGTCCCCAGTTTTGTGCGTCATGGTGAAGCCTTTTTAAAAAATTTAAATATTTCATAAAAATCAAATCAGAATGTAGTTATACTTTTAGTATCAACAACAATTGTCTTCCCTCAAGAGATTCACTACGACAGAAACAAATTTTATAATTGATTTTTTGTTTTTTAGGGTTCCGTGCACCACAAGTGTACGCAAGGAACCCTATTAAAAAAAGATTTAGATGAAAGGAAAATTATTCTAAGGGTTGATCATAGCGTTGTCAAGAAAATAACAAGATTTTTGAGAAATTTTGATATTTTTTGGCTGAAAACTCTTGCCTTTTCTTTTGCAGCGCTATTACCATCACGATCTCTATATTTTTTTTGTAATCTACAAATAACAATACATTTGTGTACCAAATTTGAACTCTCTAAGTCAAATAGATTGGTGGCTAGGGGGGGGATACGATTTTCGACAAAGTCTTTCCAATAGGGTGATCCCCTACACAAATTTGGCACTTTAAAAGTAAAAAAATCGGGCAAGTTCGAGTTACACTCGCACTAAAGGGGTTACATGGGTTAACTCGGCAAAAAAAGGCCTATTTTCAACAATTATTTTTTTATATAAAGAAGGAAATATTTTATTATAACTTTTTAGTTGCTTAAATATATATATTTAAAGAAGAATTTTTGAAATTTGCGAAGAAAAATATTCAGAAGTCAGCCATTGAGACGTCATTTCCGGTGACCCCTCGGAAAAAAGGTGCGTCCGTGTTGACAGCACAATTCCTGCCAGAATCATCTGAAATGAAAAAACTAAATATTTTCTTTTCGTACAGACCTGAAACTAGAAAGTGGACGAAGGGAAAAAGAAAAAAGTGAAAATTGGATTTTTGGTAGACCTTTTTTCAAAAAAAAATACAAATTTTGGTAAAATTTGCTCAACATTTTTTTTTTTTAATAGTTGTGATTGAAGAAAAAGAATCCTTCGTCCAAGTAATGGAGAATTGTATCTCGAAGACCTGTGCAAAATTTCATCAAGATAGGTTAGGTAGTTTCCGAGAAATTTTGACAACCGGCTTTGAAAACACAGTTTCGAGAAAAACGTATAAGTTTTGAGTAACAATAAAACTGGAAATAAAACATTTTTGTTAACTTTCATTGAATCGTCGATTCCTGGGCCATAAAGTACAGAACCTGCTGCATCTGTAGTATCTAGGGCATCCTTTTGCTCCTGTCTATAATAAATCCTAGCTTCGCGAGTCTTGCTCGCAGATTTTTTTTTAGCTGCGCACACATAATACCTGACTCTGAGCTCGCACCTTCCCAAGGCTGTATCTCCGAAGCTTTTATTAGGATCGACTTGAAAAGTTAGGATGATATTCTCAAAATGTTGTAGAAATTAATAAGATAATAAAAAAAATTTGATTTTTTAAAGCTGTGAAACCCATGTAACCCCTAAAACCGAGGGTTCCGTACACAAAACATAATAATTTTTAATATTTTTGATACTATTAAATATATAATATATAAATATATTATACATATTATATGGGGGATTTCATATCAACTGATCAAGGTGAAAAAAAAATTTTCACTTGTGACTTTCCAATTCAGGTATTTTGTAGTCCGATTAGATGGTAATTATGGGTAAATTTTTTTTTACATTTCGATTAATATTTACTGAGGGGGAGGGGGTGAAAATTTTGGGTAACCGTCTTATTTGGTAATTTTCTGCTCTTAAATAAATAAATAAAAAAATTTTAGTAATGTTACGTTTCCGTAACGTTGCGTGGTCGAGTTTTAAAAAGGAAGTTTTAAATTCTCTTCGGAGTTTGAGCTTTTTCGCACAAGTTGGTAAGGCTTGTGCTTAATTGATTTTTAAGGTAGGTCTGTTATTGTTTCAGTTCTACGGGAGCTGTCATTGCATTGTTTAATTAATGAAAAATCAAATATATTAATTTATTTATTGTTGAGATTATTAATTAGGAAGGAAAGAAAACAAGAAGGATGAACAATGGGTATTGAAAAGAAATATAGTGTATATTAAGATAAGTCAAAGTTTATAATTTGGTTATAATTTTAATTACAATATAAAATCTGTACTCTTACCGAGTAATCGTTTTTCAAGTTGGAATTTGTTGTTTTAATGTCGCCAGGAGTATAATTGTAGTTTATCGAAACTCGAAATTTTACAATTAAATGTCACCGTTTTACTTAAAGTTTTACATCGAAGCCTTTAATCAAATCTTGAGTAATTCGGACAATCGATTCTACTTTAGATATTATTTTAACACTAAGTATTAAGAATCTAGTACCGATTCAATAATGAATTTAAAGGGCGTTAACCGATGGGACTTGGATTTAAAATCAACTTCACTTTTCGGTGGTTAGAAGTTAAATGTCGCAGAGGTCGAATTCTGGGGGAAAACTGACTTCCTTATATAGAGATGACCAGTGATTTGGTGTTGGTTTTCCCTTATTCATATCCAAATCATCGATGTATTACATAGATCGATGAGGTGGGGATGAACTAAGCTCAGGTCATCTCCAACAAGGAAGAAAAGTATAAGGGGTGGAGCTTACTATTGAGGTTGAATGAGATCATCGCATAGTCCCTTTGTTTAATATTATTTTCAGTATTTAAATAATTTGATCTCATAGATAATAATAAATACAAAAAAGGATAACAACAACAACAATAATTGTTGTTATTTCCATCATCATTGTTGCTATAATAATGCCCCTTTTAACAATGTTTATTGACAAATGTGTATTTATTAATTTGTCTATTGTAGCATGTATTTATTTAATTTATATAATTTTCTTAATCCTTATTGTTAATAACCCAAATCTCAATTCAAAGAGGTTTGATTATATTTCAATAATAAGGAATCTAGCAAATATTTTATCTTTTTGCTCTCCTTTTCATTTCTCTTTCGTAAGTTGAACTCTTAATTCTTTGTTTATAATACGTGCGCGGGTTGACGCCGAGTCAGGAAGTGCATCGATCTCGAATTTTGTAGATCTATTCTACTAACAATACGGGACAATTCTATCACATTGCACTCTGCACGTGACTAATAAAATATTAAGATTTGGTCTTGTCATGCATAAATAGGTTTCAATGTTGATTAATTTTACAAACTGCAATATAACAAAATAAAACAGTTTATAAAATCAACAATATAAATTTTGCAATATAATTATAATTAAAATTAACTATTTATTTCAAGTATAAGAAAAGTGATATTATTTTAAGTTTGGTATTTAAATTGTAATATTCATAGATATAAAAATATTGATAGAAAATTGATTATATAAATGAAATTCTGTAAGAAGCAGAGTACAAGACCTAAGAATCTTCTTCGATTCTCTCTTGTCCTCATTTTCTTTTCGCGTATGAAACTAGAGCTTTTAACTCGGTTTGACATTTAAAGATTTTTCGCAATGCATGGTTAGTATTTGATCGCTCAAATTGAAGAAACGGAGCACAAGAGTCTTCTTCGATTCTCTCTTGTTCTCATTTTCTTTTCGCGTATGAAACCAGAACTTTTAACTCGGTTTGATATTTTATCAATTTTATGCAATGCAAGACAAATTAAACATTCTTCTGCATATTATTTTCTTAATTTTAATTTGTCTAAAACAATGTATGTATGAACATACACATATATGCACACATACACACTGTTTATAATGTGTATACATTATCTAACTTTTAAAATAGAATAAATAATTTAATAAATAGTTTTAAAAATTTAGCCCGCACGTAACAGTAATACCATTTTTGATTTTTTTATGCCCTTTCGATTGGTAATATGCATTTTTGAGAAAAAAAATTTTTTGACCTTCAAAAATGAAGGTCAAAAATAAATTTTTGGTTTTTTTGGTTCTGAGACCGGGTTTTTTGTATTTTGTATTTTTTTTAACAAAAGCTGAGACTTTTTCCTATAAGAAGCCATAAATCAACTTAAGGGACCGAAATATTTGATAAATGAAAATTAACAGTTTTGTACTCGCTCGGGCGCTGCGAGTCAGTGCGCGACTCAGGGCAGTGTTTGGTATTATTAGTAGTGGTATATGGGAGGATATTTTAACGCTCTCTGTTTTTTACAGGGTTGAGACTGTCATCGCTTGAATGCCTGCATTACGTTAACGTAAAAATTTTAAAAAAAAGTTAAATAAAAAAATTAAATTTATGAAATATCAAATTATTGAGAACATTAGAGTGGGCTTGGAGTGTACAGCAAAAAAGTTGAACTGTTGAACAGTTGGTTAAACTGTTATGCTCTGTCTCACAAAAGGTCTCCAATTATTTTATATATGTATTGTAACAGTTTTTAACGTATTATTTAACAATTTATTTTATTTTTATTTTGATCAGATTATTTTTCGAATTTCTCTTATTTAAAATCAATTAAACTTACTAAAACGAACAGGTGCCAAGAGATATTCTTGGGCATGATGCGCCAAGTTATCTTTTAATTCGCAATAACTTTTGACAAATTTGGAAAATAACTAAACCATAAAATTTCTAAATTGCCCGCTAGTTACGGAGAGTGGCGTGGTCAGGAACGACATCAAAAGAAAATCACTCGAATATATTTTAATAAACACCAACAAAAATATTTATTTAAGGTCCATAAGTAGAAAATATCCAGCGAATCAATTACAAAGTAGCAAGGGCAACTACATGACCCCCGATCGTCGCACACACACAGAAGACCGGCACACAAAAGTCACAGAATTCTAACGTCGGAGAGCCGACCACACGTATTTATGGTTACAATAACATTTAACCATTTAAAGGGACTTACCCACTAAAAGACGTTTTCCTCGACATGTGCCTCGACCTCTCAACATAATTTTACTTTGAACGAACAGTCTTTTAAATACAGAATAATTTTCTGGTTTTACTATTTTTAATTTTTGTTGTTCAGACAGTGAACACCAAACTTGGAATGAGGTGACAGCGTCACCTCACCGAAAACCAGCTCGCGGCATCCACAGTACGTCGCGGTACTCTCGGTAAACGACGTTTTTCGACGTAACGGTCGGCTGCTCACGTAAGTAGCGTCGTTGCATCGCTACCTTTCCATGGCTTGCCTGTGTGCACCCGCATTGCTGTCGCAATTCCAAGATGGCCCCCCCCCCCCCCTCCTGTGTTTTGACAGCATGTCAACAACTCGAACCTCATCCTGACATATTTGCAAGGTCGGGACTCTCATCCAACCTCATGTCAAGATTATCCACGATGTGTCCTCCCGCCCTGTATAGGTGGTCAGCGTTTTTGACAGAAGAACGCCTCCTCAGTCCGTGTGTGTGTGTGTTTTCACATGAAAATAGTTAACAGTGACATTTTTTTTTTAGAATAGAGCTGGGATATTTTCGTTAATTTTTAGTGAACCTGACCTACGGGTTTTGGCAGGAGCCCCTTTAATAACTTTCTCGTGATATAATAAAAGAAAATACAGGTAATTGTTTTACAGAAATAACTAAAATTAAGAATTTACAATGTTTAATAGAGACAGTCTAAACAATGGCACAATCCGCCGGCCTGTCATTGGGCTGCACAGCAACCAGATGATTCCAAGTTTGATTTCTGTCCTTTAATAAATTTATGCTTTAATTTTAAAATTATGAACAAGATTTTTTCAGTCAATGATACTTTGTGCGTGGCAATTAATTGCCGCGTCACAACTCCCTCCTGCCAAGGTTCGACCCAGGGGTCGAACAGGTGAGTCCCTGATCGTGGGGTCGACCCTCCCCAGGTCAGATTCACTAATTACCCAATCGTTACCAGTGGGTGTTTCGTTTTCTGGTTCGCTAAGATGAACTATGCGACTTTTCCTCAACACAAATTGTTCATTGTTTACCAATACTTTCTTTAAAGTTAATTAAACCTAATTAATTGAAGTTAACCAACCCGAATTTAAGCGTTTTCTTCAGCTGGAATGTCGACTGAATTAACATCCGGTCTGGCTAGCCCAGAGCCAACAAAGAAAACAAAATAGTGATAAGTAATACTTACTCTGTGAAGTGAATGACAACTTTATTTAATAACTAAGGTTATGTTAGGTTTAATGGATAAAGGAATTATATATTAGACAGGTTTAAGAAACTAACAAATCTTTCTTTTAATCATTAATGCTTGGGGAATTTATCCCTCCCCAACAGAGGTTTACAAGTTGCTTATCTTATTTGTAAAGGGTAGTTATTTTCAACTAAGCATATTTACACGCAACTGAACTAAAATATAATGCCAACTTAACTTAAAGGGGCAAGTGCCCAAGATGGTATAGAAACAAGAAAAAAAAATATGAGCAGTCGACCCTGCGTTAATCGTGGGACTCCTCCCACAACGGACAGTGATGATAGTTGTGACCGAAATGGAAACATTTTCCACAACGGCCCCGTTTAGCTTTATTCGACCCCCAGTAACTCGGCTTTTTAGCCCGCGAATTTATCTGACGTTGGACCTCCGCTCTAAAGTCCCGCTGTTCCTCCTTAGGTTTAGGTGGGGTTCGTGGCCCCTCCGCCCTATAGACGGTTTTCTGAGCTCGCGCCTCTTCCCCGACATGAGGTTCGTGTCTCAGGTCTTGACTCCTCTGTTCATTGCTGATGGCCTGGATGATGTCCTCCAGATCGGACAACGAAAATTGATTTTCTTCATCAAATGCTTCCGGGAATTTTCCTGTGGTCCAGAGGTGTCTTGCTGCCACCAACGTTTCCTGCTCATCCTCCGGACTCAAGCGTGGAGTTATGCGTGTAGGTTCCGCTGAAATCAAAACGAGAGAAATGCTATACCTTCCGGAAGAAACCGATTTGATTATTTGGCCTTGTATACTTGGGCGAATTCTCTGACTACCAAGTCTATTTTGCACGTATACTTACTACTAGTTACACGAGAAGAAAGCAAAAAAAAAGAAATGGAAAAAAACATCTACAATGTCTAAATCCTAATATTTACCGGGGTTATTTACAAGTCATTAAGCGAGTACGATCGGTTTCGTAGTCTACGCCTATTTAGTGACAGGTCGGGTGATTCATGATTCTCGGAGGGGGTTGAGTCTGCCCTCGGATCTAGGACCTCGCCCGCTGGTTTTGGTGGTTCTGAACCTAAGCTCTCTGACTCCGAATCCGACCAGTGGATCTCTAACAGATCCCTGTCCAAGATTTGTTCCTGCTCCGCGTCCACTGACTCGGTTTCCGTATCAGATTCTTCCACCTCATCCACCACATACTTTTGTAAGTGTAAGGCGTGATATCTACCGCTAAGTCGGCCTTCGGCTGAGGACAACTCGTAAACGTTAGGCGAAACGACTTTGACAACTGTAAACGGGCCGTGGAATGCCGGTGCTAATTTGCTCGCCACGTGATCCCGTTTATTCGAGAGAACGTGATAAGGCTTTTTCACAAGGTCACCGACCTTAAATGTTAAATCCCGGTGTCGCTGATCGTAATATTTCGCTTGTCGAATGAATGCTTGATCTTGCAACTGAGCGACTTTCTCTCTCAGATCTCGTAGTCTTGTCATTCAAGTTGTCCAATCTGCTACGTCAGCAGCTGGCAACTCGATTTCCCCTTCCACTAGGCGGCGCCAGGACTGAAGGGCGCGGGGTTCTCTCCCCAAGTTTGAGAAGGCTGGGGTAACACGATTAGTACTGTGAAGTGCCGTGTTATATGCGAAACGGAAATCGCTAATGTGCAAGTCCCAGTGCCCGTGATTCTCGCCTATATACGACCGAATCATTGTTTTGAGAACTCTGTTGGTTCTCTCCACAGGGTTTGCTTGTGGATGGTAGAGGGGGGTGAACGAATGATGAATACCATACGCTGCCGTGATACTCCGGACCGCGTTGTTATTGTATTCAGTGCCATTATCCGTGAGAATGACCTCTGGTGTTCCCCAACGGTTAATTACTAGTTCATGGAATGAGTTGATAACTGTGGTGGCGTTCGCCACTCGGAGTGGGGCCAGTTCCACCCACTTCGAAAATAAATCCTGGTACACGATCAAGTATTCATTTCCTCTGGGGCTCTTGGGGAACGGACCCATTACATCCGTTGCAACCACGGCCCACAGTTCCTGTACCACTCTTTGTGACATCAAGCCGCGTGATTGGGCCTGTTCTGGTTTATTAAGTTGACAGGTGGGGCATTTACGAACGAATGCCTCAATATCTTTAAGCATTCCAGGCCAGTAATATTGAATGGCTGCTCGGTCATGCGTCTTTTGGCCGCCTAGGTGGCCGACTTGAGGGGACTGATGTACCTCTCGCAAGACGGTTTCCTGGTGGTCTTTCGGGACTACTAGCTTCCAAGCATTATGGTCAGTTATTAAGTCTTCAATTAGTGGGTTATTTCGAAACTTGTATAGTTTATTGTCTACGACTTTCCACCCATGATATTTATGCGGGGAGGCAGTAACTGCCTCACGGCGCCGGGTATACCATTCATCTTCGACTTCCTCCAGTATGGCTAGCTGTTCCTCGTCCTCATCTTCAAACATGCGGGAAAGGGCGTCGGGCACATGGTGCAATGCTCCCTTCCTGTGAATAACCGTGAATTTAAATTCTTGGAGGTCGAGAATCCAACGCGCCAACCTTCCCGTAGGTCGGGACATAGTTGTGAGCCATTGTAGGCTGCTGTGGTCGGTTATCACCGTGAAGTGATAACCTTCCACATAGTGACGGAATTTCTGTATCGCCCATACGACTGCTAGGCATTCCTTCTCCGTTGTGGAATAATTCCTTTCCGCGGCTGATAGGATCTTACTCGCGAAGGCGATGACACATTCTGAGTCTTTTTTTTGTTGAGTAACTACGGCTCCGAGGCCACAATTACTTGCATCTGTCTGGATGCAGAATGGAACGTCAAAATCGGGGTACCCAATTATCGGTGGCGATATTAACGCCTTTTTAAGTAATTGGAAGGCATTTTCTTGCTCTTCTGTCCATTTAAATGGGTGATTTTTCTTAGTCAATCGACTCAGAGGTTCACTCATTTTTGCATAGTCCCGGATGAAACGTCTGTACCACGAGGTGGCGCCTAAGAAACGACGAAGTTGGCGTAGGTTTCTGGGTTGTGGGTATTCCAGAATTGGGCGGACTTTATCATCGTCCACCAGCATGCCATTCTGGTTGATTACAAAACCCAGGTACCTCACTTCCGATACACAAAATTTGCATTTATTCGGATTGAGAGTCAATCCAGCTTCAGTCAATCTATTGATGACCTTTTCAAGCCACATTAAGTGTTCTGCAAAGGTCCTTGTGACGATTATTATGTCGTCCAGATATGTAAACACGTATGGTCTCATGTCCGGGGTTATTAAGCGATCCATTAACCTTTGGAAGGTAGCTGGAGCCCCACAAAGACCGAATGCCATACGTGCAAACTGCATTAGACCTCTACCTGGAACGACGAAGGCGGTTTTAGCTTTACTTTCCTCGCTAAGGGGAATTTAGTGATACGCCTTGTTTAAATCGATGGTGGAAATGTACTTAGCTGCACTGAGGTCGTCCAATATTTCCGACATGAAAGGCAATGGGTAAGCATCCTTAACCGAGAGATCATTGACCTTCCTGAAATCAATACAAAGGCGATAGGAACCGTCAGGCTTTCGGACCATCACTACGGGGTTACACCATTCACTCCTAGATGGTTCGATGATTTTCTGTTTGAGTAGGTCCTCCGCTATCTTAACGACCTCCTCACTGACCTTAGGTGACATTCGGTGATTCTTTTGGCGAACCGGTGAATGGCCTTGTGTGTCGATCACGTGCTCGACCAGATTAGTTGCTGGTAGTTTTTCTGGTACTGGAGGGATTACGCGTCTAAGGAAAATTGCTAATTCCTCTTTCTCTTTGTCAGATAGCAGGGCAATACCAGCGCATCTGTCGTCCTCGATGTTGTTTGATGGGCCAAAAGCAAACCGAATGATTGGCTTATCTGCTAACCATAGTCGCCGTACCTTACTATCAATTACTATTCCAAATGCGAATATGAAGTTCATGCCTATTACAAATTCATCGGTTAGACCGGGTACAACCCGAACGCTAATTTCGCGGGTTACTCCTGCGAGAGTGATCGGTAACGTTATTTCGCCAATTATGGCCTCCATTGACCCGTTTGCTAACATGACAAGACCTGTTTTAGTTTTATCAAATTTATACCGACCTGACTTCAAAATTGAATCTCCAATCGCACCTACATATGTTTTGGAAGCACCGGTGTCAACGAGAGCGTGTAATTCGGTACGGTACGGCCTCGACGACGACCCAATTCCACACAGTTTATCGAGATTTATTCCCGCAGTCGGTTCTGTACTGTAACCAACCTGGGGTTTGTCATCGATTTTCGGGGCTGGTTCTATACTGTAACCAGCCACGGGAGTCAGATTTATTTCCTGAAAGTTAGGGCACGGCACCGTGCCTGAGAGTTTATCAGGAGTGATACCTAAATCAGTTAAGTTCGATTCGGGTGGCTGTTGAACCGGTTGATTCATTACATTTAATAAATTGATTTCGGGTTTATCCGCGTCTGAGTTAATCAAATTAGTGTCAGATCGAGTTTGGTCAGGGTAGATAGTGGGACAAGATAATGTACTAAGGTGTGAATTGAACTCTTTTTCGTCAAGATTGGTAGGGTTCAATTCCGATTTACGGGTCAAATTTAAGGAAACGGGAGGGGCATTAACCCTAGGGCCTCCCCCCTCTTCTAGTTTCCCTGACAGTAATCTGATTCACAATTGAATTTGGTGAACTCGTGTTCACCGCAAATGTGACAAAATTTTACCCACGTGTCTTTACATTGCCTCCACCCATGTTCACCCTCTATACAGTTGAAACATGGTGGCTCTGCTTTCGGTTCACGGAACTCTCTTTTGGCACTTTGACTTTTGTTATTGGGGTCTTTATTCGACTCCGATTTATTTTGGTTGGATTTGTCCTTCTGGTTCCCTTTATTGGGGCTAGAATTACCCGAATTACCACCTTTATTACGATTATTAGGTGTTGGACCGTTTTTCGGGGAACCGTTTGGGCCATTACTGGCTAGGCTTTCAAGGATTTTGGCCATTTTGTCTACTAGATTCTCTAACTCTTTACTTGAATTTGTAGGTGTGCCTTGCTTGTGAACTTTACCCGCATACGCAAATTCTGGTAGGAAAGAATCTTCTGGTTTAGGTGGCAGCCTATTAACTTTGATTGAGTCGAGAGATCGTTCGACATCCGCCGCTATTGAGGCCAACTCATCGAGGCCTTGAATTTCTTGTCGTCTGATCACTTGTTTTAGTTCCGGTTTCAGATTCATGTAAAACCGATCCAAGACCTCAACTGTCGTAATTGGCCTGGTGAATTTAGTAAAAAGTCCTTGCATGCACGTTAAATAATCGGCGGTGGACTCATCAGGGCCTTGTACCCGGTTAGTGGCCTGTTCCCTCAACCGCCATTGGTAGTTTTGATCTCCAAAACGTAACCGGCACGCAATCTTAAATTGGTCCCATGAGGACCAATTATATTTATTTTGACGGTACCAATGAAGTGCTATCCCGTCAAATAGAAGAGGAAGAGATAACAAAACATCCTCACCCGACAGTTGAGACATTTCTCGAATTTCCTCGACACGCTCGAGGAAGTCATCAATGCTCGACTTCCGGTCGCCAAGGAATTTTATTCCCCACTTCCTGACGATTGATACCAAAGGCTGGCGGCACCCCGAATGCGCGCGATTAGCCGATTGATATGGAGTAAAACCGGTAAACTGATAATTCGGTGGATTCATGTCATCGACGGTTGGACCAAGATTGGCTGAGTTTTGACCCGGCGTTGGCCCAAGATTGAAACGACTCTTGTACTGATAGTCATTCTGGGGGGTTCTCGAGTCATGGTTGGGCCTTCCTGCCCCTAAACCCTGGCCAATATTGGCTGAGGGTTGGCCCAGCGTAGGCTCACTGTTGTGGTTGGTATGCCGCCGATGCTCGCCCGAATTTCTTGCGTTAGACGTGTTATTGGGTTCCGGTACGCGATCGAAATTGTTAGCATTAGGGGTTGATGTCTCAGCTCCGAAATCGGTATTAGCTGAAGGTTGACCCGAGGTTGGTATAAAGCTAGGGCCAGTGGCATCACGATCCTGCCTTGGTGACATGTCATTTGACCACTCGTGATAGGTTGATTTGCGATCAGGTGGTTGGCCAGCCGAGCCAGAGTTAAATCCGTACCTCGATTGTTTGTTAATCGTTGGGAGGCTGCGTGCCTCCCTTGGAAGATCATTAGGTTTCAAAGGTGAAGGCTTGAACGCCCATGGTTTAAAAGTCTTGAAACTTCCGTTAGGAGTGTCACTAGGTGGCGTGAAGCTCGAGTTCGGTGTCCCGTTTTGTGATGTGGGCTTGCCTGGGTCTGAGTTTAATGGTGTGAAGTGGTAGGGAATTGGAAGGGGTTATCGAAAACTGATCTTTGAATTGTAGGGGTCATTTTACTAGTGTGTGAAAGTGGTGGTGTGCCAAAAATTGATGCAAAATAAGGGTGTGAGAATTCAGATCTCGACTGCTCTGAACTTTGGTGAAAAGTGGTCAAATTAGGTGCGGTTATGCCTACGGCAGTGAAAGGCAACGTGGTGCTTACTGTCGTGATGGTGGGGGTATCCTCAATCCCTTTACCCCAAGTAGGGGTTGTTAAATTCAACGAGGTGGGGGTCTTCAAAAATTCTCTAGCGGCCTCCAATATTTCCTCATAAGATTCCTCATTCCGCGTCGTTTCGGTGCCGGAAGGACCAATTTGGACTTCGTCCGACGGAGACCACGCCCCCGACCTGTCACTAGCCGACAGTTTCAATAAACGAAATGCTCTGTCGCGTAAAACCTCTAGCGACCCCGTCGAATTCGCGTTTAACGAGGAGAGGTAAATCACGAGTTGGTTCTTAGACCAACTTAAAAACAGGTTAAAATTGAATAAGTCTGAATAAGGCTCCATTATAATCTATTGTTAACTTTCGAATGTGATGATCAACTAATTATTTGGTCACCTCAAAAAAAAAATCAATTTATTATTTTCGCCGACGTACAAACAAACTTATAATTTATGCGTAATTTAACCGGAAACTGCGATCATTATGGAATAAGTTATTTACGGCATGTAGCAGAGAATTCACTTGAACACATATGCTTTAAGTACCGAACTCCGAAAAATTCTTCCGATGTTGAAACTGGGATTGTCAAGAGTTTTAATTTTTAATTAATTTAATTGATCACTAATAATGTAATTAATTCATGTGTTAACTACTCCGTGGATGACCGCGTTCATGAGAGTTCCTCTCCTAGTTTTTTTTTTTATTTTAGGGGATTTTCATATAAGATACACAATAATAAACAAAACTTGAAGAATAATATTTGGAAGTACCTAGAAACGGAGAGAAAATAATAAAAAAAAAAAAAAATTGAAATTATTTTCGGTTGGTGAATGTAGGATGGTAGGCTAGAATATAGGTAAAGGTAAATAACTGTTTAGGGACATTCCATGAAAGCTGTCAGTCAATTCACAGGCTTCAGCCACTTTTAATTAACAAAACAATTAAAAGTCATACACATTATTTATTTTTTTATTTTATTTTTTTTTACTCTACCACATTTATTTTGACCTCAGTTACACCTGAAGATTCCGCGGAAACTCAGTACCACGCAGAGGTGGTGAAAGTTTTCACCAATTCCTCTTGTAAAAAAAATTATTTAGATAACTAATTAATTGTCACTTTTACATACATTTGACAGTTTTGTGACCTATTATTTTGAATTGGCTTAAGAATAAAGTCGCACAATTCCTAACTCTTATTATTAAGTTAATTTTTAAACTTTTTATTCGCTTTTATTTCACTTAATTTCAAAGCAATTTTTGGTTTTTCAATTATCTATCCAAACAAAACTTTAATTCAATTTTTATTCAAAATTTAACTTTGATTCCTATTTTAACCTGTTAATTCAAATTTTATTTCAGAATTTCATTCAAAATTGATTTCATTTTGCTTCAAATTTAGATACAATTTATTTTGAATAATTTTATTTACCTTAAATTATTTTCCGGTCTCCGGTGTGTGCCGAATACCGCAATTATAAATTTAAATGCGTTAATTGGCTTTCTCAGTTACTCCTGGGTGGCCTTTTGTTCTGATGTGAGTCACTATTCGTGATAATGCTCACCGATCATTAAATCGTCTTGAATTTTATTTTATTTCAATTTTATTAATCTATCAAGATGGTGATTCGATTTAAATTTACGTTGACATATGATTCCAATTTAAATAAATTCTACTTTGATTAACTTTTGTTATCTAAAAAAAATATTTTAAACAAAACTTTCCTTTAATGTTGAACATTTAATTTTTGTTCCTTGGATGTCGTTCAAGCCCTAAAGTAAAGGGCGCCATTTGTAACAGTTTTTAACGTATTATTTAACAATTTATTTTATTTTTATTTTGATCAGATTATTTTTCGAATTTCTCTTATTTAAAATCAATTAAACTTACTAAAACGAACAGGTGCCAAGAGATATTCTTGGGCATGATGCGCCAAGTTATCTTTTAATTCGCAATAACTTTTGACAAATTTGGAAAATAACTAAACCATAAAATTTCTAAATTGCCCGCTAGTTACGGAGAGTGGCGTGGTCAGGAACGACATCAAAAGAAAATCACTCGAATATATTTTAATAAACACCAACAAAAATATTTATTTAAGGTCCATAAGTAGAAAATATCCAGCGAATCAATTACAAAGTAGCAAGGGCAACTACATGACCCCCGATCGTCGCACACACACAGAAGACCGGCACACAAAAGTCACAGAATTCTAACGTCGGAGAGCCGACCACACGTATTTATGGTTACAATAACATTTAACCATTTAAAGGGACTTACCCACTAAAAGACGTTTTCCTCGACATGTGCCTCGACCTCTCAACATAATTTTACTTTGAACGAACAGTCTTTTAAATACAGAATAATTTTCTGGTTTTACTATTTTTACTTTTTGTTGTTCAGACAGTGAACACCAAACTTGGAATGAGGTGACAGCGTCACATCACCGAAAACCAGCTCGCGGCATCCACAGTACGTCGCGGTACTCTCGGTAAACGACGTTTTTCGACGTAACGGTCGGCTGCTCACGTAAGTAGCGTCGTTGCATCGCTACCTTTCCATGGCTTGCCTGTGTGCACCCGCATTGCTGTCGCAATTCCAAGATGGCCCCCCCCCCCCTCCTGTGTTTTGACAGCATGTCAACAACTCGAACCTCATCCTGACATATTTGCAAGGTCGGGACTCTCATCCAACCTCATGTCAAGATTATCCACGATGTGTCCTCCCGCCCTGTATAGGTGGTCAGCGTTTTTGACAGAAGAACGCCTCCTCAGTCCGTGTGTGTGTGTGTTTTCACATGAAAATAGTTAACAGTGACATTTTTTTTTTAGAATAGAGCTGGGATATTTTCGTTAATTTTTAGTGAACCTGACCTACGGGTTTTGGCAGGAGCCCCTTTAATAACTTTCTCGTGATATAATAAAAGAAAATACAGGTAATTGTTTTACAGAAATAACTAAAATTAAGAATTTACAATGTTTAATAGAGACAGTCTAAACAATGGCACAATCCGCCGGCCTGTCATTGGGCTGCACAGCAACCAGATGATTCCAAGTTTGATTTCTGTCCTTTAATAAATTTATGCTTTAATTTTAAAATTATGAACAAGATTTTTTTAAGTCAATGATACTTTGTGCGTGGCAATTAATTGCCGCGTCACAGTATATTTACAAATACATATATATATATATGAGCATAACAGTTCAACCAACTTTTTTGCTGTACACTCCAAACCCACTCTAATGTTCTGAATCATTTGATATTTCATAAATTTAATTTTTTTATTTAACTTTTTTTTTAAATTTTTACGTTAACGTAATGCAGGCATTCAAGCGATGACAGTCTCAACCCTGTAAAAAACAGAGAGCGTTAAAATATCCTCCCATATACCACTACTAATAATACCAAACACTGCCCTGAGTCGCGCACTGACCCGCAGCGCCCGAGCGAGTACAAAACTGTTAATTTTCATTTATCAAAAATTACCAAATAAGACGGTAACCCATAATTTTCACCCCCTCCCCCTCAGTAAATATTAATCGAAATGTAAAAAAAATTTTACTCATACACTGAAAAAATTAAAAGACAGTTGCTGCACTTTTGAAGGGCAGTTGTTGAACCTTTTAAAAAAAGTTAACTTCACACCAAGGAAATCACATGCAAAATAATAATTTTGAAATTCGTTGATTTATTAAATATTGTCTACGGTGCAGCAACTGTCCTTTAATTTTTTCAGTGTAATTACCATCCAATAGGACTACAAAATACCTGAATTGGAAAGTCACAAGTGAACATTTTTTTTTCTCCTTGATCAGTTGATATGAAATCCCCCATATATAATATATAATATAATATATAAAATATAATATATAATGAATTTTTTATAAAAAATGGACCACCCCCTCCCCTATCTTCCAAAATATTTTACTTAGAGAGTTCAAATTTTGTACAGGAATGTATTGTCAGGTGTAAATTACATAAAAATTATAGAGAACGTGATGGTGATTGCGCTGTCAACGAAAAATTCAGAGATTTTAGCAAATATCCATAAAAAATACTCAAAAATCATTTTATTTCCTTAACAACGCTATGATCAACTTCTACAATCATGTTCTCTACCATTTTTCTGTAATCTACACGTGAAAATACATTTATGTACTAAATTTGAACTCTCTAAGTCAAATTGTTTGGAAGATTTCAGCACTCTAAGTACAATAGTTTGGCAGATATGGAGGTGGCATTATACACTTTTAATGCATTTTTGCTAAAAAAAATGACCGTATCCCCCCCCCCCCCTTATCTTTCAAACTATTTGACTTAGGATGCTGAAATTTGGTACACGTATGTAGATTTACGTGTAGATTACAGGAAAATTATAGAGAAAGTGATGATTATAGCGCTGTCAAAGTTATAACACTAAATTATGGCCCATATGTTAAAAAAATGCTCAAAAATATTTTTATTTCCTTACAACGCTATGTTCAACACATACAAACATGTTCTCTATAATTTTCCTGTAATCTATACGTAAAAATACATTTGTGTACCAAATTTGAACTCTCTAAGTCCAATAGTTTGGAAGTTCATGGGGGGGGGGGGGGGGGGATACGACCATTTTTTAGCATTTTTAAAAGAAAATCATTTTTTTGCTGAAAAACGATATGATAACAGCCTACAACAAGGTTTTCTATAGTTTTTCTGTAATCTACACGTCAAACTACATATGTGTACCAAATTTCAGCACTCTAAGTACAATAATTTGGCAGATAAAGGGCAGGAATGGCACAAATTAAACGCTTTTTTTTTTAAAAAAAATGACCGTATTCCCCTCTTATCTGACAAAATATTTGACTTAGAGAGTTCAAATTTGGTACACAAATGTATCCGAAAAGAAATTTATTAAAAATATTTAAGTTTCTTTTTCTTTCATAAAACAATATTTCTTACGGCTTTATATTTATTGTTCATAAAAAAATCCATTCTGAAGCAAGAAATACTGTGGTTAAAATAACACTATTTTATTTTATTTTAAAAGAATTTATTACTCGGTGAAGTTATTAATTCATAGGAATTTATCAATCACTCCGAGTCAATAAAACACACATATGTTTTTTACGTTTTGGCAGCTATGCTGTCCTCATCAGAAACTAAAAAAAAATTTTATTAATAAAATTATAAATAAAGTATACAAAAAATACGAATAACTTTTAACATTAAAAAATTTTTTATAAGAGTGAAATTACCATTAACAGATTTGTTAAAAAATATATATAAAGTACAATCATTATGAAGTCAATAAATTTTAAATATAAATATTGTAGACAAGTTGCCACAACGGCACAGGGCTATAAACTGATAATAATATTAAAGTCACAATACTCGTCGATAAATTAAAAATCAAAACATCATTAACAACGGAAATAGAACAAATTGTAATATCAATATAAAATCGCAAAATCAAATGTTTGACCATTATTTTATATTTTATCTATTAATTTCAAAAAGAGAAAAATTTGTTCATTTTATTAAAAAAAAATTTCATTTTATTTATTTCATTTTATTTTTAATGGGGTGACCAAAATATATTAAAATCAAAAATAATCATTTAAAACTATCAATTAAAAGAAAAAAAAAATAAATTAATAAAATAAATAAATAAATAATATTAAAAATTAAATAGACATTATATGAAAGTCAAAAATGTTAATAAAACAATGTCAAAATAATACATAAATAAATGAAATAAAGAAATAAAAAATCAAAGGATCGAAAACAAACCAGTACAAATAATCCTACTTCCCTAGGGAAATAAGTTAAGTTGGTGTATAGTAACAGCCAAAAGATTATTTATTTTATTAAATGTTTAAAATATATGATATATATTTTTTATAACTATAAATTACTTTGGCTAATAACAAAAATTGTTCCTTCTTTGAGGAAAACGAATACCTAACCTTTTAAGATTACTCTTTATGAATGTTCTAAAACACTCAATGTCACTAACTTTTGTATTTTTGCTATGAGAGTTTCCATACCAAAAAGATCAAAGTTGCAAGCCAAGTTTTTGATTTTGATTCACTTTTTTCTTTTTCCCTTCGTCCACTTTCTAGTTTCAGGTCTAAACGAAAAGAAAATATTTAGTTTTTTCATTTCAGATGATTCTGTCAGGAATTGTGCTGTCAACGCGGACGCACCTTTTTTCCGAGGGGTCACCGGAAATGACGTCTCAATGGCTGACTTCTGAATATTTTTCTTCGCAAATTTCAAAAATTCTTCTTTAAATATATATGTGACGCCGCGCGAGAAAAGGGACCTATCGCAAAAAATATCAATTTTCATTTTTTTATGCCAAAAGGTAGCTTTTTAGTCGCTCTTTCATTTTAAAGAATCAAAAATTGTTTCCATTATTTACTTTTTGAGTTATTAAGCATGAATCGTTAGAATTTACATTGGTCGCCATGCATTGACGCAACTTCCAACGCAAAAAAACCTATCGCGAAAAAAATCAATTTTAATTTTTTTATGCCAAAAGGTAGCTTTTTAGTCGCTCTTTCATTTGAAAAAATCAGAAATTGTTTCCATCAATTACTTTTTGAGTTCTTAAGCATGAAGCGTAAGAATTTATATTGGTCGCAATGCATTGCTGCAACTTCTAACGCTCGCCCTGTAAAATTAACGTTTCAGGCGATAGGTCCCTTTTCTCGCGCGGCGTCACATATATTTAAGCAACTAAAAAGTTATAATAAAATATTTCCTTCTTTATATAAAAAAATAATTGTTGAAAATAGGACTTTTTTTGCCGAGTTAACCCATGTAACCCCTTTAGTGCGAGTGTAACTCGAACTTGCCCGATTTTTTTACTTTTAAAGCGCCAAATTTGTGTAGGGGATCACCCTATTGGAAAGACTTTGTCGAAAATCGTATCCCCCCCCCCCCCTAGCCACCAAACTATTTGACTTAGAGAGTTCAAATTTGGTACACAAATGTATTGTTATTTGTAGATTACAAAAAAAATATAGAGATCGTGATGGTAATAGCGCTGCAAAAGAAAAGGCAAGAGTTTTCAGCCAAAAAATATCAAAATTTCTCAAAATTCTTGTTATTTTCTTGACAACGCTATGATCAACCCCTAGAATAATTTTCCTTTCATCTACACGTGAAAATACATATGTGGGCCAAATTTGAATTTTCTAAGTCAAATAGTTTGGTGGCTAGGGGTGGGGGGATACGATTTTCGACAGTCTTTCTAATAGGGTTCCGTGCGTACACTTGTGGTGTACGGAACCCTAAAAAACAAAAAATCAATTATAAAATTTGTTTCTGTCGTAGTGAATCTCTTGAGGGAAGACAATTGTTGTTGATACTAAAAGTATAACTACATTCTGATTTGATTTTTATGAAATATTTAAATTTTTTAAAAAGGCTTCACCATGACGCACAAAACTGGGGACAAGATACACTTAAAAAAAAGTTATTGAAAATTTAATAAACTAGTCAATTACTTTTGGATAGGACATAAAATCATTTAAAGAACATAAAACTTCTTTTCTAAGCAATGCTTGACTGGTTGATAAAATTTTAAAAACAGTTATTTAAAATTTAGAAATTTTAATAAAACTTTAGAAAACAGTTATTTAAAATTTAAAAAACTTTAGAAAACTTTAGCAAACAGTTATTTACAATTAAGAAAACTTTCAAGAACTATGAGATACCAGTTAACTAACCTTTCATTAACTATCAAGCATTCTTTCCATGTCTGCAAGGAATGGGAAAAACATTAATTTTTATCCACATTCAGCCAGTTATTTCTTGTATCTGTTATAGATCCACTGTAATTTTAAACACACATCATTTTACGCTTTAACTTTAATTAATATACATATTATTTTAAACACATATAATATCACATTCACATGCACTTAAATATACACAGGCGCGTACACATTGAACGTTAAGATTCGAACTTTCCTTATATACTTAGTAGTGAAATTTGTCAAAACTTTTGAGAAACAACATTTACTCTAAACCTAACTCTAAACAGATTTTTGTTTTTCTCAGAAATATTACGAAAAGTAACTTCCATCGATCAATTTTTAGAACAAAGTGTACTTCTAATATTTTATATATAAGATTAAATATGTAAATCCTGCGTCACAAGCAAACATATGGCAGGTTATCGATATCTGCGCAAACGTCACTGCGCATTCCAGTTGTCGAATTACTAGAACACAGTCGAGGAACCTTTAATAAACTCGTTACACATTGAATAAAAAACATTCAGTAATTTACGAATATTTTAAAAATTCTATAACTTTTTCTAACATTTCAACAACGTTCTACATTATTTAAGTAACTTCAACTACAGATTCAATAACTATGTGTACTATCTAAAAGTGATTGACTAGTTTATTAAATTTTCAATAACTTTTTTTTTCGTGTATAACATCTAAAAAGAAATAAAAAAAAAAATTTACAACCAATTTTTTTTCTGAATTCTACACACTTGTACAACAAAAAAATGTTACAATTAGTTAGTTTTATTTTAATTAAAAGACAGATTCCCTTCCGAAATGTTTATTATGTGAGAAAGTAAATTCGATCGAAGGAAGCCAAATAAATAACATAAACAATGTTATTTTTTAATAGTCAGAACGACGTTTCGACGACATGGTTCGTCGTCATCATCAGGTTCGAAATTAAAATGAAATTATTACATATTGTAATTTGTCGAAATTAAATTAAAAAATAAAACAAATACAAATAAATTAGTTTTATTATTAAAGTTTACTAAAAATATTTATTTTTGTTTCGAAACTGACACTGGGGACAGGCTTCACCATGACGATTTGGCTCTTAAATGGAATTTAACAAAAAATATTTAATTTTATAAATTGAAGTGGCAACAGGCTTTTGTTTGTGATCACTAGAGCTACTTTTTCACGTTGGATTCATTACCGCATGTGCAATATGTTTCTTAAAAAACATAAGGAATTATCGGTTTCGTGGAGAATCACCCATATACATATATACATACATTTACACACATACACATACTCGCATACACACATACTCACATATATACACACATATAACTTCACATCTAAGTAAAAAAATAATCTTTATACCGCACGTACACACATACATAATATATGTATATGTGTCATTCTCTCAAAAAGGACAATTTCAGAATTAAGATTTTAAGTGAAAAAATATTTGAGAAACTCTTACATTACTAGTCCTATGTTAAGACATGAGCCTAAATAAAACCATCAAATACTTTGTTATAATGTTTATGAACATTTTAAAATATATTCTATAATATTTAATAATATAATAAAAATTAATAAATATTATTAGTTAAATAATATTTAATAATAATAATATAATAATTTAATAACAATAATAATATTTAATATTAAAATAATATAATATAATAATTCTTTGTGTCGACGACCACAATTAAATTGAAAAACTTACTCATACTGATCACTTTCTTTTCTTTCATCCTAATTCGCAGTAACCTTAACTGCACAGATACTATAAATATTGTTTACCTGTGCATTGTTATCTAACTAATTTTGTTTTCATTGAAGGATGTTCAACCCTATTTTCAAAATGATCAGAATCTGTTCAAACTTTGAGAAATAAACAATAATAATTACAGAAATATGCCTGTAAAGTTTCATGGAGATTAAGAGCCTGGTTTAAAAAATAATAGTATTAATATTTACACGGCGTTCAATGGTAGTTGGAACATTTGTCACATTTTATTGTGCAATTTTAATAATTTTGACTAGAAAAATGATCAGATTTTTGTGCAATTTTAGTATGTTATTGCTTAATATTGAAAGTTCGACTGTGGCAAATTTCAATACTATTCAGAGCCTAGTTTTTAAGAAAAATGTAATTAAAGATGGAAAATAATAATTAGTTTGAAGAATTTGCACTTATCAACCCCCTATTAGGGGGTGAAGAAAGGGAGAAATTTGTTTTGGGGGTCTTTTTCGGTTTTAGCGGCCCACAAAAAATATAGGAATAGACACCGAATTCAACTTTTCGTAAAATTTGAAATTCCTACCCCCTCTTAGGTTGTAATAGGGGGTAAATAACAATTAAATTAGCGCTTTTAAAATTTTTGTTTATTCTATTTCGTTACTTCTATAAAATCATGGTATTGGCAGGCATTAAAACAATTTTTTTTATAAAATAAAAAAAGAAAACGAAAAATTTGACATTTTTTCAGCTGTTTGCATTAACATTAAAAAACAAATACAACAAAAAATCTACTCTCACAGATCTCTTAAGAATTTATTTATGAATTTAAAAAAAAAAAAAAATTGAAAATCCATGCAGCCGTTTTCTCTAAAAGTTGATTTGAACACCAATTTCTGATTTCAAACCACTGTGCGTCATATTGCAAATTTTGCATTAAAGAAATGTGCTTTTCTTACTTATTACTGTTTAGAAATACGTATACTTGTATAAATCGGCGCGCCGCTGTACGCCGGTTGTTTTTTATTTGAACGCAGCCTCCGTTAAAATTTTCCTCGGTGCAGGGTTCTACATTATAAGATCAGATTATTTTACATAAATTGCCCTAAGTACGACAAATGAAATTTATTTAACAACACATAATGAATTTTACAATAACTAGCTTTGATAAATTTCAAGGTTTTGGCTCGATACAAAACAAAATTTTCCATCCTGATAGGCTGAGCACATTGAAATGGTATTCAATGGTCAAGACCATTTCAAGTAATATTACCGTAGAAATAAATATAAATTAATAAATAAAATAAATAAAAATAAAGAATTTAATGAGAAATAAATAATAAAATATGAATATAAAAATAAAAAAATATTGCGTGCGATGGGGATCGGTCTCTCGACGTGTGGGTTTGTGGTCGTTGGTCTTGATCGCTGAGCCAAGGGAGATTGAATGGGTCGATTTTAAAGAAGAATTAAGAGAAAAATGAGTAAATGATGAAAAATTAACAGTTTGAATAAAATAAATAATAAAGTTATAGAAAGGAAAATGTGAAATTGTAGTAGAATTGTTAAATAGAAAGAATTATAAGAGTGATTTAAGTTAGTTTAAGTCTAAATAATAAGAGTTTTGTGTAAATTATTAGAAAATTAATAATAAATTAGAAAATAAATTGTTTTTAATAAAATAAAAATAATAAAATCCAAAAAAATAACTAGTTAAATAAGTATTGTAAAAATTTAACAATAAACAATAAATATTAATTTTTTTATTAAAAAATAGTTAATTAAGACAAGAAATATTGTTTAAATTTTAATAAAAATATAGTCAAATGATGGGAAATAAAATAAAGTAAAATAATCTAAAATCAGAAATTTAATAAATTAATTATTCTTTGAGAAAATAAATAAATAAGTAAAAATTCGTTGCAGAATGTTCTAGAAAGTTCTAGAAGCTTTCAAAATTGTTTACTTTCCGGTTTCATTTTGGAGGGAAGAATAATTATTGGTAAAAGGGATTGTCCAAAATAAATAAGAGCAAATTAAAGTAATAGAAACAGTTTGCGCCAAAAATATCTATGACGCGGGAGTTATTTGACTTTTAGCATTTCCGGGGTCAATAGTATATAAACAGGCGATTTTACAAGGGGGGTCTCTCTTCCTCTTCTGATATTATCTGAAGGTGAGGTGCTGCAGAAAAATATTTCGATTAGAAATATTTTTCAAATTACGAAGAAATTACTATTCAAACATTCAAACATTCAACGTAGTTCAAACATACATTATTGGATCTCACTGTCTCTTGACAATGTGTATCTTTTATATTTATTAAATATTAATTTCGATTAATATTTAATAAAGACACAAATTGAATATCCCCTGTTTTGGAGCTTTGTATGTTCTTAGTTAACATACCGGGTAACCATCCAGGATTGTTTAATTTTAAAAGATTCCTTGTTGAATGATATAGTTTCAATAAACAATTTAACAAAAAGTGGAGTGTTGTGGGGAATGGCCGAGCCATGCTCATGACATGTACCAAAAGTTTGTTAAATTAATGATTCCCAGTCCTCCGTGTAATGTTAGGATTTGCTGTAGGTTTGGCGACAACCAATATTCTGAGCTAAAATAATAAAATTTAGGTTGTCAATAAACCATATAAAAAAATATATATATAAAGAAAATAGCATAGGGCATAGAATTATCCCCAAAATTAGGGTCTGTAGGTAGGATTGAATTTAAAAAAAAAAATATAGAAATTTGAGATTGAAAATAAGAAATCAATTAATGGTAATAATTTGTTTTAGATTTGAAAAAAATATAGATTGCTTTGAGTAACTTCTGTTTGTCTGGCTAATCAGTATTTTTATTTTGATAAAGTAAGTTAAATATAAATAGATACAGTTTAAAATTGTTTGTTTTGTTTCCTAAAAGACATTTAAATTTTCTAATTTAAAATAAAATAAAAATTTCTGATTTCTTAAATTATTAATTTAGAATAAAATATTTAAAGTCATTAATTATTCGAAATTTATTATTTATTTAAAAGATTTAAAATTAAAATTTTTATAATTTATTAAAATTATTATTTTATTTGTTTAATTAAATGTTTATTGTTCAGGTGAGTTGAGGAATCTGTGATGAAGCTTGATATAAATTTATAAATATTAATAAAATCAAATCTGAGATTCCTAATAAAATCAATTTATTTGAACGATAAAAGAAATTGTGAGAATTATAAATATTAAAATCAGAATAAAATTAAAATAAAATTTGAGAAATCAGAATAAAAGAAAACAGGTGGCTAATTTCACGTGTAATTTCTTATCTAATTTATGGATTTAAATGTCCATTATTTGAACTTATGTCCTTTTCTCTCTAAGATGCCTTGTCTTTCTTCTGTTTAAGTACAGATTGCCGATTCCCCGGTTAAGGAAAATAAGAGAGAGAACGATATATGCTTCAACATGTTGCGGAAATTCACAACGATTACAATAGAAATCTAGGTTAATAGAAAGAAAAATTTTTCATTAAATGAAATGTAGTAATTAGATATGAAAAAGAGCACTTTTTAAACTAAAAATTGAACTTGAAATAAATCCCGGGATTCTAACCTAAAATTGAAATATCTGAAAACTAACACTCTTGGGACACTCTTTTGTAATAAAAAAAGAAAGGCTTACCTCCTCTACTATAGTCGACAGAACTTTTGCCATATTTCGGTCTTTAAGGAGGTTAGTTCAAAATCATGAATCATAGAGATTCGTTTGAAATTTGCAGCAAAATTAAATGACATATTAATGCATATTATTGTTAAATCTGAGCCAATTTGACTGTATAGTTTTCGAGATATTGACGGCCAAAGTTCACTATTTTTCTCAGTATTTAGCATTGAGCTAATGGCCGCAAAAAAAATGAAAAAAAAAATAACAACTTGGTTAATAACTTTTGACACAGCGGAGAGATTCAACTCAAAATTAGAGCAAAATTAATTCAATGTTTAAGGAACATAATACTTCAAAGAGAACGAAATCGACTGTTTAGTTGCAGAGTATTATTTATCCAAAACTTAAAGTTACTTGTAATTTTTTTTTTTGACGTGAGTGACGCGGAGTGCGTGGCAACATCGCAACTGTTGAGAGCGGTGGGAAGAGAACGGCGGGAGAAGCGGAGTAGCGCGGTAATTCAAATAAAGCTGAGTACTGAAAAATACACTATTTCAAAAAGTGAAAAAAAAACAATTTATTAAATTGTCTCTTCATTTTACGTAAAAATATTAATGCATTTAGTATCTTATATTTATCTTTAAAATAAATAAGCTATTAATTAAATAATATGAAATATTACATTATGATTACACATTGAAGTATATATTTTATTATTAAAAGTTTTGAAAAGCTCTGTGTATCCAATAATTATTGCATAATATTTCGGATTAAGAAAATATTTTTAAAAAAGTTGGGTTTCAAAACTTTATTATAACAGACAGAATTTTTGGAAATGAGTAAACTGTAGTTTATGAATTGAAAATATAATAATACCTTTTAGTTAATAATTCTTTTATTCAAAAATAATTTTGCTAATGTTTGGATTTAACAGCCGAAATTTTAATTCAAAATCACATATTTTTAATTTTTTAGCGTAATCGCTAAAATAAAGATTTAAACATAAAATAAAGTTTATTAAGAGTACGCTTGAATTAAAAACTAGACATAAAAGTTTTTAAAACATAAAACAACGCTTATATTTAAAGTAAAGTTTGATTTTTTTGCTTTTATAACATGAACATACAAAATCGTATATTTTAATTTTTTTAGCGTAATCACTTTCTTAATGGTTTTTAACACAAAACAAAGTTGATTAAAAATGCGCTTTAATTGAAAGCTATACATAAAACTTTTTAACAAATAAAACGCAACGATTATATTAGTTTAAATTAACGTTTGATTTTTCTTGTTTATACAACCTGAACTAAGTCCTGTATTTAAATCACATATTTCAATTTGTTTAGCATAATCGCTTTAACATAAAACTTTTTAAACTTTAATAATTACTTTAATTAAAGCTTCAATGAAAAGTTATACTTAAAACTTTTAAATATATAAAATAATAATTCGCATGCGCTCGCATCAGCTGTTCATGCCATGTTGCCAGATCTCTAACTGCAAAGCACTACGTTCTTCAAAATATTACTGTTTTTTCTTAAAATTTTAATTATTTACAGATTTTTACATAAAAATGTACACAACATTATTTTAAAAAATGATCTTTTAATTTACATATTAAAATTTATTTCATATTTGAACATTTAAAAAAAAATAGTTATCTTGACTACCGTCGTGAATCTATCCTCCTTAATAATCAAAGAAATAAGTAACTCAGGGCCTTTCAACCTAGCGAAAGTGTGCAAATCGGTGCAAATAGTGGTGGCTAAACAGCCTGTGCGGGGAAGGAGGGTGAATAGGTTGAAAGGCCCTTTAGTAACTGTTTAAAATATACTAATAAAATTTTAGGATAATGCGTCTTTTAACTTTATTATATGGTATTCGGAACAGGAGTGAGGAAGAGCAGTCAGCATTTATCGATCCGGATTTGTCCAGCCAATCAGAAACTTTCTGCTTCGGTCACGTGATCGTACGTCAGCTAAGTCCAAAAACCATTAACGAGACCAGTTGTTGAGGAGCCCCGACAGCTGCCATTCCGTTCACCGGAATAATGACTTTTAACTTGAGAAGAGATGTGCCAAAACAACCATAATCAATAACAAAACCATCTCTCCCAATTTTTGAGGTTAGAGTCCACAAATGGCGCCAAATAAACCAGAAATCCAAATTTTTAGAATCCTTGTGGCATTCTAAAAACTAGGCACCCAATGTCGATCCAGGCGCTCCGACAGCTGTTTCCCTCTGGCTGTCGGCGCGAAGTTCAATTCAAAATCCTGACTAAGTCTCCGCTCTTGTCTATTTAAAATAGTTTAATCGCTCATAAAACAAAAAACAACAAATAAACCTAATTAGTAAACAAACAAAAGAAATCGTTATTGTGCTCTTTCCCAGGTATTTTGACTCCTGTTCCGAAACCATACCGATACAAACTCACTGGCGAAAATCACTGAGTTTTTTGTGCCATTTCAATGCGTTTTCAGATAGTATTTGGAACATTTACTTACTCAAAACTTATTGGGTCTTTTAAGTCTGATTTATGGCAATGGGAAATTCCACTGGAAACCCTTAAGAGGTAAAAATAATTTCTTGGGCCCTTTTGCGGTTTATGACCAACATAAATACTTTTGGTGACCTTCGGGCACAAAAATAATTGAGGGGCCGGATGTATCAACTGCCTCTACGCTCGAAATCTCGGACGCCTAGTAGTCAGGTAGCAGTGAGCGACAATGGGCAGCTCACTGATTTTCTCAACGTTTGGTCAGACATCTCGACCGCAGAGGCAGTTGATGCATCCGGCCCCTCAATTACGCTAAAAATAATGTTTATTTATTTTAACATTATATATTTTTTAATGAACTTGAACTATTTTCATGATTCTAGTATGTTTACTACATATCCCTTTGACTTTGATTTAAAAAATGATATCAATTTTAATGTAATATTTATGGTTTACGAAATACCTTATAATTTCTTAAAATATAAAATTATCACAATAAATTTTAGATATTTGGAATCGTGAAGTATTACAGATTCGAAATTTTTTAATTAAAAATTTCAAATAATTATATTGCAGAAATTTAAAGTCATAAAATATTAGGGTGCAAAAATTATTACCTAGGGTAACAATAGACATGGTGGATTTAAAATGGATCCCTGCTTTAACAGTAGGTTTACAATTCTTTTGTCATTTAAGTTCATGTTTTTCAACCCGGCATTTTATTACCTGGAATTTATAAACTTTTATTTTTTGAGGTCTGCAATACAAAAATTGAAATCTTTAATATTTCACTATTCTGAATTTCTAAAGTTCATTTTAAAAATTTATACTACTAAATTAAAATTATAATCAATAAAATACTTAAAGAATAATTAATTATTAAAATATATGTTATAGACATTTATATTTTTTATAGAAAATAACAATTGCAAAAACTAATATTATAGTTCATAAACAATAAAATTAATTAATAATTTTTAATCATAATTAGCTTTTTAATTAATATTTTTCTCTGTAAATAATTATATTGTTATATTTTTTATACGATTGTTAATATAGGTATATACTCGCATAATGTATATTGAATTTTCAGAAAAATATTTTCTTAAGAAATCTACATAAAAATATATGTTCAATAAAGAGCCACAGATGGTTTGTGACAATATAATTTTAATTTCTTTTAAAACTAAATTTAAAAGGACTACTTCAAAACTGGCAATAAATTTTGACCTGGCCTAAGTGTAGCAATAAACCCTAGTGCGCCAGTAGCTCACTGGGCCAGTGAGCTTCCAATAATTTTCCAGTGATTTTCTATCGGCACAAACGTAAAAGATCCATGAGCGTCTAAAGCCGGTCGACAGTTTAACAGAAAGAAACCAACATTTTCGAATGTGTGGACAAGGAGACAAACCTTTTTATCAAGATCGTCATTCATCGAATTTCTATTTTCTTTGAAACTATTAGAATTCAACATTTCCAGATCTAAATGGTTTAACAAACCAATTCTAGCATTAACATCTCCACCTAAAATAAATGGACAACTACAAGAGGAAATTATATCGGATAATGATATATAAAGAGATTTAAATCTCTCCGTGTAAGATGAGTCACGCAAATATACGCTGACAATAATATTCTTCGTCCCCTCCAACGTACAGCTGAGAGTGATCCAGCTTTCGTTAGATTCAATTGCTTTGACGTCTTTTGCAATATTTGAATTATAAATAATCAACAATCCTTCTTTAGCTCTACCCCTTCTCTCTTTTTTCACTGCTAGACTGAATATCATTTTGTATTGATCATTAAAGAACCCCGGTAAATAAGCCGGCTGCTGCATAAGCCAGGTCTCACTCAAACAAATTATTAAAAGTTCAAATCCTCACTACCCAGATTTAACAGATTGTTTATACTATGCACATTCCAAAACGTTACATCAATATTGTCACTAGGGCCAAAATTTCTCAAAAAGAACAAAGTTTGTTTTGGGTATTTCGATTTTCTTGAAAATTGGCAAAATTTTAGTGTTAGGTAAGAGTTATTTGTGGGCCAAAGAGTTTTCAAAAATTTTCAAAATTGTTGAAGTTAGAGGGCTTTGAATTTTGAGATACGAGTTTTTTCAAACCATGATATTTTTTGTAGTTTTTAATGGATTTGCTTCATATTTACAGAATTTATGGATGATTGAAAGCCGTTTGAAACGTAATTTAAAGGTTTTAAATTTTCCAAAAATTTGACCAAAAAAAAGTAAAACAAAATTTTTTAATTAATTTTTCTTACATTTGGCCGTGAACAACGTTTATGAATAAATTATTTTTAAATTTCTTATCTTTTTCTGCGTCTTTAAAAAAAATTGATGGAGGGTCTGAAACTAACGGAGATATTCAATTTTTAGTGCGGCGGTTTACTGTGTGGCGCCACTGCTGACATTAACATAGAGCCCACAAATATTAACCGATTTAGAATTCCTTATCATGAAATTACAAATATTTTATACAAAATGTACAATATTTTAGCTATAGATTGTTGAAAAAAGCAGAATTTAATTTTTTTGCAACATTTACGTTGTTTAAACAATCACTAATTAACAAATTTATAGCTTCATTATTTTTAGTCGTCAGGCTTCGTTACTTTTCCAGTTCTTTATAGCAAACTTACTGAAAGTAAGTCATTTATTAATAACAATAATAATTATTTCTAATTATTAAATTTTCTTTAAAATTGGGGAACTAGTTCTAATTTAAGGAGATAAGCAAAAAGAACGAAGCCTGTACGACTAAAAATAATGAAGCTATGAATTGGTTAATTAGTGATTGTTTAAATTTTTTTTTTCATTTTTAATAATAAATAAACAAATGAAAACAACTATTTTTCAAAAAACAAAATCAGAAATGTTATGCAGAATTTTATTGCTTTTAAATAGAAAAAAATTCTAAATTAGTTAATATTTGTGGGCTCTATGTTAATTTGTCCACGGACGTATTTTTACCCCGCATCGCGCCGCGGCGCGGGCAGCGCAAGGTCAACAGTGGCGCCATACAATAAACAGCCGTGCCGCACTAAAAACTGAATATCTCCGTTAGTTTCAGACCCTCTATCCATTTTTTTTTTAAAGACGCAGAAAAAGATAAGAAATTTAAAAATAATTTATTCATAAACGTTGTTCACGGCCAAACGTAAGAAAAATTAATTTAAAAATTTTTTTTTACTATTTTTTCGTCAAATTTTAGGAAAATTTAAAACCTTTAAATTACGTTTCAAACGGCTATAAATCATCCTCAAATCCTGTGAATATGAAGCAAACCCATTAAAATCTACAAAAATATCATGGTTTGAAAAAAATCGTATTTTAAAATTAAAAGCCCTCTAACTTCAACAATTTTAAAAATTTTTGAAAACCCTTTGGCCCACAAATAACTCTTATTTCACACTAACCTTTTGTCAATTCGCAAGTAAATCGAAAGACCCCAAACCAACTTTGTTCTTTTTGAGAAATTTTTACCCCTAATCAAACTGATTCAAGTACGCGTCTGATGAAATAAGAGCGAAATGTCAGAATCTCGTGTAACAGGAACATTATCACTTTTACACAAATTAGGGACAATGCACAAATCAAGATCTAGTAGCTAATTGGGAATTTCGAAATGGGGGAAAATTCTTGGGACTCCGAGTAAATGGTCTTGAGTCTTGGGCCGAACGTACTTCCACTAGTCCGACATCGTTTTTCCAAATAAAGTTTTTATCCTCAATCACCAATTTCCGATAATTTCTGTACCTCTAAGACACCTACATCAACATTCAGCGAATCCTTCAAAAAGTTAGTGATATCCTTAACCGGATTAGAGGACACAGTCAGCCCCGTAACTATACAATTATTTTTTCTCACTATACGCTCCCTGGCCTCATCCTTGTTTTCGAGGTATTTGATTCTTTCTAAAATCGTAGATCTTTCTTTATCACATTTTAAAATGTGCTCCTCAAAATTCTTGCGCAGCGCCTTCAGTTCGTCTACCACTTGTGTTAACTTAGCAATTTCCTGGCGTGCTTCTTGGTTACTTTTTTCCATTTCAACAAGTCTTGCGAAAATAGCCTCGCTGTCAGAACCTCCATGTTTTTTGTTAGCAGCAAATGTTGAGATGGTCGACTGTTTAACATCTTTCTTTGGTGGAAGCATTGCTAGCAAGTAGAGATGTGCGAATGATTCGAATTCGATTCGATTCGGATTCGAATCACAAAGGTTCGAATTCTAACTATTCGAAGATTTCGAATCAGCATAGTTCGAAATTCGAATCAACTACTACAATTTTTTTTAATTTTTAAAAAATATAAAATCCATTGATCAATTAGGAATTTATTAATTTACAAATTTGTTACAAGATTGATAATATAATTTTAAAATGAACTATTTCATTTATTTACATAATATAATTTTACACCAAAAATTAACCTAATTTAAAAATTGGCTTTGATATTAGGTACAGAAAAATTAAATAAAAAGGTCTTTTAAAAATATACTTATAAACTTATATAATCACTTTGAAATATTAAAGAAACTTTTAATAGTAGTTCATCTGAAGCAAAATTTGTAAGCATTTCAAATTTTTAACCCGAGTCTTTATTTTAATTTTTGAAAAAGATATTCTAATTTTAATTGCGTTATATTCAATCCACTCCAATCGGTTAGTCCGACAAATTTCGAAGGTAATGTATATGTAATTTTGCAGTCAATATTTGTAAAGGTACAGATTCTTCGTTGAAATCGCTATATTTAATTTTTAAATAAGTTTTAGTAGGCAAAAATTTAAAGTAGATAGGGTAACTGCCCCAGTCGTTGGCATTGCGTCAGTCGTTGGCACCTTTCTTAGTTTTCTCTAAATTATAAGAATCACGTAATATATAATTGGTCATTAGCTTATTAAATTCTGCCGCGATTTTTCATTTCAATAAATATATAATATTTTAAAAGTAATTACTTGTGTCGTGGGAAATAATTGAAATGATTTCGTTAAGGTGCCAACGATTGGGCAAGAGAGGTTAAAGCAGTGTCCCAGTCGTTGGCACTTTAAAAGTTTGAAAAGTAGTGGGGTTTGAAAATTTCGTTTATGCTTTACATCAGGGGTGTTCAGTGTGCTTACAAAATCTGACAAAACTGACACTGTCAGTGTTGGGAGTAGGTCAACTTCCCTGCAATAAATCTTGACGGGTTTGGGCCCTTAACTCCTTTACCTCCAACTGAGTTGTAAACCAGATAAAAATTATTATTATACTTAATCTACTCAATCTGATTTCATTAGGATATGTAATTCATATTAATTAATATATTTAAATAAAAGATATGATAATATGAACCTTACATACAAAATAAAATATAAATATTAACTAAATAATATAGAAATAGACATATTATGAAGTTTCGGAAAATGGGAAGAGTTGAGTTTATTGCGGACTACCTACGGTGAGGGTCTAATAGCTTCAACAATGGCTCCTCCATAAACTGAAGGAAAACGCGAAAAAAAATTTGGTGTCAGAGTTGGCCTTCCCGTGTCAGTGTGCACTTGCCGAGACTGAACACGCCTGCTTTACATTGTTAGTACATAAAATATTAAAGTAATTTTTAATTTTGTACTTAATTTAAACATTGTTTATCAATCTTTCGTGATTTTAAATAATTATGTGGATGTTTTAGAAAATTATGACGTGTTTAAAAGTGGAGTGCCAACGACTGTGCCTGACGTGCCAATGACTGGGGTTAGGGTGCCAACGATTAAAGCATTTCGACTTTTTCGAAAGTTTTGTTAATTTCTAAATTCTCATAAAGTTTTAATGAAAATTTAATATGTCATCATATTCTTTATTAAATTGTGAAAACATATATCACTGAGAGCATATCATTATCTACAATTTTATGTGCGATTTTAATTCTTAAAGTTGGAATTTCCCTTAAGGTGCCAACAACTAGGGCAGTTACCCTATAAAAAATGTCCAAAAAACGTAATTTTCTGAAAGTAATTCAATAAGATTAAAAACAATACTTTTTATATTACTTTCAGGTGTAAGCTTATCTTAACCCTAGAAGGACTAACTTACTTTTCTCACCCTCTAAGGACTAACTGGGGTCCTTTGTTACCCAGATTATAAACGTGTATATAACATTTGCATTTTACCAAAAACAGCTTTTATATAGTGAGTTAATCTCGTTTTTTTATTAAGGAAGAAGATGTTGTAATTTATTTTTTAATACAATAAAGACAAATCTAAAAATATTTGCAAAACAAACAAAAAAACAAATTTTCTCAAAATTGGCATTTTTTACAAAAAATATTGTATTGTACCTTTGAAGTATTTGAAAAAAGTATAATTATTTGAATAGATGAAATTTCAATAATTAATAAACAATTACGCACGTGAAATTTACCAAAATCAACTAAAAATGTTTTATTTTTACTCAAAATATTTTTTTTTTTTAAAAAAAACTTTTTTACAATTATAGTCATTACATTTTTGCTTTGTAGGTTCAATTAAACCGTTTTAATAAAAAAACAGAAATTTATTATCCTGACTTTTTTGAAACGTAAAGGACTAACTGGGGTTTTTTGGGACCCCAGACTTACTTTAACTGCATACTGAAGAGAGACTTGCACACGCAATTCGCGCTCACCTACTAAAATCAACTGTCAGGTAACTAAATTAAATTATGGTTAGGGTCCCCATCCTGAATTGCCACTGTATGGGTCAGGAGCCTACTTTAAATTTCGCGTGGGGTTAGTTAGTCCTTCTAGGGTTAACTTGCCAATATAAGGAAGAATAATAACACCTTCTTAAAAATCATTAATATCGTTAATTCTCCATCAATTACTAAATGTCATAGCGGAAAAATAAAAAATTTCATTTTTCATGTGTGACAGCATAGTATATTAAATTTGAAGTAAAAATGGCTTTTCGGTCAAAAATTCTTTATTAAAATTAAAAGGAAATTGATTAATTCATTAATAATGATTTTTTGACCAAAAAGCCATTTTTGCTTCAAATTTATTAAAAAATTTCAGTTATGAGGCTCATAACATTATTACTGAAGTATTTAATCGAAAGCATAAAAATTAATACTATTTTTTGAGCCCCAGTCATGCGCGTATCCAAGGGGGGGTAAAGGGGGCCCCCCCTTGGAGCTAACTTGGATTTGCATGGGAGAGAGAGAGAGACAACACTATAGTGTTGAAAACGAGAAACCGAGAAACCCTCCAGAAACCGAGTCTGGATACGCCACTGGCCCCAGTAAAAATTTATATACAAACAAAATATTAATAAAATCATTTTAGAATATTATCATACGATTAATAAATTGTTTTATAACAAGAAATACTTATTCAAAATAAAAAATTAAATACCTTTAACGGATTATGAAAAAACTGAAAAAAACTTTCTGAGGCACAAAATTCACGTGATGCGCACAAAAGAAAATAAACTAGTTTTTTCTCTTCAAATATGCACAAAAAGCTTCATCTATACAAACAACAAATATTAAAAAATACATAAGGTGCTGCCATTGTATACAAAAAATGTATACGAAATGTTTATCTTGGGTCCCTGTCTATCTTGGGTATTTATGGAAAGTTGGACAACACAATTGATTCGAATTCGAATTCGAATCACCTTTGATTCGATTCGATTCGATTCGAGAAATTTTGATTAGATTCGATTCGATTCGATTTGATGTCTGAAATTCCTGATTCGATTCGATTCGAGGTCTCAAAATCCTGATTCGCACATCTCTACTAGCAAGCTAACCCCAGAACCGCGCGCCTTGAGACACCAAGGTAAAACTAACCTTAAAAGTACAACGAAAATGTTTTCACATTTAAATGTCACTCAGATCACTATATTAAGACATAAAAGAACTTTTAAAAAAATTCGAAGTAGGTTTATGATACTTTAACCAGCTGAAAGGTAATGAATCACATAAGTCCAATAATCAACCATACTATAAGTTGTAATGTAAAAAATCAAATAACTTGTGCAAATTTTAAGGGACTTATGCTAAACTTGGTAAAGAAAGGTTTCTGAAGTCGCTGAATACGAATCTGAAATCAGATTTTTAAAGTTCAAAATAGCGGATCTAATACGGAGAACAATTCTAAAAAAATTCTTAAAATTTGATTAAATTTACTTCAATCTCGCTACTTAAATGTTTTCGGGGTTATCGAACTAGATACTTCAGAGTAATTCACGATACTTCAGATAGTTCAGGATACTTTATGTACTTTAAGATACTTCAGAGTAATTTATGATATTTTAGATAATTTAGGATACTACATGTACTTCAAAATATTTTAGATAACAATTCATGCTATTTCTAGATATTATGACACAAGTTTACATGGAGAATACATCTAGATATTCTAAAATGTCAGGTTATTGTATAGAGTGTGAATCTGACACTCTAGATGTTCAGGCTGAAATTCCAGTTGTTTTCTCCCTAGGCATGCTTTATAGCATAAATGAGATTCAGAAAATATGATGTAAATGATTTTTCGCTTAAAAAGGAGGAAAATAGGGGAACCCTTACGCTAGCGTACTTCAGAAATATTTTGAAGAAGTACTACAGAAGATACTACATGAGTAATTCTGCTATGCTACAGACTTACCTGTAGTAAACTTGGTGTTCCGAACAGTTAACTTTGTAATCTTTTTTTGTTATTTTCACTGCTGGTTTTAATAATGGTTTCAACAGACGATTAAAGAACTGACGTGGTAAAGTAGGTAGTTTATTTCATCACCAAAAAGAACAAAACAGCTTCCTGAGGTTCGATTATGTAATCTCATTTCCCTGACTTTTAATTGTTTTTGAATGTTTTTGACAATAGATCGTACACCTGTAAAATGGAAAGGAATGGTTTCTAAAAATTGCAGTTGATGGAAGCATAATGACTTGAAACTTAATTAGTAGTTATATATATGTATACCGCTGAAATGGCTCAGTTGGCGAAGCGCTTGGCTTTGCAGTCATCTGGTACAGTTAGTACTTAAATGAGTGACCGCTTCTGTGTTTCGCTAGCCTGGTGTTTTTCTCTGTGATTCAGACATATCAAAAGGGAGATTAGACGTCGAGGATTATGTATCTTTCGAGACTTCGAAGGTATACATCCCGACTCGACTGTCAATTAATCGGCTGTACTCATTAGAGTGTTTTCAGTAGTTTTTCTCTACTTTAGTCAGAGAAAGCCTGGTGAATACGAGTACTTCTAATAAAGCCGGCTACGGACGCAAAGGGGGGTGGAAGATGTTGAAGGGAAGGCAAGGTGAAAAGAGATGGACTAGTTTAAATATATATAAATGGAAATTCGCTATATAGGTATATTAATAGTTTTCTAAGAATATTTCTATTTTAATCAATGTTTGTATTTTGTTAGTAAATAATGCGACAAACAAAATCTAACAATATTTTAAAAAACAAACCTGAGAACAAAATGCTTTCATTTAGCTCAGGTCACAAGAGCCTTTTAATTTTTAATCCTAAAAGGTCACAAATATTTTTGGGTTGAATTGACATGGAACTTGAAACTGGGGAGGCACCTGTGTAATTTTAACCCATCCAAATTTATGACGCCCAAAGGTGTCAATTTTTTCTAGCTTAATTTGGGCACATAAAATTATCTTATAATGTCAAAAATAAAAAATGAAAATTTTGACATGTTTAGAATTTTTATTTTCGAAAAAATGAGAATTTTTGAAATCCTATCTCTCTTCATAATTTTTACTATTTTCTATCGACAATTTTTGTAATGGGCTTTTTACAATTTCGAAAAAAAAGTTACGTATGGTTTGAAAAAACTTTTGATTAAAGGGATTAGTACCGGTTAGACGACCAAAAAAACACGATGTTTAGAGGTTTTTTTTTCTCATCTCCTTTATTAATTATACACTGAAAAAAAGCGAGAGCGGCTGCATTTAACATAGAAAGGAACTGTGCTCTTGCGTGAGAACGCAACAGTGGCGCCGTAAAAACCGTAGCAACTGTGTTTTTTCCAGGAGCAACTGCTGCACCCTGCATGCAAGAGAAAGCAGTTGCTTCTGGAAAAAAGGCAGCGCCTGCGGTTTTTACGGCGCCACTGTTGCGTTTTCACGAAAGGACACTGTTCCCTTCTATGTTAAATGCAGCAGCTCTCTCTTTTTTTTTCAGTGTAAATATAAAATTTTTTTTTTCATTTTGCATTGTTATTTGAGAATACAAAACATTATTAGTCTTTCAAAAGTCATTTTTTTCTAAATTATAGATGGCGTTGAAGGAAGGAGATTCAAAAATGCATAGTCACATGGCGGACAGTAAATATCCGGATTGGTTAGTCGAAAATAAAAAATCCAACTGGGGCTTAAAAAGGAAGATTTCTCACGTAGGAATTTACCTCCGTTATTAAAAAAACGATAATAGAAAAAATTTTCGGTGCATTCAAAAGTTTGAAAAAATCGCAATTTTCGGACTCTCTGCCTTAGAATTTTAGCCAAATTTTTTCTTTTATCGATTTTTTCATGACGGTCGTAAATTCCTACGTGAAAAACCTTCCTTTTTAAGCCCCCGTTGGATTTTTTGTATTTCCGACTAACCCATCCGGATATTAACTGTCCGCCATGTGACTATGCATTTTTGAATCTTCATCCTTCAACGTTATCTATAATTTTGAAAAAAATGACTCTTGGAAAACTATTAATGTTTTGTATTCTCAAATAACAATGCAAAATGAAAAAAAAGTTTTATATTTATAACTAATAACGGAGCTGAGAAAAAGAACCTCGTAAAATCGTGTTTTTCTTCTTCTAACCGGTACTAGTACCTTAAAAAAGAATTAAAAATTCTAAAACCTTTAATTCTTGTTTTAATTTTATCATTGTAGGATAATTTTAAATCCAAAATGTTGCTAGAAAAAAATTTGGCACCTTTGAACAACGCGATTTATTAAATGTTGAAATTTCACCGGTGCCTCCCTTTAAAGGACGAAAAAAATGTTTTAAAATTTTTATTTCAAAAAAAGGAAAATAATAAGGCCCCAAAATTTAATTACATTTCATTTAAGCAGTCATTGATCAAAATCGGTTGATCCGTTAAAGCTGTGGAAGGTACGACATACTGGAAAACATTATTTCAAGAAAAACGTGTTTAAAGCGTTAGACGTCATACCATTTTACCGTCTTTTCAGAGGTCCACGTTTCTGTTTATTAGATAGTATCTTTCAAAATAATTTAGATATAAAGAAAGTGATTTTTCTCACGTATTCTAGACCCTATAATGATAATAATGATGATAATAATAATAACCCTATAATTGTAAAACAAAAAAAATGTTGATTGTTTGAACCCTGAGAACTGGAAACTACTCTTAATACATATGGGGCAAAAGTCCTGAACTGTCCAGGTCAAAAAATAAAATTTATTCAAACTTTGCTAAATGTTTCCAATGTTGGTGGAAGTGTAAATACCAAATATTTTCAAATTCCATGAAATAGTTTTTGAGTTACACAGTTTTAAAATTTTGAATTTTTTTAAAATGTATTTTTTTAAATTTAATATATTTCTAATTAGATTGCAATAAAAGTTAACATATATATGGTGATTTTTAAAGCTTTTTTTACGGGCTATTCGATGATAATAAACGTTTTTTTGTAAAAAAAAATTTGACCTTTAAATTCAAGGTCAAAGTGTTAATTTGATTGTATCTCGAAATCGGAGTTTTAAAAAAAAATTTAACCTATCGCAATGGAAAGCTTGACTTTTTTCCTATAAGATATGTAAAAATTAGAGTGGAACTGTAAATACTTTTGTCAAAAATACATTTCAAATACCCGCGCGTGCTCGAATAACGCGACCCGCGCGAGTAACTAGTGGTTTCTCGAGCGCGCGCGGGTATTTGAGATGTATTTTTGACAGAAGTATTTAGAGTTCCACTCTAATTTTTACATATCTTATAGGAAAAAAGTCAAGCTTTCCATTGAGATAGGTTAAATTTTTTTTAAAACTCCGATTTCGAGATACAATCAAATTAACACTTTGACCTTGAATTTAAAGGTCAAATTTTTTTTTACAAAAAAACATTTATTTTCATCGAATAGCCCGTAAAAAAGCTTTAAAAATCACTATATATATATGTTAACTTTTATGCAATCTAATTAGAAATATAATAAATTTAAAAAAATTCAAAATTTTAAAACTGGGTAACTCAAAAACTATTTCATGGAATTTAAAAATATGTGGTATTTACACTTCCACTAGCAATGGAAACATTTTAAGAAAGTTTGAATAAATTTTATTTTTTGACCTGGACAGTTCAGGAATTTTGCCCCATATATGTTATTTTAATAGTTTTTTTTAAGGGAGGTCCCGATAGGTGGCGCATTGTATGAACACTGAGCTGTTTGTTGGCTAATAATTGATGACGTAAGGTGATATAAGTGGTGGTGAAAATATTGTGAATATTTTTTCTTTTGTAATTGGTCTTGGAGTGTCGTTTTGGGTCGAAGTTTGTGTGGAGTGCTTTTGAGGTTAGGAATACCTCGTGTAAACACACGAATTCATCGTTGAAAAGGAGAGGTCATGGCTCTCCCCAGAAAGGATTCCAAGGATTTAAAACAACCTTCAATTTCAACCTTCACTAATAGAAGGGGTGTGTCGAATGAAGTTGATATCTTGACGAAGCTTGAAGAGATGGAAAAGGAAACCAAAGAAATACGCAAGGATATTCATTGCACTGCCGCAGTGGTGGGTGAGTTGAATGCATTGCGTAAGGATTTTGACAGGGATGTTACAGAAAGTGGAAGTGAAAGATCCTCTCTTTTAGAAAGAATTAGTTTTTCAGAAAAAGGGAGGAAGTTAGGGAGCGTGCGGACAAGAAAAACAATATAATCAGTGGATTCGCAGTCTCCTCTAATCCGAGGTTAGAGGTTTCAGAGTTCTTAGATGATTCGCTGTGTGTCAAGGCAAATATCGTGAAAGTGCATAACATTTCGAATAAGAAGCACTAAATGATCAAAGTGAAATTGGACAATATAGAAGACAAAATCCAGATTATGAAGAATAAGAAAAAGCTCGTTGGAACAAAAACATACATAAACGATGATTTGACATGGTAGGAGCGCGAAGTTCAAGAAAAACAATCTGGCAAACAAGTGAAAACTGGATATCGCAAATTCACAATCGATGATAAGAATTTTATTTGGAGGGATAACAAAGGGCTGATAAAAATGGGTGACAGTGAAGCCTTGGAGAGGGCGACACAGAACGGAGCGGGTTCACAGCCATTTCGACGATCTTACGAGAGATAATCAACATGCACCGATCTCACCCAACACTTATATGGGAATAACGTTTAGGAATATTCATGACATAAACAACCTTTTTAATTTGGATAATCAAGATTTCCAAAAATATTTAAAAAATGAAGTGATAATTTGTATATGTGAGACTTGGATTACTAAAACCTCAATCAATTAACCTGCTTTCTTTGGGGAACATTATAAAACATTAATAGAACCAGCAATTAAAGAGAAATCTCGGGGCAGGGCTAGGGGGGGTTTACTAACCATATGTGACGCGCTCTGAAGAAAGGGACCTTAGAGGCAAAAAATCGATTTTCGGTTTATGGTTGATTTGACTTCAAGAAAAGTCCCTTTTTCATTATTTGAAGTCAGAAAATGTTTTTATTAATTATTTTTCAAGTTATTATTTTGCATCTAAGGTCCTTTTCTTCAGAGCGCGTCACATATATGATTCCAGAATTGTGAAGAGGGTAAAGGTGCTGGAATCTAAGGAAGTTGGACTATTTTTTCTTCTTTTATCGAGGCCACAAGATATTAAATTGTTAGTGTGTATTTGAGGGGCTTGAGTTACTCGGAGAATGTTGAAGAACTCCAGGCATCATTGTCTAATTTTGTCGAGAACAGTGACTGTATATGTATATTGGGAGGGGATGTAAATGCAATAATTGGCATGTTAAATCAGTTTGTAGAGGATAGTTGTTTGAAGAAAGCGCTTTTTCTGAAATAAGAAGGTCAAGAGACGAGGTAACTGACAGGAAGGGTCATCTCGTGGAGGAGATACTGAAGAGTCTCGGATTTGTTGTCCTGAATGGAAGGTCTGCATCGGATAGCAAAGGAAATTTTACTTATGTCGGAGCACAAAGTGATCAAATTTGGACTAACTTGAATGGACTGTGTGTTGTTCGGGATTTTCAGGTTAGGGCTTTTGGACTCTTAGACCACTTACCAGTCCGTGCTAATTTGAAAACAAAAACTCCAGAAAATGTAATTTCTAATTTATTCCCAACAAACACCACGATTCCGAAATTCGTTTGGAAGGCTGAAAATGAAGAAGTGTACTTGGATCTGCTCACAGACCTGGAAAAGGAGATACCAAGTGAAATACCGAATGATGTCGATAAGATGAATGATTTATTGATGGAAAATATTAAAAAGTCAGCAACGGAATCGGAGATGCTATAGATGATAAAAATTCAATCAAGAAAGAGTGGTAATAAGCCTTGGCTCAACAGTGAGTGCAAAACCTCAAAAGTTGCTTTGAATCGATGTCGTAGATTGTGGTTAAAATCGCAAAATAGGGTTGATCAGGAGAATTATACAAAGGCAAGGAAGGATCACATTGTGTTATTGAAAACTACAAAAAATGGTTATTTAAAAAAGCACAGGGAAGCAATTTGTAATACAAAGAATCCAAAGAAATTCTGGAAAGCAGTGAAATTCTTCAAGAAGAGAAAATATCAGAGCAATATAATCTCGAAAGAGGAATGGACAAGCTTCTACAAGGAAATTTACGTTACTGTTCTGTCACCCAGCGAGTCTTACTATGGCCCTAAACACCCTTTTCTCGATCAAGAAATTAATATGGAGGAGGTAATCAAGGCAACCGCTATGCTCAAGCTTGACAAGTCACCAGGTCCGGATGGAATAAATAATAATTTCTTCAAGTGTCTACCAGCGTGATTCCTGCAACTGATGACGAATTTATTCAACAAGGTTCTTAATGAAGGTAAAATTCCTGAAAGTTGGAGTCAATCTGATGTAATGTTGCTTTATAAGAAAGGGGATGCGAAGGATCCGTTAAGTTATAGAGGAATTTCGCTGATGAATTCTGTTACAAAAATGTTTACTTCTACTGTCGCTGTGAGATTGAATAAGTGGACAGAGGCATGTAACATATTGCCAGAGGCTCAAAGTGGATTCAGGAAGAAGAGATCCTAAGAGGACAACATATTCACACTTGCAGCTAATATCCATCTTGAATTGCAAAAACCTAAGGGCAGATTGTTTGTAGTTTTTGTTGACTCTCGCAGAGCTTTTCCGTCAGTGGTTCACGCAATTATTTGGAAGATGCTGTATGAGATAGGTGTGAGTGCATCCATTATTCGGGTCCTCCAAGATTTCTACTTAAAAGCTAAAATAAGAGTAAAGATTAGCTCTACCGTATTTACAGAGGAGATTGAGATAACTCAGGAAGTGCTTCAAAGAGATGCACTAAGTCCTCTACTATTCGCACTCTTTTTACATGATATTGTAGAATTTTTCAAGAGCAGAGGACACACAGATATATCCAAGAAAATTAAATTAATGCTTTTTGCAGATGATTTGGTACTCAACGCCACCTATATAATTGAGGGTCCGGATTCCATAAGGTGTTACGCGTGACTTTCGTTGGCCCCTCGTTCAGTGAGTTGTCGCTGAACGCGGGGCCTACGTTAGTCACGCGTAACAACTTATGGAATCCGGTCCCTCAATTGAGATGCAAGAGTTATTAAATACATTATTCGAGTATTGTAAGGTTAACTCTCTGGAAGTAAACATCTCGAAAACAAAACTATTAATTTGTTCGAAGGACGGGAGGCCAAAGAAATATCGCGCGATCAAATTCAGAGACAAACCAGTGGAAAGAGTCGACAGCTACGTTTACTTGGGAATACCGTTTACTTAATCAGGCCTGTTTAATGAGGCTGCCAAGAACCTGGTTGCAAGATCTAGGGTGGCCATGCGAACTGTTTGGTCAACCTTTATAACCGCAAAAATGTCTTCGTGGGATTCAAGAATTCGTCTGTTCGATGCAGTGATGCATCATTAGATGATATCGACAAAGTGCAAGCTGCGTTTTTCCGTAATTTGTTAGAACTGCCAAAGAATACGCAAGGATACATGCTTAGGATTGAGCTTGGAGTATCAAAACTAAGTGATAGTGCTATAATTGGGTCTATCAAGCTGTGGTCTAGAACTGTAAACATGGAGGATTCTGGATTTCCTAAGATATGTCTAAATAAACTTCTAGCTCAGGACAAGAAAAAAGGAAAATATTGAAAATTACAACTGGGCATCCTTGATGAGACAGCAGTTTAATAGGCTGGGAATCGAAGAAATGTGGTCAAATCAAGATCCAGAATCGCTCAACTTGAACTGCTTACGTGAAACTATCAAGGGGCTCTCTTATAATAGTGACGTGTAACTAGTAAATAATTCTAGATATAGTCCCATCTATAAGTTTCTTGTCAACTGCAGTGAGCTTAAACGTTAAAAATATTTGAATTTCCAAATCCCTATTCATTTTATAAGAATTGTGGCTCAATTAAGACTTTCCAATTTTAATGACATAAGATTTAAATTTAACAAAATTGTATAAAAAAAAAAGTATCTACATTTTTACTCCTTTTGTAAAGATTTTCTTGCGGAATCAGAATCAGATTGTAAAAATTTAGCTTACTTTATTACAAATAGCCTAAAACGCCGTTATGTATATACTTGCTAATGTATATGGGTGATTCTCCACGAAACCGACAATTTAATTACTGTTATTTTAGAAATTTTATTTTCTAATTAAAATGAAAATCGTAATGTAACTTTCAAGTATGATAGTCAAGAATGAAATATCTGTGATTGGCCGGACAAATTGTTTATAATTATTGTATTTTTTAAACAAATTAGCTTTTACCACATCCATGTACCATAATCGGTTGCAGTATAACAAAATTGATAGTTGGATTTACAGGAAAGTGAAATAAAAATCATTAGCATTTTAACTTTCAGATTTTATATTTGTTAAACAAATTATAAAAAACTCACATTTAATTACAACTATGGATGCGAATCGATTCTACAAGAAAAATTAGAACAATTTTGTTCAGATCATATTTTATTTTAAGGCATGATTTGTTAATAAAATCGCTATAAACAAATAAAGAAATCCATGGTGATAATTTATGAGGTAATTTATGAAAATATTAAGGTAACTTATAATAATAATGCAAACGAAATTTAGGATTCCCGTGTGGAAAAGCCAAGTGGGGCCAAACTGGCGCCCACTTGGCCCACCTGCCCCAGGTGGGCTCCAACTGGCGCCCACTTAGAAACTGGGAAATACTGGGAACTTTTCTACACGGGTTTGAAAAACTGTGTCATGAAATTTATGTAGTAATTTATGGAAATTTATGGTAACTTATGCGGTAATTTATAAAAAGTTTGAGGTCATTTATAAGAATAATACAAAACAAAATTCAAGATTCAAAAAACTAATGCAGGAAATTTATTTCGTAATTTATAGAAATTTATGGTAATTTATATTTTTTTGTGGTAATTTAGAGTAAATAAAAGAAAATAAAAAAAATAAATTTAGAAATTTATGTGGTAATTTATGGACATTTATGGGAATATATGTTGTAATTTTATAAATTATTTTAAAATATTTATTGTAATTTATTAACACATAATTTAAAATTTGCAAATCAGTTGCCAACAATTTAAAAAATTTATACAGTAATTTATGAAAATTTATAAAGTAATTATTGATAAACTAATTAAAATTATGACAGGCTAAGTATATTTTATTTGTTTAATTTTATTTGGACACAATCACTAAAATTGTTTTAATTGTACACTTGGTTAAACCACAAATTCAATGAAAGACAGCCAAAAGGCTTCACCATGACGCTGAGGCTTCACCATAACGCTTAATGAATACTGTTTTTTTAAACAAATTATTAACAATTTTTAATCGGTTTTGCATTCCTGTTATTTAAATTCACTGAAATAATACAACCATAAATCATTTAATAAAAAAAATTTTTTTCTTTTTGATTTATTACGAAATATTGTAAAGGCTTCACCATAACGATTTAGTGATCCCCTACACAAACTTGGCGCTTCAAATGTAAAAAAAAACAAAAAATCAATTACAAAATTTGTTTCTGTCGTAGTGAATCTCTTTAGGGAAGTCAATTGTTGTTTATACTAAAGTATAACTACATTCTGATTTGATTTTTTTAAAATATTTCAATTTTTTAAAAAGGCTTCACCATGACGCACAAAACTGGGGACAAAATATAACATCTAAAAAGAAAAAAAGAAAAAAAAATTTACAACCAATTTTTTTTCTGAATTCTACACCCTTAGACAATAAAAAAATGTTACAATTAATTAGTTTTATTATTAAAGTTTACTAAAAATGTTTATTTTTGTTTCGAAACTGACCCTGGGGACAGGCTTCACCATGACAATTTGGCTCTTAAATTTGAATTTAACAAAAAATATTTAATCTTATAAATTAAAGTGGCTACAGGCTTTTGTTTGTGATCACTAGAGCTACTTTTTCATGTTGGATTCATTGCCATATGTACAATATGTTTCTTAAAAAGCACAAGGAACATGGAATTGTCGGTTTCGTGGAGAATCACCTATATATTATAGAGATTTAAGACGGACTCTAGTAATAGATTTAAAATCTTAATACATTTAATTTTATATATATATCGTAGGCAAATAGGAAAAAATGCTTCGATCTTATTAGCCTGGATTCATTTAGTTTAGTTTAGGCGAATAGACAAATTGATTTCTATTGAGAAATAATAATTTCAATTTACTACCATTTACAAATTTTTCTTTATCAATAAGTGTTTACTTGCTTTGTATGTAAATACTCTCATTTGAAATAATAATTTGATATTCTGAAACTCACTTTTAAAGTTAATATTCTAGAATTTTGAAAATAAAATTTAGTATCTCTCGACTTTACTGAAGTGACAGTCGTATTTTATCTATTGAAAATAGAAAACGTTTCGGTAATTAAAGAAAATTTCGAAAAGAGATGTAAAGAGGCACTTGATAAAACTTCCAATAATCACACGGAAAAAAATGAGTTAACTGATGCAGCCAAAAAAAGTTTGCTGTAGTGGCTAAATAGTTAGCTAACAATAAGTGAAATATTTAGCTGTCCACAGGTTGTCCGTATATCAAATAACTGTTTTTAGCTATGGGATCTACAACTTTTAGCTACCACAGCAAACTTTTAGTGTCTGAGCAAATGTTTTAGCTGGCGCAGCTAATATTTAGCTACCATCACTAAAAAATGATCTGCTATATTCTTTAGTTGCAGCAGCTAATTCATTTTTTTCCGTGCGGTTTATGTGGAGTAGAAATCATTTAGAAAAAGTAAAAAGTGTTTGAATTGAAGCTAAGTGTGGTGCAACAAAAAAATCGGCTCATTGACATGAATTTAAATTAACTTGTAGTTCACGATGCCATCAAAATTTATCATGTTGTAATAAGTAATTTTATTGTTACTTGCTGACTAATTATGTACATATTTTAATCTAAAAAAGGACATGGCATGAGAAAGTCGAATAAAATGGCAAATAAAAAATTATTAAATAATAATTATTGAATTAAATATTTGAACACATTTTGATTATATTTATCCTCGATCGAAGTAAGGATTCGAAAATTAATAAAATTGGAATTTGTCTATTCGACTGACGCTTTTTGGGCGTTCAGGTGAAAGATTTTTCTATTTGCTTACGACATATATATATATATATAGTTTTTTTTTAATTGATGAAGTAAGTTTTTTACAGGCAAATTTAATCTGAAGTTCAAGATCAAAAATTTAACAAAAAGTAAACTGTGAAGTAATTTAATTTTGACGGTACAGTAGAACGTCTCTAGTTTCAACATTTTGGGTAATATTTGAAACGATAGACGTGTGAGTCCATCATTGCAAAGTATCAGCTGATGTCGTGATTTGGCTATATGTTGGGCGTTTAAAGTCGAGAAAACTTAAAACTACAGGTCCTTAAAATTAGAGACGCTCTACTGTATATTATGATTATTGATTATGTCTATCGAAAAATGTTTGCTATGTCACTATAGTAGCCGAGAGGCTTTAAGCGTACGAAAAGGGTGCGAAAGTTCGAACATAAATAGGTTCAATTCCGGGTACGTGTATGATATTTTCGATGTTTTGTTTTTATTTTTATCATTTCTTACAGACATGAAAAATGATTACAAGTTCCGTAGTTCAAATATTTATCTGAACATTAAAATAATGGTAAAATCAAGAATTTGAAAAAATTAAAAATTTTAATCGTTTTTAATGCAAGCCTTTTTAACGAGCTGCATTCAATCTGAGCTTCTCTTCTTTTACTTCATACGTTATTCACGCTTGATAGTTTGCATCGTATTTTCTGTAGTTTATATGTTAATTTTTATGGGAATCAGCACTAAAATTACTCGAGCAGTGAACTGTTTGCTGCAGGTAAATTTAACATCGAATCCTTTTTAAATTAACAGTTAGTTTTTTCGGTTACTAAAATCTTGTGATACGATATTTTACAATTTTTACAATAATATTTAAACAACGTAAAATTCTATGAACGTTCGTTATTAATGTTTAAATTTAAATTTATTTCTTTTTTAGATTAATCAAGATGCTGAAGAAGCTTCAAAAACCATGAATCTTAATAGTGTAGCTTTATGTTTTCAAGCATTTTACCGTGATGGTAAAGATGTTTTGCAAATTTTGTCAGATCCTGTTTATTCACATCCTATAAATAATTTAAGTATGAATATATTAATAACATTTTACAGAATCTTATATTATAAATTTTTTGTTAAATACATAATGATTAGTAAATGTTGTTCAAATAAATGAGGTTAATTGAAATTCACTTTTGATTCAAGTTTTGTTTTATGTTTTGTAGAAAGTGCATTAACAGGAGAATTAAAAATCTGTCGTATTGACAAACACACAGGAAACTGTGAAGGATCAGACGAAATTTTTATTTTGGTAGAGAAAGTCGGTAAAAGTAAGTTAAAACGTATTTGTATTGATTTACATATTTTCAATAAAAAATATATGTGATCCAGGAAAGTAGAAAAGTAACACAAATTTTATATTATGTCATGTAACAATGATTCGCTAACAAGGATTCGTTGGCCTCATCAAGCTAAATTCGTTAAAACTTAAACATTTGTTAACTCGTCAAAAAAAATTAAAATAAAACTCTGTACAGTGTCGACTATTTCAAACAATTTTGAAATCGATCAGACAGACATAATATAAAATTTGTGTTACTTTTCTACCTTTCTGGATCAGATGAATGGAAGTATATAACTCTCTCTCTTATCTGATTTACATATATATTCACAAAGAAGCAGATCCAATTATTTATTTGCATGTTAAGAAGAAATGAGTTACATTATAATTAGAACCCTGCGCCGCCGCGCCACGCCGACGCCGCTACTCATTTACTGCGTACACCAGCGCGTCGCCGCGCCGATAAACTATCGGCGTGTCGGCGTTCATCGGAGTTGTTTCGTAAAAGCTAAATTTGAGATTTTTATTATTTTTATACGTCATAATTGATTTTTTCTTAGAATTTGAAACTCAAAAGTTAACTTAACAATTTTTCGACATTATGTGAATTTTTTCTGGAAGACTGAAATTTTTTCTTTAATTTTCTATATTGGCTTCATATAGTACGCACTGCGAGATTTAAAACCCTTTTATAAAAATTAATTTACGATGATTTTAAAAGAAGTTATGAATTTTTGAATTTATGACATTTATAACCCCATTAACGTCTGAAATCATAAAAATCGTAGCATTACTGTGGAATATTACTACAAGTAGAAATATTTTTTTAAATATAGGAATAGGGTTTCTTTACGTTTTTAGGATCGTTCTATAAGCTTGCGGGCTTAGATTTCATTTTTATCCATATGCAAAACCAATATGGCGGCTTTTTTTAAAAAATGTACAGATAAATCGACAAGTTTATTTTTAATTATTATTTCTTCCCGAAAACATTCTTTTAATGTGTACTAAAGTAGCACAAACTGTTGGCAGATTAATAATATTTTTTAGTTAATTCATCAAATTCAATATTGCGGCGACAAAATGGCGGATATTGTAAAAAGAAAAAATTAATATCTGTTGGATCAATCTTTAAGTTTTATATTACAATTAATGAAACTTGGTACATACGGTTTTTTGGGTCACGATTATGAAGTTGTTATTAATTTTTTAAAATTCAACATGGCGGATCCAATAAGGCTGACGATATTGCGAAATTTTCGCTCAAATTTATGAAACTTGGTATATAGGGGTGTTTGGCGGCGTTTATTACGAATCAGTTAATATCGAGTATCAAGCGAATCAAATTAATTTTTCAAAAATCTTCCGCCATATTGGGTCCGACATTTTGAATTTTGAAAAAGTATTAATCGGCGCGCCGCCGTACGCCGGTTGTTTTTTAGTTGAACGCCGCCGCCGTTAAAATTTTCCTCGGCGCAGGGTTCTAATTATAATATGATCTAATTTTATAATTAGGTCAGGCCTGGACAAAACGTGCTTCGCGAGCACTTTGCCGCGGAGTTAAAGTTTCTCTTCCATGCGTCCAGTCTTTCCCACGTGAATCTCCAGTGGTAGGATTCATGCATGAGGCGTGGCCTGCACCAAGGCGAGGGAACTGACTGGACGCATGGAAGGGGAACTTTATCTCTGCGTCAAAGTGCTCTCGGAGCACGTTCTGCCATGGCCTGAAATAGATAATTACTACGCTAATATTAGAAGGCTTATCATAATACAAAAAAATGTTTAAAAAAAAGTTTTGGCTCCAAGTCTTTTTGTTTGGCCCTAAGTTGAAGAGTAAAACAGACAGATAATATTTAGCCTCCCATTTTACATTTTCATATTATAATAAGAAGGTATAAAATTTCTACGACTTTGCACTTTTCGTGAATTTCACATTTCTTAACATTTTGAGACCCCTGATACAAGTATTCTTGAGCTCTTTTATCACATAAAAGTACAATATTTAAAGAATACATTTTAGAAATTTTATTAAAAAATTTTTAAAATTGAGCCATTGAGGACTGACGTCTTAAGACCACTGGGAAAATAATGTTTTGGTGTGTACACCGTCTTCAAGAATTGAGTTTTTAGAAACTTTTTTGAAGGTTCAAAAAGTCAGATTTTTTAGGATATTGACGGAATTTTGGTTATTCTTGAAAATCAATCAATTGATACTTGCTAATTGGAAATATGAAATTAGATTTTCAAATTTTAATAAAATAGCCACCATATGTTTCGATCTCAAACTATTGTGCGCCAGTCGAATATAATGAGACAAAATCCCAAACTCTTCTTCCCTCCCTCCTTCTCTTGCCTACAGTTTTAATCAGATTAACTATAAACTTGGTGAACATATTCTTGACAGGTTATACTATTAGATTAAATTTTTTTAAAAATTAAGTGACTTAAAATTAAAATTAAGCTTTTAGGCAGCCATTTTGACCATCCCTTGAGATATTTGCTTGTACCAACCACTAACGTGTATATAATGACTCGCAGCATAGTCCAGTAATTCTGTCCCAAAAAACAATAGGAACGCATTTGATTTGCAACAGCCAAAAAACAAATATTTTTGTATCTAAGTCGGGTACAGAATGAAAATGTATATGAATTCGACTCGATTGTGATGTACCAGTTTGCATATACAAACGTTAAAAGTGACAAAAAACGGTTTTTCAGTGATTGTTGTTAACCTAAATACTTTATGTAAAAATCTCTTTTTTTTATAAAAAAGATAGACCTTAAAAATACCTAAAAAAATGAATGGTATCAAGTTAAGATTCGATAATTTGTTTAATCGCAAAATATAAAAATCAAGTAAGTACGAGTTACACTCGTACCAAGTCGAAGGGTTCCGTACCTTTCTAATTTTTATTCAATTATATGAGGTAGAGATTTAAAATTTTTTACTAGGGAACCAGTTTTAAAAATAATTTTTATTATACACTAAATAAAATTTTATTAGTACACATTTTTAGCAGTATAAGCCAAAACTTTTGCAGGTGAGGGGTCAGGGTCATTTTTTAAATATGTTTAAAAAAATAAGGAATTAACCAATTATTTTTTAATTTTTTTCTCAAAAAAAAAAACACGAATTTTGGATTGTAAATTCTATAAAGACGAAGATTAACAAATTTCTATATATTTTGCTTCCTCATAGAGGGAGCTTTGTGATCATTAAGATTTTCGATTTTCCAAAAATAGTCTAAATCGACTTATTTTCATCTAAAAAGCGTAAATTTTCATTCCTAAGCAAATGTCCAGATGTATGTGTGTGTGTATAGCGTTTTTTGTGTACAAGATATCTCGAGAACGCTTTAATGGATTCCAATAAAATTTGGATGACATATTAATCTCATAAATATCTAAATTTGGACACAGGGATTTTTGAAAATACCCAACCAAATTTTTTTGGGCATCTTTTTTCATCGAAAAAAATCGTTTTTTGCAAAAAATTTTTTCAAGCTAAAAATACAACTTATTAATTATTATTAATTAACTTATTAATTTCTTGCTTCCTCTATGAGGAAGAAAATTATTTTGCTTACTTGGAAGCGAAATGTCCATGAAATGGACATAATTCTCACCTAGTTTTCTATATTCTACACGTCAAACTACATATGTGACTGTCCATGACAAAACGTGCCTTAGCTCCAAAAAATAAATTTTGAATTTTTGATGCCAATCGACAGGTTTTTATTCGTTCTTTCATTTTCGAAAATAAAAAATTATTATTTTAAAGAAATTTTGGTGTTATTAAGCAAGAAGCGTAGGGACGTTACATTAGTTTCAATGCATTAATGCAACTTTAAACGCTCACCCTGCACGGAAAGAAAAATATTGGTTTTGTACTATCCCATTACTCTATAGTATTTTCCTATTTGCGTTTGCTTACCTATAAAAGCAAGAATATATGGTTTTAAAGCATTAGGTATTGCCATAGGAAATACCTATCATATACTTACTTTTATAGTAAGAACATAATAGTCTAAACGCAAAGACGTTATAGGCCAAAAGCAAGAAACATCGTTACAGTTCAATCGCAAAAGTTTAACAGGATTAGTCTGTTATTCCGGTGCAACGAGGTTTTTTGCCACCGCCTACTTGCCTTCTCTAACCGTCTGACGTTTGTGTAAATGTGTGAGAAATGTGTGAGCCGGCAGAGGTTGTTTTGGTGTTTGAATATATCATTGTGATTTTATCGTTTGATTTTAACCAAATATATTTTGATTATACATAGTCTTTTTGACTTTGATTTGAACAATTATCTTTGGTAAGTATGCATTTAATTACTTTTGTAAATTATTTTCAATAAATTACACAGCCCCACAAAAAAAAAGTGTCATGTACTTTTGACCGGAATACCTTAGCCCTATGTATTTTGACGCGCTGAACACGAATCCGAAGTCCATTTTGCTCCATCACGTCAGGATTTTTTTCTAACCTCAAAAAACATGTCGGATTTTGAGAGGTAGGCGATTTTTTAAAAAAATTTATGGATTTACTTCAAACTTGGTATCTGGGGTTTTTTTGGGTCGCTGATTATGAATCTGAAGTTAGATTTTCAAAATTCAAAATGGCGGATCCAATATGGCGGACGAATTTTTAAAAAATTTGAAGATTTACTTCAAACTTGGTATCTGGGGGTTTTTTGGGTCGCTGATTACGAATCTGAAGTTAGATTTTCAAAATTCAAAATGGCGGATCCAATATGGCGGACGAATTTTTAAAAAATTTGAAGATTTACTTCAAACTTGGTATCTGGGGGTTTTTTGGGTCGCTGATTACGAATCTGAAGTTAGATTTTCAAAATTCAAAATGGCGGATCCAATATGGTGGCCTAATTAAAAAACATATTAAGATTTACTTGGCGGCAAGAATATGGCTGATGAATTTTTTTAAAATATTAAAATTTACATAAAATTTGGTATCTAGTGGTTTGTGGGGTGACTGATTGCAAATCTGAAAACAGATTGTCAAAATTCAATATGTCAGTTCTGAAGTATATAATTTTCCTTTATTCCTTTTTATGGTAGCGCACTCTTTTGTTTTCGAAAGATCTGTGTAGCGGTTTTCTCTTTAAGTTCACACTACCTGGTACAACATCCCTTTTCAGCATCCAGCAAAAGTCGGCCATCATATTTACGCCCCACCTTCCTTGATAACGACGTTCCATTTCTTTAAGGTCTTGATGAAATCGCTCTCCCTGTTCCTCACTGTAGTCTCCTAAATTTTCGGGGAAGTACTTTAGATGTGATTCTAAGAAATGTAGCTTCAAGCTCATCAAGCATCCTTGCTTTCCGAAGTTTGTTATCATATTATTTGCCATTTCTTCCAAATTCTCGCTTTTGTTATTCCCCAGAAAATTTTCAACAATTAGTTTAAAACTAATCCATGCATTTTTCTCAGTTTTACTCATGTTTCTGACAAATTTCTCATCTTTTAATAATTTTCGAATTTGCGGGCCATCAAAAACTCCCTTATTTAGTTTGGCATCAGAGACCTCAGGGAATTTTTGTATTTTATCTAAACTCTTAACAAACTGTTTTGCTGCTCCTAGTTTAATGTGCAATGGTGGAAGCAATACCTTTGAGGGATGAATCAATGGCTTCTTAATGATATTTTTCGATCCTGGTGTAAAAGATTTTCTTTTTGGCCATTCCTTTTTTTTGTAATGATTCTTTCTATCTCTACTATCCCACAGACACAAAAAACAGGGCGTTTTTGTGAAACCTGCTTGTTGTCCAAGCATAATACTTAAGATCTTAAAATCCCCACAAATTTGCCAGTTATGTTCTTGATATTTTATTTTATCTAAAACTAGTTTTACAGATTCATAGCTTTCTTTAAGTTCTGTAGAATGAGCCATAGGAATCGAACCATAAATATTAGTATTATGAAGTAATACTGCTTTTAAACTTCTTTTAGAAGAGTCTATGAATAACCTCCAATCTTCATCTTTGTATACGCCAGGTTTTAATTGATCCATTAACCCATTAATGTCAGAACAATATACCAATGACTGCTTTTTGTCTTCTGTAAAATATTTTCTGAATTCCTTTTTCCTATCGCGATAAAAGGAAGATGTAGTTCCTTTCGATAGCATTTTTTTCTTCTTAAGAACTGATGCAAGATATTCTGCAACATCTTTTGGTAGTTTTAAATCTCTGATGAGATTGCTGAGTTCTTCTTGTGTGAACTTTTCAGGTATTTCTTCTTCCTGTTCACCAGTTGGAATGTAATAGTCATCTTTGTCATCAATACTCATGTCGTCATCTATATCACTAAATACATCTTCTACTTTTGAACAGTCGATTTCAAAATTTTTTGAAGAAGAAGGTGTATCACAAAAAATTTCTGGTTTTGTTACAGTTGTTACATCAGCGTACAATATTTTTTCTTTATTCTTGTTATTATAACCTTCTACATTGGTCATGCAAAAGTAACAATCTTCTTGTTTCAATGGTTTTTTCCACAGCATTGGTTTTTTAAATTTAAAGTACTTATCCTCCTTAGTATTATTCCAACGAGTTAACATTATGTGACAGGATAAGCAAATTTTGTGTGGAACCCAATTTTCATTTTGATCGGCTATCTCTAAATCAAAGCAATCTTTGTAAATTTGTCTAATATTGTCATTGATTGGTTTACAATTCTTTGGAACATCGAACTGTCCACATATATAACAAAATGCATCTGCATTGCTATTGCATATGTGTTTTGATCTTAATGCTTTAAAATTAATTTTTGAAGCATTTGAAGTTTTTGTGTTGTTTTGATTTTGAAAAGCCATGATTTATTGAATAACCCGCACGTTAAAAGATTTAAATGACTGTAAGCGGGTTTTTGTTTTTCGGAAATATCCGGTTTGCAGCGGCGCGGCGTGTGATTTTAGTTTTACTCAACGCCGTGTAGGGAGGGCGACCATGCTATGCTTCTCGCAACTGAAGTGCAGCATTAATTTTATATAAGGAGTCAGCTTTATTTAATTCTTCGTAGAAATGTTCGATGTTTTCAAAGACTCACTACCTCCTGCCTCTCCTATATTGGGATAGACGGCAAAATGGAAATTGTTTTGCAAGTTCCCTTCGTTACTGAGAAATATTTTGTTATTAAAAATGCAATTAAATAAAATAAAATATTTTTTTAATTTTAATACAATTTTATATTTAACAGTTTATTTTTAGAATTTATTTGAATTTTTTTTATTATTGGCTTATTAATGGCAGCCAATAATGGGCCAATGATGGCTTGCCAATTATTAGCAGGGACGTGGACATCCCATGATTTAACCCATAATGGACCATTAATGGTTGCCAGTCATTGACCAGCAAAAAATCATTGGCTACCAATATTGGGCCATTAATGTACCATTGGTCAGTAATGGCAATTTCCCATTGGGCATTTAATTACTTTTGTAAATTATTTTCAATAAATTATTTAAACAATATATACAATATATAGATGTTAATTGAAACTATATATTACAAGCAATTTAAACTAATTTAAAAAGAATTAGGTTAGACTGTTTTATTTAAGTTAATGTTTGATATATTTTTTAACAAATTATTCGTGGTGAATACAGCTGTATTCATGTTTGTAAAGAATTGTTCGGGGTAATAAAGTAATATGGATTGATTATTATAACGAATGTAATTTAACTAAATCTTATATGAAAATCAGATAGGGGTCGTCCACATATCACGTGATATCTTTAAGGGTGGGAGGGGGGTAGGCAAAATATCACGGTCCATGAAAATTAATTTTTTTAGCAATAGAAAAAGTATCACGAGGAGGGGGGAGGGGGTTCAAAACAGCTAAAATTTGTATCACGTGATATGTGAATGATCCCATAGCTCATCCAGACATAACTTCAAAACTATTTGAATTTTCGAATTGCAGACTTTATTCTATTGTTTAAGTTTAAATGTGTTTTAAATTTTATTTTTCGTTTTTAACTAAAAATTATCTTTTTTCCTAATTTTAGAAATTACATTTTTGTTAAATTAGTTAAAATTGCTTGTAATATATAGTTTCAATTAACATCTATATATTGTATATATTGTTTAAATAACTTCAGCCCCACAAAAAAAAAAAGTGTCATGTACTTTTGACCGGAATACCCTAGCCCTATGTATTTTGACGCGCTGAACACGAATCCGAAGTCCATTTTGCTCCATCACGTCAGGATTTTTTTCTAACCTCAAAAAACATGTCGAATTTTGAAAGGTAGGCGATTTTTTAAAAAAATTTATGGATTTACTTCAAACTTGGTATGTGGGGGTTTTTTGGGTCGCTGATTACGAATCTGAAGTTAGATTTTCAAAATTCAAAATGGCGGATCCAATATGGCGGACGAATTTTTAAAAAATTTGAAGATTTACTTCAAACTTGGTATCTGGGGGTTTTTTGGGTCGCTGATTGCGAATCTGACATCATATTTTCGAAATTTTTATGAAATTTGGTATCTTCAGGTTTTTAAGTTGCTAGTGTGATTTCGAAGCGAGTTTCTCACATTTTTAAATATGACTTCTATTACAATTTTATCATAAAATATTCCTTGGTAACAGATTGGATATGTTTGGTGCAGAAGCCAAATAAGAAAGTACATTGTTCCATTCTGCATCTTATTCCTGATGGACATATCATTGTCATTCTATGTTTTTCGGAAATATCCGGTTTGCAGCGGCGCGGCGTGTGATTTTAGTTTTACTCAACGCCGTGTAGGGAGGGCGACCATGCTATGCTTCTCGCAACTGAAGTGCAGCATTAATTTTATATAAGGAGTCAGCTTTATTTAATTCTTCGTAGAAATGTTCGATGTTTTCAAAGACTCACTACCTCCTGCCTCTCCTATATTGGGATAGACGGCAAAATGGAAATTGTTTTGCAAGTTCCCTTCGTTACTGAGAAATATTTTGTTATTAAAAATGCAATTAAATAAAATAAAATATTTTTTTAATTTTAATACAATTTTATATTTAACAGTTTATTTTTAGAATTTATTTGAATTTTTTTTATTATTGGCTTATTAATGGCAGCCAATAATGGGCCAATGATGTCTTGCCAATTATTGGCAGGGACGTGGACATCCCATGATTTAACCAATAATGGTCCATTAATGGTTGCCAATAATGGTTCAATGATGGTCTATTGGCTCCCAATATTGGGCTATTAACGCACCAATGGTTTTTTTACCATTGGGTGCGTACTTACCAAAGATAATTGTTCAAATCAAAATCAAAAAGATTATGTATAATCAAAATATATTTCGTTAAAATCAAACGATAAAATCACAATGATATATTCAAACACCAAACAACCTCTGCCGGCTCACACATTTCTCACACATTTACACAAACGTCAGACGGTTAGAGAAGGCAAGTAGGCGGTGGCCTAAAACCTCGTTGCACCAGAATAACAGACTAATCCTGTTAAACTTTTGCGATTGAACTGTAACGATGTTTCTTGCTTTTGGCCTATAACGTCTTTGCGTTTGGACTATTATGTTCTTACTATAAAAGTAAGTATATGATAGGTATTTCCTATGGCAATACCTAATGCTTTAAAACCATATATTCTTGCTTTTATAGGTAAGCAAACGCAAATAGGAAAATACTATAGAGTAATGTGATAGTATAAAACCAATATTTTTCTTTCCGTGTGTAAAGTTGACGTTTGGGAGCTAAGGCACGTTTTCTCATGGACAGTCACATATGTGTACTAAATTTTAGCATCCTAAGTCAAAGAGTTTGGAAGATTAGGGGGGGGGGCTTTTTTTTGGCTAGTAAACACAATGAACACCGCGTTTACGAAAGTTCTCTATAATTTTCCTGTATTCTACACGTAAATGTACATATTAGATATTACGTTTAATAACGTAATAATAATTTTATAATGTAACGGTAAAAGATGATGTATATTCTAACTCTGCATAGGAAGAATTTTGTTTTACTAAGTTATTTAAATGTGTGATTTCCCCCCCCCCCCCTCTCTAAAGTTAACAGTGAAATCAATCGCTATACGTCATACTAAAGTACTAATTACAGTTACAGTATACAAGGATGTGGAGGGGGCGGACAATTGAATGATTATACCTAAAAAAGACCCACCTACTGTCACCATCACTTCTCATCTCTTTAAAAATTACTGTTCACATAGGCCACTACTACAGTATAAACAAAGCGTTCTTGGAGTTGGGGTGGGGGCACACATTTACATTTCAATAACACATATTTCCTCACCTACTCACAGTTTACAGTTACATCAAGTGTTATACTTCATACCATAAACCATTACTGTACCTAAAGGGGATGTCATCCCGTTTGACATCCGCGGACTCACCAAAAAAAATTGACCGTAACAAATTTCCCAGACTCACAGATCAGTTTCCAATTTCTGTTCGTACAGAAAATAGCTTTTACATTTTCAGAAAAAAATACAGTTCTCTAAAATACAAAATTATTACAATTTAAAACACTTCCTTATTATATGAAAAGTTAAAAAAACTAGGTGAGAATTATGTCCATTTCATGGACATTTTGCTTCCAAGTAAGCAAAATAATTTGCTTCCTCATAGAGGAAGCAAGAAATTAATAATGTACAAGTTAATTGGGGCAGTTATTTAAAAATGAAGAATTTTAAATGCAAAAAAATGTAAAAATATGAATTATTTTACGAATTTTTGATCAATTATAAAAGTTATATAGGTCAATCGCTTCGTTTTGAGATAAGGAATATGATTTTTGTATTTATTAAGTTGTATTTTTAGCATAAAAAATTTTTTTTTATGAAAAAAGGTGCTCAAAAAAATTTGGTTGGATATTTTCAAAAATCCATGTGTCCAAATTTAGATATTTATGAGATTAATATGTCATCTAAATTTTATTGGAATCCATTAAAGCGTTCTCGAGATATCTTGTACACAAAAAACGCTATACACACACACACATACATCTGGACATTTGCTTAGGAATGAAAATTTACGCTTTTTAGATGAAAATAAGTCGATTTAGACTATTTTTGGAAAATCGAAAATCTTAATGATCACAAAGCTCCCTCTATGAGGAAGCAAAATATATAGAAATTTGTTAATCTTCGTCTTTAATAAATTAAATATAAAAAACTTAAATATTGAGACCAGCCAAAAGGATATGGCGGCTGAGGCTAAGGTCCCATCTGGGGCTGACAGTTCAAAGGTCCCTATCCCGGCAGCTGGTACTGTCCCATCACCTGGAACTTCGGGCTCTTCGGGGTCTGCTGAGCCAGGTGATAATCCATCCAAACCTACCGACTTGGCTGGAAGGCCTCTCGGAAAGAAAAACTTTCCCGGTTCTGTAAAGAGACGGTGGAGGAGATTAAGGCAGGCACTTGCCCAGAAAGGTGAGACAGCTGGTCCCTCCGGTGATTCGGGCGGTTCCGCTTCTGGGGTGGATGGCGATCCGGTTTTGGGTAAACCAGACGGATCTGAGTCTACCAAGAGGAAAAAGGGACATGACTCGTCTCCGCCGGGGGCACCAGCGGTCTCTAAAAAACCTAAACAAAGCCAAACTGCTGTCTCTCAAGAGACGCAGGGAGGTATTAGTGCGGCCATCAGGGCAAATCCCCTGACGATGGTGGTCTCTGACGTCGGTTATCCCGACGTTCCTCTTACTGGGGAGCAATTCGGGCTCTTTAGAAGGGCTGTAATGCCGCTCCTTGTAAGAGAAACGGCTGAAAGATTGCCGAGGTTTGAGGCTTCCTTCTGCAGGGGAGGAGTCTTTATTTTCGTCGCTTCCAACGCAGCAGCTAAGGACTGGCTCACCAGTGCGGTGGAAGGTCTGAAGCCCTGGGAGTACTAAAGGCACTGGAAGAGTACAACCCTTCACTAAAAACTTCGTCTTGGCGAATAGTCAAGACGGAAGACACTCAGGTGGCTGGAGCAGCTGAAGGGAATAAATTCCTTTTAGTTGTGCAGGTCCCTGAGAGTCAGGCGAGGGCTCTAGCAGTCCTCGACTACAGGCCATTCTACCACCTGTGCAGAGTGACTTTTAAAGTCACTGGCCGGGTGGAGAATGAGCCCGGGACGAGTGAAAGAAGTGATCAGCTACCGTAATGGCAACTGACGCACTCAAATTTACTCAAATTAACTTGCATCATTGCAAAGACGCCTCAGCAGTACTGATGAGGGGTATGGCAAAGATGCACACAGGTATCTCGTTGATCCAAGAACCTTGGGTAGTACGAGATACCATTAAAGGGCTTCGGGGAAAGAGTTTCATATGTTACAGGGACCCCAAGGCTAAGAGACCAAGAGCGTGCATCCTGGTAAAAGGTGTATCAGTTACTCCTTTGTTGGACATGTGCACTGGAGACTTAATGGCGGTGATCACTGACTTTAAGGGAATTGGAAGGACCGTCATTGGATCGGCTTACTTCCCCTACGACGGCAGGACCAATCCACCAGTAGAGGTTGCAAAACTGGTTGATTACTGTACGATAAGGGGGCTTCCCCTGGTGTTGGATAAGATAAGGAAGTGGAGAGTATCGGATGAACCTTCACTTTCTAATCATTTACAGATAACCTTCGAGCTGATGACCACGGTTAGTTTCACACCTAAATGGTTCCGTAATCCTAGGAAAACGGATTGGGCTGGCTATGGGACTAAGCTTAAGAAAGCGCTGTTTGGATTTCCAAAGAAGATCAGGGATACTGTGACTCTTGATAGGGCGGCGGAGATTTTTACAAAAGCCGTTCAAACGGCCTTTAAGTGTAGTTGTGTTCCAACTAAAACTCATAGGGCTACTACCATCTGTTGGTGGAATAATTATTTGGACAACCTCCGTAAGGAAACTAGGAGGTTGTTTAGACGTGCTAGATCAAGTCGCACGGAGGCAAGTTGGGCCATCTATTCCAAAACTAGGAACAACTATAGGGATGCAATTAGGAAGGCTAAGCAAGATAGCTGGGCTTCCTTTTGCTCCAATATTAACAAGGGAAGGGACGCGTCCAGATTGGATAAGTTGCTTTCTAAAAACCCTGACTCAATCATGGGCACTATGAAATTACCCGATGGAACTTTCTCCGAGTCGGACGAGGTGACATTGGTGCACCTGATCCGGACACACTTTCCGGGCTTCACAAGGTCTGGTAGTGGTGATCCCGTATCCTGGCCTACGGCTGATCTCCCGAGGGCTAATTATGGTTCTCGTAGAGCGTTGGCTAACAGGATCGTGACCGCAGACGCGATCAGGTGGGCCATTGAATCCTTTATTCCCTACAAGTCTCCCGGACCGGACGGCATCTCTCCCGTTCTTTTACAAAGGGCGGGCGAAAGTGTAGTCGGCCCGTTGGTAAGGCTTGCTAGAGCAAGTTTGACTCTGGGATATGTTCCAGAGATATGGAGGGGTACGAAAGTGGTTTTCTTACCTAAAGCAGGCAGAATTGGTTACACCTCACCGAAGGACTTTCGACCAATCAGCCTAACATCTTTCGTCTTAAAAACAGTAGAAAGACTGGTGGATAGATATATCCGCTGTGAGATCCTGTCTAGACATCCGCTTCACAGAGATCAACATGCCTATAGAGCAGGACGCTCTACTGAAACAGCCCTAACTAGAGCTGTACATCTAATTGATGGTCAGCTAGAAGTTAAGGGTTTTGCTATTGGGGTTTTTATGGATATCGAGGGGGCCTTCAATTACACCTCTAGGGATGTAATACGAAGGGCTATGCGCGTCCATGAAATTCCGGAGACAATCGTTGACTGGACCTGCCACATGTTAGGCAATAGGAACCTTATAACGAGTAAGGGTGGTACTACCCTGCGGGGGGTCGTTGATTCTGGCTGTCCGCAGGGAGGAGTTATCTCACCTCTGCTGTGGTGCCTGGTGGTTGATGAGCTGCTAAAGTTACTCACAGAAAAAGGCTTCCATGTGATTGGGTACGCGGATGACATCTTGTTGATTGTCCGTGGCCAGCACCTGGAGGAATTATTTGGAATAGTGCAGCAGGCATTGAACCTTGTCGACAATTGGTGCCGACAAGTCAACCTGTCCGTCAATCCAAAGAAAACTGAGGTTGTCGTCTTCACGAGACGCTATAAGTGGAAAGCTACACGCACGCTGAGGCTCTCGGGACAAGAACTTCAACTGTCAGTGCGAGCAAAGTATCTTGGAGTCATCCTGGATAGTAAACTGGCCTGGAATGAACACTTAGAAGATAAGTGCAAGAAATTAATGGCAGCCCTCTGGCAATGTAAAAGAGCCATCGGGCATAGCTGGGGTTTAAAACCGGATACACTAATGTGGATCTATAAGGCGATTCTGCTTCCTAGGCTAACTTATGCATCTGTGGTCTGGTGGAGCAGAGTCGAATTGTTGTCGACTATCGATCGACTTGAAAGTGTAAGGGGAATGGTCCTGAGGTGCATTACGGGGGCGTTGGGTACCACACCTATAATGTCCCTGGGTGCACTTTTGGGGCTGGAACCACTACACCTCACCATCAAAGCAGAGGCGGTTAAATCTGCCCTGAGAATAAACGATGGACTTGGGCGGAAGTATGTCAGAGGAAAGGGTTACGTGACACTTCCTGCTAGTTTGGTGGAAAAATCTATCTTCAAAATGAGAAGGGATAGAATTTCTCCGCAATACCTCTTTGACAAGAAATATAAAATTAGCTTACCAGCAAAAGAGGACTGGAAAAATGGACTCGTGGTCCTTCCCACTGATGGTGACATCTGGTTTACAGATGGAGCCAAAGGGGAAGTGGCTGCGGGTGCAGGTCTATATCATGAAACAACTATGGAGGGCTCGGCATTTAAGCTTGGGTCCACTGTAACTGTTTTACAAGCCGAGATAACGGCACTGCTCTACGCGGCCGGTGAGACCGCGGAGCTCTGTCGTGGTAGGAACATATTTTTCCTTTCGGATAGCAAGGCGGCCTTACTGTCCTTGAATCATTACTCAACAACATCTCATGTAGTTTGGGAGTGCCACTGTGCACTAAATCACCTAGCTGAGACTAACCGCGTCACGCTCCTATGGGTTCCAGGTCACTCTGGAATTAGGGGAAACGAGAAGGCGGATCGACTTGCAAAGGCGGGAAGTAGGAGCCGCACTATTGGCCCTGACCCGCCTGTAAATGTCTCTAATGCAGTGTTGGCCTTAGAATTCAAACAATGGCTACGCGCAGAACACCAAAAGGAGTGGAATGGCTACGCTGGTGGCAGACAGGCTAAGTCACTCCTTGGTAACACTATCAACCTGAAACGAGCTGCAGATTTCTGTAAGCTCAGCAGGATAGATGCCAAGACCCTAACGCAAATATTAACTGGCCATGGGGATCTTCGCTATCACCGACACAAACTGGGCATTGTCAATGACCCCGAGTGTCGGAAGTGTGGGTTGGAGGATGAAACCTCTACTCATGTACTCTGCCATTGCCCTTCGCTAACTAGCGAACGACTTCACCTCATAGGAAAACCATTCCTTGAGGAAGCAGATATCGCGGCCATGACTCCGGCTCGGGTTCTCTCCTTGTGGAGGGGGCTCTGGGCTTAGGATTAGATGGCTCGTTTTCTTTTTTTTTTTTTTGGGGGGGGCGTAAAGGGATTACCCAAGCGCCGTTGGTTGTACAACCATTCCCCTTCTCTTAATAATAATAATAGATATTCATGAGCTTAATAAGTCATCCAAATTTTATTGGAATCCGTTTAAGCGTTCTCAAGATATCTTGTACAGAAAAAACGCTATACACACACACACACACACACACATACATCTGGACATTTGCTTAGGAATGAAAATTTTCGCTTTTCAGATGAAAATGAGTCGATTTATACTATTTTTGGAAAATCGAAAATTTTAACGATCACAAAGCTTCCTCTATGAGGAAGCAAAAAAATAAATAAAAAAGTTGTGTTTACTACTACTTTTTTATATGTCACTACACACATACTGGTGCCGTTTCTCAAAGTGGAAAAGTGAGGTCCGTACGAGGATTATAACTATGTAACAATCCAGGTCCGTTTTTCATCTTAAATATACAAATTTCTAACACCCTCAAAACAATGTTCTTACAATTAATTAAAGTTATTACAACTATTGCCACAGTATAATGTCAGTAAAACAATTAAAAAGCTAGTTGTTACCAGCGACATTACATGCAATTAGTCACATTATAATCTCAAATACTTCTTACTGTATAAATGGGGGGGGGGGGGGGTGGAATTTCAGTGACATTGAAAAAAAAATTGAAAAAAAGAAAAAAAGCATACTTTTACATACATGTTACACTGCTTTAAGTCTTTACATTATTAATGTACAATGCACCTTCGTTAGGATAGGGTGGGTGGGGGGGACTTCAATGTCTTAATCAAACAAATAATAGTCCTGTCTGGTTGCCATATTTAGTTTTATTAGGCATTTTTATATTTTCCTTAAGCAGTACTTCACTTAACCCCGAGTTAAAAAGAAGAAGATGAAAATCCGACAATTTCTTCTTTAGTTATTAAAACTTTAGCAATTTCGATTCTCCAATTCGATTCTTGCGCGAAGATTTTCCGCGCGACAGCGACTAACCTCACTCCACTAGCCTTGACAGAATAAACTTGTATCACTATTTTAAACACAATATTGAATTATAATAAATTATATTATAAGAATGTTCATCTGTAAATGAATAATTCAACATATCCTACATACAGACTATTAATTTTAACATACAACGTTAAAAAATGCACCGTCAGGAATGGATACACAGAAAAAAAATTTTTAAGGGGTTACACTACAATAGAGGACAATATTTTAACCTTTCTTGCGAATTTTTTTCTAAGTTAAAGGATAATACAAATGGACAAATGTTTTCAAGCATGTTATTGGGCATATTTTAAGGTGTCAAAAATGTCTAATTTATTAAAGAATAGTACAATGTAACGGTACAGAATCTACTTATTTTAGACGATTTTTGTAGGAGGGACTTTACGGCACGCAGTACACAGGATGCAAAAATCAATTTTTGTAAAATTAACGAGCTTTTAAATTTTGTTTCAACTTTCATAAAAAAAAGTGAGTACTTATTCGCACCTATAAAATCGAAATTTTCATTTATCGAAAATCGGCTACGTATTTTACTAGAATTTGTCGTTTTAAGGATGTGTTAAAAATTTGAATTGAAAAAGTTGAAAATTGTTCTAGTTATGCTGCGTGCCGATTGGAAAGACGATGTTTTGAGAAAAAACAAGTTTAAAGATTTGACTTGTGTTTTGAACAAGATAAAATAAAAATTTGATAATATTGGAGAATTTAAGAGAGGAGTATTTGTGGCTGTAGGGTCAGTCAATAAAAAGAGTTTATTCTTTTTCTTCCAAACGTTTCGTCACGGAATATCGGCCCTCATCAGTGGAATTTTATTCTAAAAAATTTTTTTTGTTTTTTAAATTTTACAATGTTACATTTACTTGTTACACCTTTATCATAACGTTGTTTTCTAATTCTATCGCTTTTACAATTCTGTGCTTTTATTTTTGTATCATGTAATTTATTCTAAGTACTGAAAAAACAAAATTGTACCATGACTCGATTGATAGTGAAATCTAAGGTCTGTAGTATTATAGAAGAATGAAGAGATCTGTATGTTTCTTTATTGTGTTATGTTTAATGTTTTTTGTGTTGTTTTGCATTTTTGTTATAAATTGTATTTTTTGTTTAACTACGTAAAACTATAATTGGAAATACCACAAAATTGTTAGAGAAAAGATAGAATACAGATTCTTGTTCAAGTATTATTATTATTATTAATTTTTTTTTGGGTAGAAATTATTTAATTATTTTATAATGTAACTAACCTGCAAAAATATATTTTTGTAAATAAATATTTTTGGTAATAAGTATTTTGTGTATTTTGTCTTGATGCTCTTCAAGAGCCGTTTTTAGGGAAACTGATCTGTGGGCGAAAAATGATCCGTTACGGTCACTTTTTTTTTTGTGCATTTTCTGCAAGTGGTGGAAAACATGTGTTTTTATCTTTTGTCCTGCGCTCGAGAGAGAGATGTTTCTGAAGTTTAAAGGATATGTTATGTTATGTTATGTTGAGCCAAATTTTGTTTTGTAATTTTGTGTATTTTTTTAAAAAACCGAAGTTTTTTAATGAATTATTCTATTTGTTTATTCATATGTATTTTAATTATTTGTTTCTAATGTTTTGTTTAAATTATTTAAGTTATTTTCTAAAAAAATAGTTTTTTATAAGTTGTGATTCTATTAGTGTTATTTTATTGTGTAACAACCTATTAATTATTATCATCAGTGTGTGATAGATTTGTTTAAGAGTGGTAGGTAAAATTCTGACAAATTTTCTAAATCTTTTCTTTCATTCACTGTGTTGTTTGTAACTATTCTAGTCATTTATAAATTTTTCTTTTTCTATACTTTTGTGTTCTATCCAAAATTGTCCTTTTTTGGAAGTCAAAAGTGTGATTCAAATTGTTAAAGTGTTTCGTTACTGCTATTTGTTTTTCTAGTTGTTTGAGGTAATCTCTTGTGTGTTCATATATTCTTTTTTTAAAATATCTTTTTGTTTGTCTTATGTAAGAGGATGGACAATCTGAACAAGGTATAGAATAAACAATGTTAGACTCTAGTTCAAAATCAATTTTATCTTTGTTTGATTTAAAAATTTTGTAAGTTACTTGAATTGGTAAAAGATGATCGAATATTGTACGATTGTAACATTTTTGAAATTTTTTCTGATAATCCTTTTATGTACGAAGTGGTTATGAATTGTGTGCTTATTTCTGCGTTATATGTGAAAGGTTGTCTGAAATTATTTTTTTGTAAGATATCATTACTAGTTGTGTTTGTAATAGATTGTTTGATATGGGTTTGTTTTTTTCGATTAGTGTTTAAGTGTTTTACTCGTTCGTTTATATTGTCTTTTATGAATTGAATGGGAAAGTTATTTTTTTGTAAGACATCTTGAATAGTTTTAATATTTTGTTTATGGAATTGTTTGTGAGATAAAAGAATAGCTCTGTCCGTTAAATTAGGTACTACATTTTTTTTGTACCTCATCGGTTGGTGTGAGTGAAAATGCAAATATCCACCCGAACACGTTGGTTTTTGGTACCAGTTTGTTATGAGGGTCCCGTTTTTATTTCTATTGATTTTGATATCTAAAAAGGGTAACTCATTATTTTGTTCTAATTCATGCGTGAATTGAATTTTTTTAATTTACTGTTGAAAATTTGAAGTGTTAAATCAATTTGATTTTTTGGTATTGCTGTGATAATGTCGTCTACGTATCTGTGAAAAAACGGTACTCGAAAGGGGATTGTAGGCAATCTTGTTCGATATCATCCATAACTCAATCCGAGAGTATAGGTGACAGTGGGCAGCCCATGGGTAACCCACTTTTTTTGTTTATATATTGTTTTGTTATATTGAAAATAAGCATTTGTTACACATGTTGTGAGAGCTTTGATAAATTGTGTTTTAGGAATTTTTGTATTTTTGGCAATCTGTTGCCATCGATTTTGCACACTTTTATTTGCAAGACCGGTTTGTACTTTTGTGAACATGGATTTTATGTCAAGTAAAATAAGTATATAGTCGGAAGGAACCTGTTTCGATATAGGACTGTATATTGTAAAGTTTTAATGTTTAAATAATGAAAATACGTTTATTAAAACAACAAGATAAAAAATGGCGACTTGTCGCTTACATGGTTGCAAGAGAAGAAGTGTTTTATATATAATATGAAGTAGGTGGCGCTACGAATGCGATAGCGCGAAATATAAAATTAGCTTGGAGCGAACATACTCCCCGCCTTGAAAAATATACATTTTTAAATAAAAATCGAAACGACAAATTAGTTTAAATTAAGAAATTGACATTTAGTAAACGTAGTAATGAATATAAAGCAAATGATTGATTGAATGCAAACTGCATTAAATTAGAAAATATATATATATTAGAAATATTGCGATTTGGCAAAATAAATGTTCATGTTAAGGCAACTCGCTAAAATAACAGTAAATTGGAGAAAATCTCAGCGTTGATCGTTGACAGGAAGAGGACACAATCTGGTAACTGCTCGTTTTACAACTCCTTTATGAGTTCGCAAGGAAACAGTGCGAACTATTTTGTTAGTACCAGGATGAAGCTCCACTACACGTCCCAGGGTCCATTTCATTGAAGGCGCGTTGTCATCCTTGATCAAAACGAGCATATCCCTTTTGATGCCATGTTTATTTTGCTTCCATTTTGTTCGTAGCTGCAGCTCCGAAACATATTCTTTTGACCATCTAATCAAAAACATTTCGACGCCTCCCTTTAATAAAATTTTGTTTCAAACGTCATTTCAATATAATTCTATGTCAAAACAAATGCAATATGAATTAAACTCGGAAATTTTTGCAAAATAATTTTTAATCAATCGTTGGTTTAAGATAAATATGATAATTATGATTCTAAAGGAATCATATTGAATAATAATTTCACTTTTCATTCTATTACACTGAAATTGACATAACATTATTTTGAACCGACGATTGATTAAGAATCACATTGCAAAATTTTTCGAGTTCATTTCATATTGAATTTGTTTTGACATAGAATTATATTGAATTGACGTTCGAAACAAAATTTTCTTGAAGGGAGGCGTCGATTTGTTGCATTTGTTGAATTTTCTGATAGCGTGAAAGATGGGACTCAGGAAGATGCGTGACGTCCGGATCAGGAACCGATACCAAAGGTCTCCCAATGAGAAGATGTGCCGGTGTGAGAGGTTGTAGATCGAGCGGGCTCGAAGACATGGGAGAAATGGGGCGGGAATTGAGGACAGCGCTTATTTGAGCCAGTAAACTATAAAATTCTTCAAATGTAAGGAGGGTATTTCTCATTGTTCTCTTTAAATGAAATTTTGCCGACTTAACTCCTGCTTCCCAAATACCACCGAAATGTGGTGAATAAGCAGGGATACATTTCCAATTAAAACTTTCTTTAGAGAAACGTTCGGTCAATTCATATTCGTTTTCGCGCAAAAATCGTCCAAGCTCTTGTAACTCGGAATGGGCACCAACAAAATTGGTACCATTGTCAGACCAAATCCTACCTGGCATTCCCCAGCGAGATGCAAATCAGCGTAATGCTAAAATAAAACAATCATCTGTCAAGTTAGAAACAAGTTCGAGGTGAATAGCTCGACTTGAAAAGCAAATAAAGAGCGCAACATAACATTTTAAGATTTTGCTTCCTCTACCCATCCGATCTTTAATCAGGAAAGGACCCGCATAATCCACCCCAGTGACATGAAAAGCAGGAGAAGGAGTCACACGATCACTAGGAAGATTTCCCGTTAAAGGAATGAAAGGTTTGGGATTTGCACGAGTGCATTGAACGCAATTATAAACTGTTTTTCTCGCTAAATTTCTACCCGAAACTGGCCAATATAACTCTCGAATATTGTACAATAGAGCTTGCGGTCCAGCATGCAAAAGTCTCACATGTTCATATGAAAAAATCAGGCCTGTCAGTGGATGGTTTGTTGGCAAAATTTGAGGATGCTTTTTATTGAAATCGAAATCGGATTTATCGAGACGACCACCTGCTCTTAATGAGCCATCAAAATGCAAAAACGGGTGTAAACTTGAAATAGAGCTTTTGTTTGAAATGATTTTACCTTGTTTCAGGCAATTAATTTCTTCGAAAAAGCATTGATTCTGAGCGATTTTGATTAAGTAATTTAAAGCATTACTGATTTCATTAGTAGACAAAAAAACTGACTGCTGCTTAGATTTTTGTTTTTTACAATTATTAATAAAACGTAAGACGTAGGACATAACTCTCTTTAATTTGAGTAAACTTGAGTATCTATCGAAATCAATTATAGACGAGTTAGACAGCGATGTTACCGTAACTTCAACCCTTGATTTTAATTCGGGAAGATTTGTCGCAGGTTTTTTGTTGCTGGCTAAATCAAAATCAAATTTTAATAACCATGATGGTCCCTGCCACCATAAGGATGAATTTCTCAATTCGGATGGCTTGATGCCTCTTGACAATATATCAGCAGGATTATCCTGAGAAGCAACGTGATACCAATCCTCTGCTGAACTCAATGACTGGATTTCAGTTACACGACTGCTGACGAATGTTTTAAGTACACATGGTTCCAGCTTGAGCCAGTCCAAAACGATCGTTGAATCGCACCAGTAATACGTGCGGTTTATATTAACGTCAAGCGATTTCTTAACTCTTTCTACAAGTTTTGCAGATAATTGAGCTGCGCAAAGCTCTAAGCGTGGAATTGTGATTGTCTTAATGGGAGCGACCTTGGATTTGGCGCATAACAGACTTGAATGTGCCCTACCAAACTCATCAACGGATCGCATATATATATTGCCGCACCGTATGCAACCTCACTTGCATCTGAGAAAGCATGAATTTCCAAGGTGATTGAATTTGCACAACTTACGTGGCGCGGTATTTGCAAACTTTCCAAAGACTGAAGATCGTTGACAAATTCGCTCCATTTTTGAGATATAACCAATGGCAAAACCTCGTCCCAAGATGATTTATCACGCCACAGTTTTTGAAGCATGATCTTTGCTAAAATAATGCATGGACCTACTAGACCCAATGGGTCGTATATTCGAGCTATTACTGACAATATAGATCTTTTAGTGCATGTTTTTAAATCTAATTCACGACTTATCTTGTAGAGAAGTTTATCCGTTGAACTGGACCATGATAATCCTAAAGTTTTAACGGTTTCGTTTTCTCCTAGATTGATCACATGACAAGGCAAATTCCCGTCTGATGCTTCCAAACCGTCAATGATTTTTTCTTCATTGGAAATCCACTTCCTTAGAGGAAATCCTGCGGACAACAATATTCTCGAAACGTCATTGCAATTTTGAATTGCATCATTGATTGCATCTGTACTATACAATAAATCATCCACATACATTGAGTTGCGAATAATTTCAGATGCTTTAGGATGTGATTCTTGATGCTCATTAGCCAATTGAATCAAGCAGCGGATTGCCAAAAATGAGCTAGAAGCCAGGCCGTAAGTAACAGTGTTAAGTTCATAGACCGATATAGGCTGCTGTTTATTGAACCTCCAGAAAATTCGTTGCAAAGCACGCTGTTCAGGCTCGACTAAAACTTGGCGATACATCATTGAGACATCAGCTCCTACTACAAATGCATGAGCACGAAATCTCAAAATAATAGAAAGTAAGTCCTGCTGAATTGTGGGACCTTTCATGTGCAAATCATTTATAGATACTCCAGTTGTGGAAGCTATTGAACCATCGAAAACTGTCCTAAGTTTTGTCGTCAAACTGTCTTCCTTAAGAATACCGTGATGTGGAATATAAAATGCATTTTTTGGTGGTTGTTCTTCCGCAATTTTTGTCATGTGACCCAGCTGTTCATACTGGTCCATAAAATCAACATATTTATCCTTTAATGGTTCGTTGCGTTGTAATTTTCGCTCAAGTGATAGAAATCGACGTTGTGCTTGTTCGCGGGAATCTCCTAATGAATCCAGAGAGCCCTTTAGAGGGAGGGTGACAATAAACAGACCCTCATGATCTCTTCTTACAGTTTGCGAATAAATTTGTTCACAAACCTCTTCTTCAGAGGTAAATTTTTTTAGTTTAGGACATTCCTCTAAATTCCAAAATTTTTCCATTTGGTTATAAATGTCTGGAAGGTTTGCGGCAAAATTGCACACTGTCGTCTTTTTTGATTGAAAAACATTAGGAATTTTCCCTGAAACAACATATCCCAGTTTTGTTTTGTGAAGGTAACTATATCCTGTTTTTTCTAGACACAGCAACTCCCAGAATAATTCAACTCCGATTAGTATATCGATAGCTTTAGTCTTATAGAACTCTGGATCTGCGAGAATAAAATGATTAGGAATGTATAATTTTGATGAATCTAAAACTTCTTTGGGTAAACTTGAAGTGACTCTTTTTGCTACAAAAAAGTTCAAATTTGAATTAAATTCAGTGTGCTTAGACTGAATTGTAGCTTGGGTCTTTTTTGAGATACTAGATGTCGAATTATTAACCCCTGAAACAATAATATTAGTTGACGACACCTGAAGCTTTAATTTTTGACATAAACTTTCTGACATGAAGCTGGATTGCGAACATGGATCGAGTAGCGCTACACAATCATGAGGCTTTCCCTCCGAATCAAAAATCTGGACCACCGCAGTTGCCAGCAAATTCACATTATTAGAACAAGTACCCGCGTAACTATTAATAGCAGAATTAGTAACTTCAGTTACCTTATCAGAGGAATCTTCTTCTGAATTAATTTGCTTCGCTTGTTCGTTTGATTTGTCAATATGCAGTAGCGTATTGTGAGGCTTATTACACTTGCGGCAACCCTGAGCTTTGCAAGCGATTGACAAGTTTACAGGAAAATTATAGAGAACTTTCGTAAAGGCGGTCTTCATAATGTTTACAAGCCAAAAAGTACGATTTTATGAAAATAATTCGAAATATGACCATGCCCCCCCCCCCCTTAATCTTCAAAACTATTTGACTTAGGATACTGCAATTTGGTACACGCATGTAGACTTACGTGTAGATTACAGGAAAATTAAAGAGAACTTTCGTAAAGGCGGTCTTCATAGTGTTTACTCGCCAAAAACGACGATTTTTTGAAAAAAATTCGAAAAAATGACACTGTGCCACCCCTTCCCCTAATCTCTTAAACTACTAGACTTAGGATGCTGCAATTTGGTACACGTTTGTAGATTTACGTGTAGATTACAGGGAAATTTTAGAGATCTTTGTTGAAAGCAGTCTTTATAGTGTTTCCTGTCCAAAAAGTACGATTTTTTTAACAAAATTCGAAAAAATGACCATGTCCCTTTCCTAATATCCCAAACTATTTGACTTAGGATACTGCAATTTGGTACACCTATGTAGATTTACATGAAGATTACAGGAAAATTAAAGAATACTTTCGTAAAAGCGGTCTTCATAGTGTTTACTCGCCAAAAATGACGATTTTTTGAAAAAAATTCGAAAAAATGACACTGTGCCACCCCCTCCCCTAATCTCTTAAACTACTAGACTTAGGATGCTGCAATTTGGTACACGTTTGTAGATTTACGTGTAGATTACAGGGAAATTTTAGAGATCTTTGTTGAAAGCAGTCTTTATAGTGTTTCCTGTCCAAAAAGTACGATATTTTGAACAAAATTCGAAAAAATGACCATGTCCCTTTCCTAATATCACAAACTATTTGACTTAGGATACTGCAATTTGGTACACGTATGTAGATTTACATGAAGATTACAGGAAAATTATAGAATACTTTCGTAAAAGCGGTTTTCATAGTGTTTACTAGCCAAAAAGTACGATTTTTTTAAAAAAATTCGAAAAATGATTATCTCCCCCCCCCCCCCCCCTAAATATCCAAACTATTTACTTAGGATGCTGCAATTTCGTATACGTATGTCGACTTACGTGTAGATTAGAGAAAAATTATAGAGAACTGTCGTAAAGGCGGTTTTCATAGTGTTTACTATCCAAAAAGTACGAATTTTTAAAAAAAAACTTAATAAGATGACCATGCCTCCCCCCCCTAAACATCCAAACTATTTGACTTAGGATGCTCCAATTTGGTACAAGTATGCAGATTTACGTGTAGATTACTGGAAAATTATAGAGACCTTTCGTAAAGGCGGTCTTTTGAGTGGTTACTAGCCAAAATGTACGATTGTTTTAAAAAAAGTCGAAAAAAAGGCATGTGCTCCCACCCTAATCTTCCAAACTATTTGACTTAGGATGCTGCAATTTGGTACACGTATGTAGATTTACGTGTAGATTACAGTAAAATTATAGAAAATTTTCTTAAAGGCGGTCTTCATAGTGTTTACTAGCCAAAAACTACGATTTTTTGAAAAAAATTCGAAACAATGACCATGTCCACCCCCCCCCCCCCTAATCTTTCAAACTATTTGACTTAGACCTCTGCAATTTAGTACACGTGTGTAGATTTTCGTGTAGATTACAGGAAACTTATAGAAATTTTTCGTAAAGGTGGTCTTCATAGTGTTTACTAGCCAAAAAGTACGAATTTTTAAAAAAAACTTAAAAAGATGACCATGCCCCCCCCCCCCCCCCTAAAGATCCAATCTATTTGTCTTAGGATGCTCCAATTTGGTACAAGTATGTAGATTTACGTGTAGATAACAGAAAAATTATAGAAAATTTTCTTAAAGGCGGTCTTCATAGTGTTTACTAGCCAAAAACTACGATTTTTTGAAAAAAATTCGAAACAAGGACCATGTCAGCCCCCCCTAATCTTTCAAACTTTGTGAAGCCGTAGAGCGAGGAAATCGAGGAATGAGACGATATGAGAATGAGGCGGTTTAAATTTCTTAATAATCCTCCTCTCAAACTGTCTCTTCTCATTTAATCTCATCTCGAACCGTCTCTTCTCGTTCTCGCCTCGATTTTTGAGGAATTTTTGCCAGATGTTGCTTTAAGCTGTCAGAAGTTAACTATAGAACATGTGTGCATCAGCGGACAGGCACTCGGTTCTTAGTGTTAGTAAGCCAGTGGAGCTTAAAGTTTTTCTACTGTAGAAAGGGATAGAGAACGCTGATTTCTTTTCTTACAAAAGTCCAGACGGAAAAAGTACCACTGAAGTAACATCTGGTTAGAATTTCTCAAAAAACCGAGAAGAGATCGAGAAGAGACGGCCCGAGAAGAGACGAAACGATCTGAGAAATATCGAGGAAAGTGAAAGGCAAAACCGAGGAAGCTTTGAGAAATCAACGAGGAAAAGTGAGAAATTCTCATTTTTCCTCGTCTCGAACGGCATCACTATTCAAACTATTTGACTTAGGATGCTGCAATTTAGTACACGTATGTAGATGAACGTGTAGTTTACAGGAAAATTATAGAGAACTTTCGTAAAGGCGGTCTTCATAGTGTTTACTAGCCAAATGTACGATTTTTTGAAAAAAATTCGAAAAAATGACCATGTCCCCCCCCTAAATATCCAAACTATTTGACTTAGGATGCTGCAATTTGGTACATGTATGTTGATTTATGTGTAGATTACGGAGAAAATATATGAAAGTTTGTTAATGTTTGTCTTTATAGAATTTACAATCCAAAATTCGTGTTTTTTTTGAAAAAAAAATCAAAAAATAATTGGTCAATTCCTTATTTTTTTTAAGCAGATTTAAAAAATGTCGCTGACCCCCCAGCTGCAAAAGTTTTGGTTTATACTACTAAAAATTTGTAATAATATAATTTTATTCAGTGTAAAATAAAAATTATTTTTTAAATTTGTTCCCTAGTGGAAAATTTTAAATCTCTGCCTCATATAATGGAAAAAAATTAAAACGGTACGGAACGCTTTGACTTGGTACGAGTGTAACTTGTACTTGCCCGATTTTCAAACTATTTATTTAATACATGTTTATAAAAAACATCTTTCTGCGTGCATTACGTAAAATTGTAAAATACTGTTGTATTTTTACACTTTTTTAAAAATAAACCCGTTAAGAAAAAAAATGGCCCGCGATTATGAACAATGATATTAAATTTTTTTTCGGCGTTCAAAATTTTTTTTGCATCGATAGTGAATGAAAGTTTAAAAATTATTTATGTTTAAGTTTTCTTTTGTAACATTTATTAAATATATAATTTAAAAAACGAATAAAATTAAAAATTCTTAAGTACAAAAAAAATTTTTAAAAACTACGTTTCAAGGCAATTAAAATGCTTTTTTAACTTTTAAAATCGGTTAAGAAAATCTCGAGAAAAATATGTTTTCATTTTGCACTATTAAAGATTGCAATCATTAATAACTTTGGAAAAAATTTTTTTTTTGTTTTAATAATTTTAGAGCCTAATTTAGATAGTTTAAGGATAACAAAAATTATGTCTCATTAGAAACAGAATTTTAATAATTAATTTTAGCTAATCCGCTTGGCTATAACTTGAAAACAAATAAGTGGATTTTAAAACGCCCACAGAGTTTTTTCTGAAGAATTCCCTAAACTCTAAAACTATGTATCGGAAAAATGTTAAAAAGTTATATTTCATAGAAAAAATTTACAATAGAATAGTGTTTGTGCGGTGACTAGCCTACAGCATCATGGGATGATCTGAAACCAAAAAACCGAAATGCTTTCTTCAGTTTATTAGGTACTTAGTGTTTGTGCGGTGACTAGCCTACAGCATCATGGGATGATCTGAAACCAAAAAACCGAAATGCTTTCTTCAGTTTATTAGGTACTTTATCTCTCCAGTCACGTCGAGATTTTTTTTTCAATTTTTGGCACCATTACACAGGTTTACAGTGAAATTGCCAATTGGAAATTTCTTGTTTACTTCGATTAATTTCCCGGTAAAAAGAGGTTGATTAAAACGCATAAATTGTCATTTTAAAAAAACAGTCATTTGAATGCTGACAGATGCCTACTAATTCCGTTTTTGACATCAATGCCATTTAACGCGTTTTCTTGATTGATATTTGTTTCATTTTAATCATTTTGAATGCTCACAAATTTTATGAAAAAAATTAAATGCGTTTCTTTACCGTCAAGCGAAACACCACGAATTAGATCCATTTGCCATTAAATGCTTTCTGATAATGTATCAAATTAAATGCCATTCAATGCCTTCAAGAAAACAATTTTGAACGCACTCAATGCCTCAAGAAGTTTAATGCCGTTCTATGCCTATGTCAGCAGATTAATAAGACGCCATTTTGCTATTGCTAACTTGTTCATTCTTTGCAGCGCGTCTTCATGGCATCTTTCTATTTTGTGTTGTTCGATCTATTTTAACTAAATCGCGTTATTGAAGTGAAAAAAAAGTGATTTTGTGTCTAATACTAATAGTTTACCTAAACAAAGTTAAAGAGTGAACGTAAACATAAGTTTTAAAGTCATTTTGTCATTTTTTGTTGCATGCAAGACAAAATACGAAAATGACGTTAAGTGTTAAATTTAGTGCTTATATTTTATTCTATTTTGGTCTACTATTTAGTAGTTTAGTACGTTTTAATGCGTTTTAATCAACCTCTTTTTACCGGGTTGAGTTTTCTAAGAGAGAAAAAATGGTTTATATTGTTTCACTGAAAACCTTTATGTATTAAAATAATTTGCAACGGTATTGTTCAAAGCCAATTTCAGATTATTTAAATTCTATTTGGTATAGAAAAAGAGCGTTGCAGTTTTATTCAATCGACAACGGTAGTGAAAACGAAAAGAATTTTTTAAAAATAGTTTTTGTGTTTTCGAATAATAAAAATAACGAATGTTACAATCCTCTAAGAAAATCTCATCATAAGTGCATTAGGATCTAGAATTGGCCACACCCGTCCTCTAAGAAGACCCGAGTCAAAATTTAGGCCCTACTTTGAGTACTGCAACCACCTATTAAAACCTACTTTGCTGCTGGTAAAGCCTGCAGCTTCTACTTTAATACTTCTAGCTCCTACATGATGAATTGATAGACCCTCCTTTGCATCATTTTCAATCACAAGGTTCATTATATTTTTCGAAAAATATAAACTAGAACCTACTTTGAATCTATTTGAACTATACAAGACCCTATTTTGAAACTTTTTGATCTGCAATCAAATAATAAGAAATAATTTATAATATATAATTTTTTCAAAGTGTATTTAAGAATTTAACTAAACAACAAAAATGAACAAACTTACGTGTTAATGAAATAAAATTATTGTGAACATTCAACAAAACAATACAGTCAACATTTAAAATATAAATAATAATAAATAACGTAAAAAGTTATTGTTTTTAACGATAAAAATCGTAGTCAAAATTAAAATAGGTTAGAATGAACACACATCACCATTTAATTAATATGCAAATGTCAAAATCAAAATCTTGAGTAAATTAACTTTATGTTGTATTTTGTGTTGAATAATTTGTGTTCAAATAATTTAATTCTTTATTCAATTTCGTTATCATTAACAGGTAGTGCAACGTAGGCTTGATTTTCCACGTCCATAAATATACAAACTTTTAGTAAATTTAATTTAATTACTTGAAACTGTTTAGACATTTATACGTTTTATAACTGCAGTTTTTTCTTCTTCTCTTTTTTTTCCTTTTTTTTTACTATAATTGTAGAAACATGTGTTTTATGCTGGTTTTCTAATTGTGATTTATCAGTGACGTGTACTGTGATATTGGTGATATACCAGAAAGATAATAGCCGAAATAATACATATTTTAAATTGACCTTCAATTAATAAAGGATAGCTATACTAATCTGTTGTCGTTCTGATATTAGTCACAATGGACGAGGAAATTTTAAAGAGACATTTAAGTGAATTACAAATGAATATCAAGAAGGATACTGAAACGACTTTGAAAAATGAACTCGAAGTTTTATGGACATCATTAAAGAAGAATGAAGAGGATGTACGAAAGCTGCAGTTGGAAAATCAACGTCTGAGAGAGCAGTGCGAAACACAGTTCAAATTAATTGAAAAACTCAATAAGAAGAATAATCTTATTATTTATGGCATAAATGAGGATCTGGATAAGTCAAAAACACAAACATTGGAAAAAGTTACTATGATGATTAAAGAGAAACTTAATATTGATATAGAAATTGGATCGGTAGACCAAATAAGGAGACTGGGAGAACTAAAATTGGATGGAAAAGCAAGACCAATACTGTTTGGATTAAACTCCGGATTGTTAAAAAATAACATCTTGAAAAAAAGGTCAACTTTAAAAGGATCCAACATATATATTAATGTTGATCTGGATAAAGAAAGTTTAAAAAATCAACTTAAATGCAGATCATTAACAAAATTACTAAATACTAATGGTATCACAACAAAAATAATTTATGGTAATATAAAAATCAATGAAGAAATGTATAAGTTGAATGAAATTTTGAATCTTAATCCAGAGGAGGTTCTTTCAAAATTTAAGTTGACCAAGTCAAGTAACGAATTAATTAACCCCAGAGTACTAAAGAATCCTACGCCAGTCAGAAATCAAAAAAGAGAACGAACACCAGGACCCCCATTAAGAAACGCGAAAAATAGGAAACAAGAATGCGGAAATATGAAAAATTACCTTAGGAAATCTACACATGAATCAGATAAAATAGAAGATGACAGCGCTTTGAAGAACTCTGAATGACTTTTTAATAGGACTAATGTGCAGCGGCCTGGGAATGTCAACATATCTTTCTGGAACATGAGTGGGTGGAAGAGCCTTTTCCAATTAAGCAAGGCACAATTAAATATTTTAATAAATAATGAAGTTATCTGCTTGGCGGAAACGTGGCTTACAACACAGGACATTCGTCTCCCGGGCTTTCTGGTTGGATATGAGCTGTTTTCGAGCTGCGCAGTCAAAGAAAAAAGTAGAGGAAGAGCTAGTGGAGGTCTCGTCACTCTGGTAAGGAAACGGAATAAATCAACGATTTTAGATAGTAACAATCTTTGGTTTTTTTTAAAAGTTACTCTCGGTGATGAGTCATTTATTATAGGAAATATATATTTTCCACCAAATGTTTCAAACGAATTTTGTATAGAATCGCTGGGAGACTTTTTAGCTAATTTAATAGAAAATATATCAATAAATACAAAATTAATTTTAGTAGGTGATTTTAATGCCAGAATAGGAAATTTTAATTGTTTAGATGATTTTAACCCACTTGACCTTTCAATGTTAAATAATGTTAGACTCTCAAATGATCAAATTATTAATAAAAGAGGTAAAATGTTATTAGAAATAATGGAAGATAATAATATTTTAGTATGTAACGGGCGTACTGTTTCTGACACACCTGCAAATTATACATATATGGCGGAACAGGGTTGTAGTACAATAGACCTCTTTTGGGTTGGCGAGAGTGCAATCTGCTCAGTCCGAGATTTGTCTACACGCGTCCTTTTGGAAAGATCTCACTTACTGGTCACCCTCAAGATTGTAGCACATCAATTTAAAAACGAATTAAAATTAGAAAAGAGATATGTGAGGACGATCACTAATTGGGACGAGAATAAAGCTATGGTTTTTTATGATAATTTCGCGGGGTCAACAAATCTGTATTATAACAGTATGGATAGTAACGATTTGTATAATAACTTTACTGATACAGTTTTGTTGACTGCAGAACAAACGGGTTACATGGACACAAAAACTATTTCAATTAAAGCAGATAATTTTAAAGTATCTAAAAATCCATGGTTCAATGTGGCCTGTAAAGGCCTGCAAAAGGAGTCGCGTTTGGCTTACAGAATTTATAAAAGAAGTAAAAATGATAAAAAACTCTTAGATAATTATTTGAAAATTCGCAAAGAATATAATATGCTACTAACAAATTCTAAAAAAACGTATTATAAAAATATTTTAAATAAATTATCAGATATAAAAAACAATAAAGAATTTTGGGAAACAATAAGAAAATTTAATAGTAAAAATCATTTGTTGACGTGATAAGTTCTGAGGAATGGACTGTATTCTTTCAAAATATCTACCCTAAAAAACAAGTACTAACGATTGACTTCTTCTCTGTTCTGCACCCGTACTTGGACCTTGATTTTTCGTTGGAAGAATTGCAGAAATCTTTAAGAAAAAGTAAAAGTAATAAATCTCCTGGAATTGACAAAATAACTAATAATATTCTTAAAAATTTACCCCCAGCCTGGGAACACTATTTATTAAATCTATTTAATACGGTCTTAAGTACGGAGGTTATACCGGAGGGGTGGTCGATCGTAGAAATGTGCATGCTCCATAAAAAAGGGGAGAATTCGGATCCACTTAATTACAGGGTGATTGCACTAATAAATACGATAGTAAAAATTTTTACAACTATGATATCTGCAAAACTGTCGGGCTGGGCCGAGGCACACTCGCTTATACCGGAAGAACAAGCAGGTTTTCGTAGCAAGCGGGGTTGTCGAGACCACCTGTTTACCCTTGCTTCAATGATTGACCTCCATGTAGGCAGCAAAAGAAATTGTGTATATGCCATTTTCATCGATTTTAAAAGAGCGTTTGACTCTGTAAATCATGCGCTCCTTTGGAATAAACTTTTCAAGTTAGGTGTCAGCGGGAAAATTATCTGCATTCTAAAGAATTTTTATTGTAAGGCGAGATTAACAGTAAAATGTGGGAAAGATTGCTCGAATTTGATTGAGATAACCGAAGGTGTTTTGCAGGGTGACAGTCTCAGCCCGTTATTATTTATTCTTATGTTAAGTGACATTGTAGATTTTTTCAGGGAGAATGGAATGCAAGGATTACCCATATCTTTAATTGAAGATTTGATCATGTTATTATATACAGATGACATTGTTATTTTAGCTTATTCTTGGCACGATGCACAAAATAAATTGAAAGTCTTAAAAAAATATTGTGAACAGGTTGGTCTAAATTTAAATACTCTGAAAACAAAAGTTGTGCCATTTCGGAAAACGGGTGGGTGTAGGAGATTAAAAAAACTTTTTTTTGGAAACGAACCTTTAGAATACGTAAATTCTTACATCTACCTTGGTATTCCCTTCTCTACCTCTGGTAAATTTGCAGTGTCAACAGAGCACTTTATGGATAAGGGAAGGCTGTCTTCGGCAAAGCTTTGAAACATATTGTATAAGTCCAAGAACGAAAAATTAGAGGTTGCCAAAGCCCTATTCAATTCTATTGTTAATTCAGTCACGCTGTACGGATCGGAAATATGGGCTCTGCGATATTTCTCCAGTATTGAGACTGTTCAAACTAGATTTTTAAAGGCACTATATTGTTGGCCAAAAAATACCCCGAAAAATTTTGTATTTGTAGAAACTGGTTCTCTTCCGTTAAAATATACAATTATAAAGCGTGATTTGCTATGGTGGTGTCGGATTTTACAAATGCCCAGCGATCGTCTTCGGAAAATATGCTATAACAGACTACTTGAACTCGATAAAATGAACAAACTTGCTCCTCAGTATAACTGGGTCTCACAAATTAGGATTCTTTTTGAGGAAGTCGGTCTTCCAGACCTATGGAAGAACCAAGATTCACCTAATAATAACCACATTTATGCAATATGTCAAGAAGTACTACTCTCTTGGGAAAATAACATAAGAAGTAACATTATAGAAAAGTGCATAAACTCAAATTATAGCCCCATTTATAGGCAAATAAGTAAATTAAATTCTTCAGAGAATTACTTGAACTACAAAATTTCAATACATAAAATACGAGTAATTAGCCAATTAAGAGTTTCAAGCGAAAAAGGAATAAAAATCACCTATCAGGGAAATACTTATATTATTGATACATCTGTAGTATGCTCATTGTGTAACCTTAATAATAGAGAGACGCTTAATCATTTTTTATTACATTGTCCAATATTTATGGCAAGTAGAGTTAAATTTCTTAATAAATATATACCATCTAATCCTACTTTGGATGAGACCCAGGCTTTACAAAACATACTATGTATTGAAAACTCCGAACAAGTAAACGATGTGTATCAGTTTGTGGGAAATGTGCTAAAAATTAGATCCTTTATTATAAATGAGTAATTTTAATTAAACGTAATTGTGTAGCGAATAGACTGGTCTCTTTGTAACAATATTTATATTTATACAAATAAATTTATCTATCTATCCATTAAATGCTTTCTGATAATGTATCAAATTAAATGCCATTCAATGCCTTCAAGAAAACAATTTTGAACGCAGTCAATGCCTCAAGAAGTTTAATGCCGTTCTATGCCTATGTCAGCAGATTAAAAAGACGCCATTCTGCTATTGCTAACTTGTTCATTCTTTGCAGCGCGTCTTCATGACATCTTTCTATTTTGTGTTGTTCGATCTATTTTAACTAAATCGCGTTATTGAAGTAAAAAACAAAGTGATTTTGTGTCTAATACTAATAGTTTAGCTAAACAAAGTGAAAGAGTGAACGTAAACATAAGTTTTAATGTCATTTTGTCATTTTTTGTTGCATGCAAGACAAAATACGAAAATGACGTTAAGTGTTAAATTTAGTGCTTATATTTTATTCTATTTTGGTCTACTATTTAGTAGTTTAGTACGTTTTAATGCGTTTTAATCAACCTCTTTTTACCGGGTTGAGTTTTCTAAGAGAGAAAAAATGGTTTATATTGTTTTTCCCTCGTGCAGTTTTGCTGAAATAGAAAATTACTGTTTTTTATAGTAAAAATGACAAGTAGGGCGAAGAAGTAGTTTAATTTCAACGGGTAGAACATCGTTAAAAAGGCAATTAAATTACCTTTCAAACTATCTGTTACCCGTTTAAATTAAATAAAAAATGGCTGAGTTGTAGTCAATCAAATTTCAAAGTTCACGCAAATTTGTGTGGCAAATTTTCAAAAAATTAACAAAATTTGAACTTTGAATGACTATAACTCACCCATTTTTTATTCGATTTAAACGGGTAACAGATGGTTTAAAAGGCAATTTAATTGCCTTTATAACCATGTTATGAGAGTAAAAATTTCTGAAGTGGCCCCTTCTAATTTCACAAAGTTGCCAATGTTGGAAATAGTTTTTTTATTTTGAAGTTTCAGTGCATACAAATAGGTCAACGGGATATTTTGGAAATATTTAATTTATTTATCACATTTATTGTTAATGAAATATTTTGACTCTAATTTACTTAAATGTCTATAATTTATGAAGTTTTTATGCAACTTAAATGAAAATTGCTGAAAATGTCAACAAGTAGTTCTACTGTAAAGTGATATTATGCAACTTAAAAAAAAAAAATTTCACCCATTTTTTTAATAATTTTTTTATAAACAAATTCGATTTTAACCGTGTTCTTCATGCGATTTTTGTCTTATTTTCATTGACAAATGTTCTTTATAATATTACCAATTAAAAACTAAAAAAACATTTTAGTGCAAACAAGAAGATTTTTTAATATTTGTCTTTTTATAATGCGTTGCACGCTGCACTGCATCACTGAAAACCTTTATGTATTAAAATAATTTTCAACGGTATTGTTCAAAGCCAATTTCAGATTATTTAAATTCTATTTGGTATAGAAAAAAGCGTTGCAATTTTATTCAATCGAAAACGGTAGTGAAAACGAAAAGAATTTTTTAAAAATAGTTTTTGTGTTTTTGAATAATAAAAATAACGAATGTTATAATCCTCTAGGAAAGTCTCATCATAAGTGCATTAGGATCTAGAATTGGCCACACCCGTCCTCTAAGAAGACCCGAGTCGAAATTTAGGCCCTACTTTGAGTACTACAACCACCTATTAAAACCTACTTTGTTGCTGCTAAAGCCTGCAGCTCCTACTTTAATACTTCTAACTCCTACATGATGAATTGATAGACCCTCCTTTGCATCATTTTCAATCACAAGGTTCATTATATTTTTCGAAAAATATAAACTAGAACCTACTTTGAATCTATTTGAACTATACAAGACCCTATTTTGAAACTTTTTGATCTGCAATCAAATAATAAGAAATAATTTATAATATATAATTTTTTCAAAGTGTATTTAAGAATTTAACTAAACAACAAAAATGAACAAACTTACGTGTTAATGAAATAAAATTATTGTGAACATTCAACAAAACAATACAGTCAACATTTAAAATATAAATAATAATAAATAACGTAAAAAGTTATTGTTTTTAACGATAAAAATCGTAGTCAAAATTAAAATAGGTTAGAATGAACACACATCACCATTTAATTAATATGCAAATGTCAAAATCAAAATCTTGAGTAAATTAACTTTATGTTGTATTTTGTGTTGAATAATTTGTGTTCAAATAATTTAATTCTTTATTCAATTTCGTTATCATTAACAGGTAGTGCAACGTAGGCTTGATTTTCCACGTCCATAAATATACAAACTTTTAGTAAATTCTCTACAGGAACAGCTGTAACATTATTTGTAATATGACATTTATGTACACGGAAAAAAAAAGTTTTTCGAATACTACAAAATTATTTCAGTAGTCTTGGATAAATCGCTTTACAAAACAAAGTTTCGTATTGTTTACTAAATTTTCTGCTCTTAATGTCAAACTTTTCTAAACTATTTACGAAGCTTTCTGTACACTTTATAAAACAGGCCTGTAAAAAAAACTTCTGTAATTCATATAAAACTAATTCAGCAAAAGTTATCAAATTATTTTGTGGAAAGTACAAAATAGTTTTATTTTCTTTAGAAAATCTAATTTGGTAAATTATTTTAACACAATTTCAAATATATACTTTTCATTTATTCTAAACTTGCCCGTTCTAAATATCAAAATGTCCATTTGTACGAGTTACGAATGAGTTTCGTAAAATATTTGACTGCGCTCGCGCGCGCAGTTAATAGTGTGCCGTGTGTCTATCACAGTTGAATTTTAAAGGTAATCTATTAGACAGGTGCAACATACAAAATGTTATTGTTATTAGTATCTGTTACAACAAACTTTTAGCAACTGTTTAAAACTAATAGAAAAAGAGAAATACTTTAAATTTTTGTATTCATAATATAAATTATGATTTGTTTATACTTCCAATACAAACAATTTTTAATCCAATGTCTTCTTTAATTATTTTGTTTTTTAATGTTTAATATTCTAGTTTTAGTTTAAATAAAAAGTAATTTTCAAAAAATGTCTGAATAAAGATTTGATTTAGATATATTTTTAAAGACAATGTTATTCGACGAAAGCCAACAAATAACGTTTTAAAGAGAAAAATGAGCTATAATTTGTCAAGATTGGATAAAAATTACATATTTCCACTAGATTCAAAGAAAAAACATAAAATGTTAAATAATTATTATTTGACAACAAATTTTGACACAACATAATTTTTTCTAAGAAATGTGAAACTTGATAATTCAAAATTTGGTGAAATTAACTTTAATAATATTTTTATTCAGCTAAAACCATTTCTTAATTTGAATTTTTAACGAAAGGAGTTAAAAAAATATGTAAAAAATTCAATTAAAATAAAAATTAGATACGTTTAAGATATAAACGTTTCTGATAAATTACACGTTTTCTAAAATTATTTGCTTATTTTCATCCAAAAACACTGGAAAGTTTTCTAAAAATTAGGTTTTTATCGAGTTTTAACGGAATTTGTTGAAAAAACAAGAAATATAGAAAAATATCAAGAGCAACTTTTTTTTACATCTTTTAAAGAGGAGCAACTAACAACTCTTTCAGGCCGATCCTGAAAAAAAATAAGATATCCAAATTATTTAAAAAGTTATTACACTTAAAAGGTTTTATCTTAAATTTCAAGTAAATGAGAGTTTCAAAAATTAAAATCTTTATAACTTCATGAAAAAATTTTTTCAGACAAACAAAAAAATACGTGTAGTCTAAAATTCTTAGAAAAACAACTTTTTGGAGATACTTAACTTATTTAATTATTTTATTAATAATTTGCTAATAACTATTGTTATACTAAATTTAACTAGACTAAACTTTTGTCAATTTTTACCAGAAATAAGTTATTACTGTTTCACATGATTAAAATGAGATGTTAAACTTAAATAATAGAAATGTTTTTAGTTCTTATTATTTCATAATTTTACAAAGATTAGATGAAAACTAAAAATTCCTCTTGAATTTAAATATTATTTCACTTTAATTTTGATACTTATTTTGATTATTTTTATAAGATTCTACAATATTATTTTTCTAAAAAAAATCTTTATCTCTAAAATAAGTAATTAACAAAAGATACTCAAAAGGAATTGCCATTTCCTCGTTTGGTGAAAATTTATTTGAATGGCACATGCCAGAACTAGAGGTCACCGAGTACTTCGAAATCCAAATCATTAGCCTCAATGGCCCCGTGGTAGTGCGTCTGACTCGTTATATGCGTTCGGTTTAGAAAATCAGGGTTCGAATCTCAGCGTCGCTAGGATTTTTTAAAATATTCGTTTCTATGCGTTCACTTGCGTTTAAGGTATTAATAAAATATTAAGTTAATTATGTATGTATGTTTGCGAATCGTCAACTTTAGACCAATCACTTTGCTTCTCACCAACAACAGTCAAAATAGCACACCTACTAGTAACCAGAGAAGGGGAAGCGTTCACAGTCTCATCAGACAACTGATGAGTCATTCTATTTTCTTTTCTGCATGGTTCTATTTTACAAAACTCCTCTAGAATTCTTACAAACTCCCCGATAGAAATACTATTGCTTCATTTTGTATAATTAACGGAATTTAAAAACATAAAATTACTCTGTCAAAACATATTAAATTTTAAAAAATAGATCGAACTATCTGGATGATATGTAATGGATTGACCCGTATTATTATTATTATTATTATTATTATTATTAATTTTATAGTGTAGGGTCAAGTAGGACTAAAGTAGGGTTTAATGTAGGGTTTAAAAGCATGAATGTAGGGTATACGAATTGTAGAACTAGGACCTACTTTACCCCTGGTTGGCGTAGAAAGGGAAATTTCCGCTGGTTTTTGGCGTCAAAGTAGGGTCTAAATTGTATTTAAATTATAATCTACTTTGCTACTTCTAAAACCTACTAGACTCTGAAAATTCAGGTTCAAAGTAGGGCTTAAATTTCGACTCGGGGAAGAAGAAGAAGATGATGATGATGAAGAAGAAGAAAAAGAAGAAGAAGAAGAAGTGCATTAGGAAAAACATTTCTTTAGTTACAGATAAATCATAAATGGAACAGTATGTTCAAGAACTTAATAGGATTTTACGTATATGTCAGACGTGTATGAGCGATCTGTACGTACTGATAGAAAACTTTAGTAAAAAAATTTTCCCATTCTGTCTTACAATTTTTACCGGATTTCCTACAATTTTTACTAGCAAATCCGGTTAAATTTGTAAGATAGCACAGTAAAATTAGGCGACTGTCAAGTAGGACACTTTTATAGTAAAAGGCACATGAATTCTTACCAGAATTTTTTCTAAGTGCAGAAGTCAAAATAACGAATTTTTTCCCGATACATCTAAAAATAAAACTCAAAGCTTACAAAACAGCGTTGATTTTTTCTATTTTTATATCATTGTCAACTGTTTCGCATTAAAACGTAGGATCAGTAGATTCGTCATTTTCTTCCTTAGCTTCAATAAACTCTTTATTGTCGGCTTCGATTTTTTTTTTCTTTAGATGTATCGGAGTAAAATTTGTTATTTTGACTTCTGTACAGATCGCGTTTACACGTCTGACAAACGTAAAACCCTATTAAGTTCTTAAACTTACTGTTCCATTTATGATTTATCTGTAACTATAGAAATGTTTTTCCTAATGTACTTATGATGAGACATTCGTAGAGGATTGTAACATTCGTTATCCCCATTCAATTATTTCTATTATTCAAAAACACAAAAACTATTTTTAAAAAATTCTTTTCGTTTTCACTACCGTTTTCGATTGAATAAAATTGCAACGCTTTTTTCTATACCAAATAGAATTTAAATAATCTGAAATTGGCTTTGAACAATACCGTTGCAAATTATTTTAATACATAAAGGTTTTCAGTGATGCAGTGCAGCGTGCAACGCATTATAAAAAGACAAATATTAAAAAATCTTCTTGTTTGCACTAAAATGTTTTTTTAGTTTTTAATTGGTAATATTATAAAGAACATTTGTCAATGAAAATAAGACAAAAATCGCATGAAGAACACGGTTAAAATCGAATTTGTTTATAAAAAAATTATTAAAAAAATGGGTGAAATTTTTTTTTTTTAAGTTGCATAATATCACTTTACAGTAGAACTACTTGTTGACATTTTCAGCAATTTTCATTTAAGTTGCATAAAAACTTCATAAATTATAGACATTTAAGTAAATTAGAGTCAAAATATTTCATTAACAATAAATGTGATAAATAAATTAAATATTTCCAAAATATCCCGTTGACCTATTTGTATGCACTGAAACTTCAAAATAAAAAAACTATTTCCAACATTGGCAACTTTGTGAAATTAGAGACTTCAGAAATTTTTACTCTATATTCGTTGGAATTAAACTACTTGTTCTCCCTACTTGTCATTTTCACTACAAAAAACAGAAATTTTCTATTTCTACAAAACTGCACGAGGGGAAAACAATATAAACCATGTTTTCTCTCTTATAATACTCAAATTAATCGAAGTAAACAGGAAACTTGCAATAGGCAAAAAAAAAGTTTGAAATTTGTAAACCTGTGTTATGAAGCCAAAATGATAATTTTTCTTTTTGTAAAATTGTTAGTAAAATTTGTTATCGATCAAAACGATCGAATCAGTAGTTTTTTCTGTAGGCAAGTCACCGACTTTAAAAAATACATGTTTGGGAAAATCGATACTGAAAAAATGAAAATATCTTGAAAAAAACTGGATTTTTATATAAAATACGTACATGTCATCATCGTTGCCGAGTCCAAACAGTACATCACTATCATCCACGTTATCTAAGGCATCTTTTTGCTCCTGTCTACGTAAAACTCTGCCTTCTTTGGTCTCGCGAGCTAGGAGACGCGAAAAACTAAGTTAGAGGTACGGTCATTCAACCTACTGTAACTTTGTTAGTTTTGCTCTGAATGACCTAAAAATTTAATACCATATTCTTCAGATGTTGTATTTTCAGAAACAAAAATATTAAAAAAATGGAAAAAAATGTTGTCAAGCTTAACCCCCCTCCCCCCTTAAAAATATAATAAAGCTTCGAAAGATTACACAAAATCAAACGTTTCTGCTTATGAACACGCTTCTCATGTAAGTGCTTTACAGAAACGAAATCTTTTTTACCCGGAAAAAGACGACTGTTTGTGTCTTTTTTATAAAAACTAATTACTAACTTTGTTGTTTCTTCAGGTAATTAATTTCCATTAATTTTTTCGCTTTTTTCTTCTCTTGCTTGTTTGACAAGTTGGTGAGAGCATCCAAATATCTTTGCTACTCTTCTTTCATTTCATGAATCTGGTATAAGTCTAATGAGTTCATACTTTTGAAATCTACCACTTTGTGGATCATGAAATTTACTTTTTATTTTTTCAATAATTTGCAAACAGTTAGCAGAAGTATTACTGTCATTAGTAGATTTATTGTTTTTATCATTTAAGTAATCTGAATCAGATTCGTTTTCAGAGTCAAATTTATTATTATATTCGAATTCGTTCTCAACTTGAAATTCTCCCAAAATTCCCTTTGAGGTGATAATAAGGTGGTAAAATAAACAATACACGGTGAGTTTTAACCAACTTTAACCTAAAGGTTCTCCCACTACAAATGTTTTTGCAGATATTGAATGTGGACACTTTTCTAAGAATTTTGCAAAAAAAAAACAAAATCTTTCATCGAGCCGTTTTTGAGAAAATTGATTTTTTAGGTTAACAAATTTAATTTTTGGACTTTCATTTAAAGTATATGTATAGGCGCAACAAAATAAAACTCATTTTGAATTTGGACACTTTCCTGAGTACGTTGCAAAAAAAAGTAATACTAAAAACACTTTCATTCAGCCATTTTTGAGAAAATTAGTCGTTTAGGTTAAAAATTTACTTTTTGAATTTTTAATTAAAGTATGTCTAATATCGTTACAATAATTAATATTAAAACTTCATTTTTGAAAAAAAAATATTGCGTGGGTCGTATTCTTTTTTCTTTATAGAAGATTAGTGAAAAAAAAGTTTTAAATCATTGAAGTGCGACCTCTATATTCGAATTTAATTGCTTTTGTTCTATTTAATTTTTATGACCGACCCTCTAGGTAAATAGCACAAAAATTGAAAGGGACAAAAACAATTAAATTCAAGGGTAAAAATCGCACTTCAATGATTAAATTTTTTTTTCAGTAATTTTCTATAAAGATAAAAGATTACGGCCCACGCAATACTTTTATTTTAAAAATGAAGTTTTAGTATTAGTTATTTTAACAATATTACACATACTTTAAACAAAAATACAAAAATTAAATTTTTTAACCTAAACGACTGATTTTTTCAAAAATGGCTGAATGAAAGTGTTTTTAGTATTACTTTTTTCTGCAACGTACTCAGGAAAGTGCCTAAATTCAAACTGAGTTTTATTTTGTTGCGACCATGCATATACTTCAAATAAAAAGTTCAAAAATTAAATTTGTTAATCTAAAAAATCGATTTTCTCAAAAACGGCTCGATTAAAGATTTTGGTTTTTTTTGCAAAACTCTTAAAAAAGTGTCCACATTCAATATCTGCAGAAACATTTGTAGTGGGAGAACCTTTAGGTTAAAGTTGGTTAAAACTCACCGTGAATATTTTGAGGTAACTTTGAAAAAAATCAAATAGGGCATAAAGGGTTAAAAATAAAAAAAAATTTTTTTAAATTTTTTCTATAAAATATAAATTTTTAAACATTTTTGCGATACATAGATTTAAAGTTTAGGGACTTTCCAAGTATGGCAACCCCCATTACACGGATCTAAAATCATGTTTTTTCTTTTAATTTTTACATGTACTAAAAGATGTATAATTGACAAAAAGAAAAATCAGCACTTTTTTTTAAGTGGCTTTTTTCCAGAGAATGACTCGTATATGTATATGTCCAAGACGCGTTGCTTACGCGTCCGACGACTACGAAGGATGAAGGGAGGGAAGCTTTTAAAGGATCCGACGACTCTGGAGGACTCACTGTAAAAAAATCTTATTTATAGGTTTGAAATTTAAAATAAGCGTTTTTATGCATTTAAGTTATAGAATTTAGAATTTTTTATTTAAAGACTTATTATGGTTAATGATATATGTATACGTAATATTGTATTTATAACTTAGTGACAATTATTTTTGTTAATGAGCTGATCTTCAACAGAACCAGTGATGTTTAGGTTCTGCTTACTGGACTAAAAATAAGTCCGCAACCAATCAGTACGTAGTTCTGATTGCTTAATGTCTTAGGCCTGTAAGCAGAACATAAAAGCATCGCTGACCATCCGCGTTAACTCGTGCTTACGGTGCGAGTATGACAAAAAAAGGATCTAAGGATATAACAATTTTGATTGCTGTTGTGTTTGTTGTTGGTTAGAAAAGTTTGTATCTTTGAAGGTTTTTTTGGTATATCACATTTTATTACTGACCCACGACAGACCTTATTAAATGCTGAAATATTCAAAATGATTTTTCTGGCGTAATTTTTATTTTATTTTATTTTAGATTAATATATTTTTATACCAGTTAAGAACCTCACATTTTGAGATAAATTACGTTTCTGTATCTTCAGTTGTTTTTGAAATAATGCGGATGCAAACATGTAGTAATTAACAATAAACTACACTGAAAAAAATGAGTTAGCTACTATATGGATAGTTAATTTTTAGCCATGGTAGCTAAGAATAAGCTGTTACAGCGTGCAAAATTACCTATGAAAGCAAATTATTAGCTGTGTTAGCTAACAAAAATAGCTATCCATATAATAGCAATTAAGGTTAGCTAAGGTAGCTAACTCTTAGCTAAGGCAGCTAATCTCTTTCCTCCGAGTAAACAATATTCTCATTTTTCAAAAACAGTATTAAATTCTGGAAGCCTTAAAGAATTGACATGAATTTTTTCATTTTTAGGGTTCCGGACACAAAGTGTCAAATCCGGAACCCTTATGTTTTCACTTGTTTGTCCGCCGTCCAAAACCATTACTCCCCCCCCCCCCCCCTAGCAGCCAAACGATTTAAGATTGAAAAAAAAAAATTTGAAATTTGGTACACTTATGTATTCACGTGTAGATTACAGGAAAAATATAGCGAACATGATTGAACGTGATGTTCATAGCGTTGTCAAGGAAATAACAAGATTTTTTTCAAAAAATGCATTAAAATGCCTATTTACCCCCCCCCCCCCCCCTATCTCCCAAACTATTTGACCTAGAGTATTGAAAATTGGTACACATATGTATTTTCGCGAGTAGAGTACAGGAAAAATATAGGGAACATGATTGGAGTTGATAGTTTTTTTTAGCGTTGCCAAGGAAAAACTTTTTTTTTAAAATGTGTCCCCCCCCCCCTTATCTTCCAAACTATTTGACCTAGAGGTTTGAAATTTGGTATACCTAAATATTTTTACTTGTAGATTACAGGAAAAATATAGCGAACATTGTTGGACTTAGTTTTCAAAAGTTGTTAATTAAAAGTTGAGAAATGACAAAATACTCCTGTGCTAGAGCTTAGCGTATTTATCCTGAAAGGTTGGTAATTGGCAAAAATGTGTAATTTTATGCAGAATTTTTTGTAAAACCATAAAAATTGTGGTTTAAATTTATTATCATAGTAATTTCTTCAAAAAATTGAAATTTTACCGAAAAAAATTTTTTTTTTTCATAAACAGCTACAATATTTTACAGTTTCAGATTATTTTTTGTACAAAATGTTTATTTTTATGTTTAAATTACTTTAAAAGTTTAAAAATAAATAATAAAATAAAATTTGTCTTTAAAATTCAAAATTATATATAAAAAAGTTCAGTCTATTGGGTAGGACATTTTTAATCTTATAAAAATGGTTAAGTTTATACTTAAATTTTAATAAAAGTAAAAAAATTATGATTTTAATTTATTATTATTCAAATAGTCCAAATAATAAATATCTAATAAATAATTGAAATGATTCGTTAAAAATAAATAGTTAAAAAATAAATTTCAATTTACTTTAAGTTCGTTTACGGAACCTTCTGTACGCGAGTTCTACTCGCACTTGCCCGGTAATTTTGTTTTCAATAGCCGTTTAAGGTATTTGTCGCGTAGAATGACTTTCGTCAGATTTTTTTTAAACTTTGCATCAGTATTTCTGAAGTATTTATCTATGAAATAAGACCTATCCCATTAATTTTGACCGTTTCTGAGCATCAAAATATAAATTCAAAGTTCATATCTTTTACATGCGCCAGCACTTAATGCACATGATTCAAGTTAGAGATGTGTGAATGATTCGAATTCGAATCGAATCGAATCTTGCAGGGCCGGCAGGATATATGGGTCAGGTGGGCAGCATGACCCACTCGAAAATTTTTGACCCACTCGAAATTTCAGAACACTTAATTGAAAGTGCACTCCTGTGTTTAACAAAAAACATAAATTTAGTTTATATTTTGCTTATAATATAATTAAAATACTTTTTCTCTTAGTTATTGGTTATTTCTCGAAATTATATATTTAAATAAGCACGCCTTCTTTCAACCAATCAAACTCAGATGTCTAGACATGCACTTTGCAGATAGACATTGAATCTCCACTGAGAAATACCGGCATCCACCCCTGTTTTGTGGATGCGATCGCTACAACTTTTGTGAATGAATGCACCTTTACGCCGGCGTCCCATGCCTCCGTTCTGCGTTGCGTTGTAATGAGATAAAAAAGGACAAAGTATGTATGTGTCCTTTATTATCTCATTCTGACGCAACGCAAAACGGAGAAATCGGACGCTAGCGTTAGGGTACGATTCCATGTATGGGACCGTCAAACGTTGCGTCGTAATGAGAAAGAGAAAGACGTATATATATCGTGGTCTCCCTCTCTCTTATTGCGATGCAATGTTTAACGCATCTATGTGATTTCACCCTAAGGTCCTAAGCAGATTGAATACAGTCGAAACTCCCATGGATGAATTTTGATGGGCGTGTCATTTAAAAGAGTTTCTCAAACTCTGTAATGCATTTGCAGCTATCTTGGCCCTATTGCGCAGACGCATAACTAAAAAATTTAATGGAAGGAGGCTGCGATAGGGGAAGTTTCATTTATGGGAGTTCCATCCTTGGGAGTTTTGACTGTACGGCCACGGGAACAAAGCATGAGACAAAAAAGGATAGAAGCAGTCTCCGTCCTTTTTTATTTCATGCCCTGCTCCCGTAGGGGTGAAATCATATGGGGACAGGGACGCAATTGTACCTTTTCCGATTGTACATTTCCTATTCTACAAAAAACCGATTATGCAAAGACATATTATAGAAATTGACGTTTCTTCTATAATCGATTTTACAAATACCGATTCTACAAAGACCAATTCTATAAATTACCGTTTCTTCAACAACCGATTATACAAAGACCGATTTGACAAATTGCCGTTTCTTCAATAACCGATTATACAAAGACCGATTCTACAAAAACCGATCAACCGCTGAAAAATTGTACGTTTAGGCTAAAAATCCAACTAATTTACCCAACATTAAAGTGAGGATCTCAAAAAACCAAACATTATTAGAAAGCATCCAGAGATCTTAATGTTCGACACCTACAAGCTAAAGGTATATCAGGACACAAAAATATTTTTCCAAATATAGATTCAGTATTTTCATTATCACTTTTTTATGCAACTTTTTACTAATATTTTATTTAGTAATCCATCAGTACATCCAACGGAGCGCCATACAGTGTCAAAAAAAGCTCGTGCTAAATTTTGTCAAATTAAAAAAATTTAGAAAATATATCAAAAATCGTTTCCCTACGACGGGACCTAGCTCAAAATTTATGTAAAAGGAAGTAGTTTTTTTGAAAAATTTTCAAAATAAATCAAAGGACATAAACATTTTTAAAAATAAGATTTTAATTAATAAATTACAAAAAATCTAAAAAATAATTTTTTGATAATTTTTTGCACTAATTTTTTAAACGTATATTCAAAAATATACAATTTAGAGAAGAACGATTAAAATTGATTCATTTTCGAAAAAGTTATGAGCATTTAAAAAAAACATCCAAAATTTTGAAAAACTCATATCTTGTGAACGGTTTTATAAAAAAATTTGAAAAAGTTCATGAAGCTCTTTTTCGTAGAATACACATATAATAAAATGAGCCAAATCAAAAATGTCAACTTCGATGGTATGTCGAGTTGGCATGGAATGCCCCATATATATAATATATATACTCTCTAAATTTCTTGGAGTGAGTTTTCACTCCAATAAGAGTGGAAATTGAGCAACTCCAATAAGAGTGAAAGACCCTCTCTAAAGAAGTCTCTCTTAAAGAGTGAACTCTAAAAACAGTGCTGGCTCCATTTTCGCTCTTAGTGGAAAATTTAGAGAGTACATATATATATGTATATATCGAAATTTCAAGTTGCTACCCCCTCGGGCTTAAGCTGTCCTGTTGGGCCTGGAATCTTGAAGCTTCGATTCGATTCGTATACGAATCACAAAGGTTCGAATTCGAACTATTCGAAGATTTCGAATCAGCATAGTTCGAAATTCGAATCAACTAGTAAAAATATTTTTTACTTTTAATAAATACCTATAAAATCCATTGATCAATTAGGAATTTATTTATTTAAAAATTTGTCACAAGATTGATAATATAATTTTAAAATGAATTATTTCATTTATTTACATAATAAAGTTTACACCAAAAATTAACTTAATTTAAAAATAGGCTTTGATATTAGGTACAGACAAATTAAATAAAAAGGTCTACTAAAAATATACTTATTAACTTATATAATCACTTTGAAATATTAAAAAAACTTTTAATAGTAGGTCATCTGAAGCAAAAATTGTAAGTATTTCAATTTTTTAATCCTCGAGTTTTTATTTTAATTTTTGAACAAGATAGTCTAATTTTAATTGCTTTATATTATTCGATCTACTCCAGTCGGTTAGTCCGGCAAATTTCGAAGGTAGTGTATGTGTAATTTTGCAGTCAATATTTGTAAAATTACAGATTCTCCGTTGAAATCGCTATATTTTATTTTTAAAACAAGTTTTAGTAGGCAATAGATTTAAAAGTAGATATAAAAAATTTCAAAAAAATGTAATTTTCTAAAAATAATTCAATAAGATTAAAAACAACACTTTTTATATTACTTCCAGGCGTAGGCTTATCTTAAGCTGACATTATAAGGGAGAATAATAACACCTTCTTAAAAATCATTAAAAAAATGTGGTAAATTTGAATTTAATATCACGCAACAATTTTGAAGCTAATTTTTTACCACTTCGTTATATTTATTAAGAAGTAACATTTTTAAGAACTTTAATTTAATAACATAACAGTAACAAAGCAATAAAAAATATTTAACTTGAATTTAGTAACTTATATATCCAATTCTCCATCAATTACTAAATTTCATAGCGGAAAAATAAATTTCAGTTATGAGGCTCATAAAATTGATACTGAAGTATTTAATCGAAAACATAAAACTTAATACTATTTTTTGAGCCCCAGTAAAAATTTATATACAAACACAAAATTAATAAAATCATTTTAGAATATTATCATACGATATATAAATTGTGTTATAACAAGAAATACTTATGGATGATTCTCCTGAACCTAACCTTATTTGAAAAATGGTAATTCAGTATTATTATATGAAAAGTTAAAGGACAGAATTTAACGTTGATTTTTCACTTATCTTTGTTCCATATAAGATTGAAAATGACGTTTAAATTATTCATTAAAGTTGTATTATCAGTGCGAGTAAAAATTCAGATTCATCTCCGAAGCCTCCATTTCTCGTTAATAAAAGCATATTTTTAAATGTTTGAAACATTATATGTAAGCTACTTCTAAATAAACGAAAATGTAACCCGAAAATATTATTTAATCAAGTCTTAATATTTTTAAATATTAAAAAATATGCATTTTTCTTCTACGAAACTTTTCTTCTACAAAACTTTTCATCTCCGAAGCCTTTTTCAAATTTGTGAGATGATCTTGTTTTATTTTTTACTTTTAGCATTACAATTTTTATAAAAAATCTAACCTGTGATCAAATGGTTTTCGTTTTATTTTAATAAAAAATGGTAAAATATATCATTCATAATTCCAGAAAATTAATATAAAAAATTTAAGCCTGAAAATTAAAAATAATGTTTGTTTACCAAAATCAATTTTATAGTCTTTCAAACCTTTAAGGTATATGGCAATAAAATGCTTCTGTAGGTCGTAGATTAACAAATTAATTTTGCGCTACTAATGTTTTTCTTTTTGAACCTCTTTGGAACTTATTTAACAAAAAATAATCCAGAAAATTAAAAAATTTTATAATTTACTTTTTCAAACAAGAACAGGTCCCTTTCAGGAGAATCACCCTTATTCAAAATAAAAAATTTAAATACCTTTAATGGATAATGAAGAAACTGAAAAAAAATTTTTGAGGCACAAAATTCAACTGATGTGAACAAAAAAAATAAACTAATTTTTTCTCTTCAAATACGCACAAAAAGCTTCATCTATACAAACAACAAATATGAAAAAATACATAAGGTGCTGCCATTGTATACAAAAAATTTATACAAAATATTTATCTTGGGTGCCTGTCTATTTTGGGACCCTCTCCCCTATTATTTATGTAAAGTTGGACAATACAATTGATTCGAATTCGAATTCAAATCACCTCTGATTCGATTCGATTCGAGAAATTTTGATTAGATTCGATTCGATTCGAGGTCTGAAATTTCTGATTCGATTCGATTCGATTCGAGGTCTAAAAATCCTGATTCGCACATCTCTAAATTTCAAGTCTCTTATGACCGTACAGAATAGAAAATACATTAAGTTAAAAATTCAAAATTTTAAAGTTTTATATAGTTTTATTGAAAAATGTGTAAAACGTGTCAACATCACATCACGAAAACTTATAGTACATGATTTAAAGTTATTAAAAGTATTAACGTTACGTTAGAAGAGATCATAAGGAAGCAAATGAGTTGATATACAAGTTTATTTATTGTCCTTTTTTTTATCGGTTTTCACTTTGTAGCATCGACGTGACAAATACCTTAATTTTTAGAGCAGTTGAAAGTTCAGACATAAAAAACGGACCTAAAAATCCGTGTTTTTTCACATATTTTAGATCATAGCTACCATAAAAAATTTTGTAAGAACACTCAAATTAACACTATACAATTCTTAATATCTTAAGCTTTCATAAAAGTTTAATTTAAATATTTAAATATTAGTTTAATTTAAATATTTAAATATTTAAATTAAACTTTTATGAAAGCTTAAGATATTAAGAATTGTATAGTGTTAATTTGAGTGTTCTTACAAAATTTTTTATGGTAGCTATGATCTAAAATATGTGAAAAAACACGGATTTTTAGGTCCGTTTTTTATGTCTGAACTTTCAACTGCTCTAAAAATTAAGGTATTTGTCACGTCGATGCTACAAAGTGAAAACCGATAAAATAATAAACTTTAAATCATGTACTATAAGTTTTCGTGATGTGATGTTGACACGTTTTACACATTTTTCAATAAAACTATATAAAACTTTAAAATTTTGAATTTTTAACTTAATGTATTTTCTATTCTGTACGGTCATAAGAGACTTGAAATTTAGAGATGTGCGAATCAGGATTTTTAGACCTCGAATCGAATCGAATCGAATCAGAAATTTCAGACCTCGAATCGAATCGAATCTAATCAAAATTTCTCGAATCGAATCGAATCAGAGGTGATTTGAATTCGAATTCGAATCAATTGTATTGTCCAACTTTACATAAATAATAGGGGAGAGGGTCCCAAAATAGACAGGCACCCAAGATAAATATTTTGTATAAATTTTTTGTATACAATGGCAGCACCTTATGTATTTTTTCATATTTGTTGTTTGTATAGATGAAGCTTTTTGTGCGTATTTGAAGAGAAAAAATTAGTTTATTTTTTTTGTTCACATCAGTTGAATTTTGTGCCTCAAAAATTTTTTTTCAGTTTCTTCATTATCCATTAAAGGTATTTAAATTTTTTATTTTGAATAAGGGTGATTCTCCTGAAAGGGACCTGTTCTTGTTTGAAAAAGTAAATTATAAAATTTTTTAATTTTCTGGATTATTTTTTGTTAAATAAGTTCCAAAGAGGTTCAAAAAGAAAAACATTAGTAGCGCAAAATTAATTTGTTAATCTACGACCTACAGAAGCATTTTATTGCCATATACCTTAAAGGTTTGAAAGACTATAAAATTGATTTTGGTAAACAAACATTATTTTTAATTTTCAGGCTTAAATTTTTTATATTAATTTTCTGGAATTATGAATGATATATTTTACCATTTTTTATTAAAATAAAACGAAAACCATTTGATCACAGGTTAGATTTTTTATAAAAATTGTAATGCTAAAAGTAAAAAATAAAACAAGATCATCTCACAAATTTGAAAAAGGCTTCGGAGATGAAAAGTTTTGTAGAAGAAAAGTTTCGTAGAAGAAAAATGCATATTTTTTAATATTTAAAAATATTAAGACTTGATTAAATAATATTTTCGGGTTACATTTTCGTTAGAAGAAGTAGCTTACATATAATGTTTCAAACATTTAAAAATATGCTTTTATTAACGAGAAATGGAGGCTTCGGAGATGAATCTGAATTTTTACTCGCACTGATAATACAACTTTAATGAATAATTTAAACGTCATTTTCAATCTTATATGGAACAAAGATAAGTGAAAAATCAACGTTAAATTCTGTCCTTTAACTTTTCATATAATAATACTGAATTACCATTTTTCAAATAAGGTTAGGTTCAGGAGAATCATCCATAAGTATTTCTTGTTATAACACAATTTATATATCGTATGATAATATTCTAAAATGATTTTATTAATTTTGTGTTTGTATATAAATTTTTACTGGGGCTCAAAAAATAGTATTAAGTTTTATGTTTTCGATTAAATACTTCAGTATCAATTTTATGAGCCTCATAACTGAAATCGTAGAAGTTGGAGAAATATGGTTTTTTTAATGATTGTTGTTTAACTAGTTCCTTGACAAGAAAAAAGCTTGAATAAAAAAGATGGCCTTTAAAAAAACAAAAAAATTGATTATCATGAAGTCAAGATCGAGTAATTTGTTTATTCAAAAATTTAAAAAGAAACATAAAAAAGAGATTTTTTCATCTTTAATAACTTTTTAAATAATTGAGTGACAGTTGTCTAATGATGTAAAATCTTGCCTCTTGTCACTCTTAAGAAGTCTAATAAATTTTAATCCTATCGGATGAAAAGTTTTATTCCAATTACATTTGTTGTTTTAAAAAATTGTTTTATGCAGATGTAAATAATATTTTTCTGACTTATTGCATTTTAACTACAATGGACTCATTCTACTCCCGGAGAGTCATATTAACATATACATTTTTATGCATAACAATTTATTAACAATAAGTTGCAAAAAAGGGATGTTAAAAATTTAACCGTTATAAACAAATGGAATAACTTTCTAAATAATTATGTTATGACATCGGTTGAAATTGGATCGTAAAGTACATGTTTTTATGCAACTTTATAAAAAAAAAACTTTTGTTCTATCTCAATTGGGGGGTTAAAAAAATTTTACTTTTTAGAAAAATACTGACGCTGTCGTTTTTAACTGTTTAAAGTCAAACTTATAGGATGTTTACAAGATAACATGTATTAGCTGTTCACAAATCGACGAAGTTGTTACTCATATTATTATTGCTAAACATTGCGATCAAAGTAGGGGTAGCAGTTGGCGCCGTCAAGGTGGACGGTGGTGGGGGTATTCGATGCCGCACGAGAGCTCTTGCGACAGAATTGAATTGAAGGATTCGAATTACCAAAAGTTTCAATAACTTTTGAATAAACCTGACTGAAATTGGAAGGGATTAATTCGGAATGAAATAACGAAATTCAAACGAATTACAATTTAGCTTTGGAATAAAACGGGTTAATTCGGAATGATTCGGAAAGAATTTTTCGTCAAGTTACATCCATTTTTAGATTCAGATAAAAACTGATTGGCTCGGAAATAAATTTCGGATTGCCCCGGAAGAATACTGATTAAAACTTGTTTAAACTGATTGGAATTCAATCTAATACTTTCGCCAGAGATATGAAAAATAAGGTTATTTTCATTTAAATATCGGTTTGCATGTAAAATAAATGTAATATGTATAGTACTATTTATATATCGAAATTATACTAACATTAGAATATTGTAATAAATTTTATGAATTACTTCTGTAAAATATCCTGCTTAACTTCGTATTAAAATAATTTAAATGTATTTTTGAATGTAATGTAGTAGTTCCATCAAAATTATTAAATAAACTCTAGTTTGTATTTTTGTTTTTTATTAGGCCTGTTCAGAATTTCAATTCTAAATTCAGTCCTCAAAATAAAGTCAACTGATCTTAATCACAATTTCTCGTTTCTCAATTTTCTGCTAAAATCTTGTTTCGAAGAATTGAGTAAATAAAGGTAAAATTCACTTTAGTGACCTCTAAGAATGATCGAAGAGTTCTAAGCTTGCTTTTCGCCTTGTCGAGTTCAGTTATCTCTGTACAGCCTAGAGAAGCGATTGAAATTTACTTTTGTAAAATTATATTTTGATTATGTTTAAATAAATAGTTGGTTTTGTTTATTGTTAATAGAATCTTTTGTGTTAACAATTATTTCCCTCTTTAATCAACTATCCTAACTACCAGTACCTTTGTACTCATATTTAGTGTAATATTAATTTAAAAGCTAAATATTCCAATCAATGCCAATATCCAGTGTCAGTTGGCTGTTTATTAGCAAATTTTAAGATCGATTATTATAAAATAACTATTTCGATGTTTATTTTAATTAATATTATTTTTTTAAGCACTTTGTTCAAATTAAACAATAAAAAACTTAAAAAATAAAATTTGTAAAAAAAAACTTTTAACAAATTTAGTCGTACATTCTATTTTTATTAAAAATGTGGAGGTATATTTTGAATTGTCTGCAAAAATTAGTTCAGATTAAAAAAAAATGATCAAAATTTGCCAATTCCTTCGAAAGTTATTGAAACTTTTGGTAATTCGAATCCTTCAATTCAATTCTGTCGCAAGAGCTCTCGTGCGGCATCGAATACCCCCACCACCGTCCACCTTGACGGCGCCAACTGCTACCCCTACTTTGATCGCAATGTTTAGCAATAATAATATGAGTAACAACTTCGTCGATTTGTGAACAGCTAATACATGTTATCTTGTAAACATCCTATAAGTTTGACTTTAAACAGTTAAAAACGACAGCGTCAGTATTTTTCTAAAAAGTAAAATTTTTTTAACCCCCCAATTGAGATAGAACAAAAGTTTTTTTTTTATAAAGTTGCATAAAAACATGTACTTTACGATCCAATTTCAACCGATGTCATAACATAATTATTTAGAAAGTTATTCCATTTGTTTATAACGGTTAAATTTTTAACATCCCTTTTTTGCAACTTATTTTTAATAAATTGTTATGCATAAAAATGTATATGTTAATATGACTCTCCGGGAGTAGAATGAGTCCATTGTAGTTAAAATGCAATAAGTCAGAAAAATATTATTTACATCTGCATAAAACAGTTTTTTAAAACAACAAATGTAATTGGAATAAAACTTTTCATCCGATAGGATTAAAATTTATTACACTTCTTAAGAGTGACAAGAGGCAAGATTTTACATCATTAGACAACTGTCACTCAATTATTTAAAAAGTTATTAAAGATGAAAAAATCTCTTTTTTATGTTTCTTTTTAAATTTTTTGAATAAACAAATTACTTGATCTTGACTTCATGATAGTCAATTTTTTTGTTTTTTTAATCAAACTTTTTTCTTGTCAAGGAATTAGTTAAGGAGGTTCTACCGTATGACGATACTAGTCAAAACAGAGACCATTATTTTGTGGTTAGGTTTAAATTTAATTTTACTGATATACAATTAAACAATTGTATTTATTAACTTTATTAACTTTATTTACTTTTTAAATATGACTATTATTCATGTGCGATCAAAATCAACATTTTAAAATATCAGAACGTCTGAACTGTATCGTGTAAAACGTGAAATATTTTTACAAATTAATTCATTGCAACTCTCACAGGAACCTATTGTCCTTTTTTAAATACAATATCGGTTCATTACATATCTGTGTTTAACTATACAAACTTTGATCACTATCTGGTCATTTAATAATTTTTAGTACGAAAATATATGTGACAGAGTAATGAATTCTCATAAGAATCAATGTTAAACAGGTTAAACAGTGAAAAAATATATCGATCATAACTTTTTTCCCAGGAACCTACAGGTCTCAAAAGTTTAACTACAAAATTTTAGAAACTTTATTTATCAGTACACTAAGTCTTATCAAAATCTGTTTGATTAATCGATTTACGGTAGAACTTCCTTAAGCAACAATCATTAAAAAAACCCTATTTCTCCAACTTCTACGATTGTTTATGCAAAACGATACCGATAAAAAAAGTCCAAAATACAAGTGTTTTTATTTTTTTGACCCGCTCTTTCTAAAAATCGTTAAATGGTTGCAGTTCCGATTTTTTCGAGTTTTTTAATAGAATTACGGGACTACGAAGGGTTAAGGTTTACATGAGGGTATACATAGGATTAGTGGCCTTTTTTACGTTTTGTATGATTACTTTTTTTTATTAATCTTTTGCTTTGAAAATATGTTCATTTATGGTCTTGGAGATGCTGAACACGAATCCGATGTCAAAAATAAGTTTTGACAGATGCTACCTGTCGTAAAAGTTGTCAATAAAGCTGTCAATCTTTTAAAAATGACAGTTTTCGTAGGATTTTACATTAAATTACTCATATAAAAGTATTTTAAGAAAACTAAGGTCAATCCAAATAGCAATATGTAATATTGACAGTTGACAGCTGTAATTAAGCTGTCAATTTTTTAAAAATGAGAGTTGTTGACAGTTTTTACTCATATACTCATATAAAAGTATTTTAAGCACACTGAGATAAACCTGAATAGAAATATTTGATATTGAGAGTCGATAAACTGTCAATGAAGCAGTAAAATCTTTGAAAAGGAGACTTTTTACATTAAATTACTTACAAATTAACTACAAGTGTTTTTAAGAACACTGAGATTAATTCTAATAGCAATATGTATTCTTGACAGTTAATAGCTGTCAATTAAGCTGGCAAGATTTTGAAAAGGAGCTTTTATGTTATCATATATATTCTTATAAGTATAAGTATATAAGTTTATAATATACGTTTAGGTGTTTTAAATTTTCGAGACAGAAATGAACGGCATCTATCGACTAACAGCAAAAGTCTATATCTCGATGGTCGATCTATACCATTGTTTTTCTTGAGTTTTTAGTCTAGTGTCATATTTAAGTGGATACTTGTGTTGTCTTGTTATGTATATTATAGGGAAGAGTCGCTAGTTGTGAGACGGGTTTTATTTTTACCTATAAATTGAAAATAGGTAAACGAAATCGTAAATGAAATACACCGTTCAAAAAGTAACTTAAATACGCAACTTTTATTCATAGATAGTGTAGTGTTCAGATGAACCCGAAAAATTTTATGATCAATTTTCCGAGCACATCTTTTTAGTCAAAAAAAAAAAAAAAAGTGTCCAGTTGTGACACTTACAAAGAAATGCTAAAATTTAAAAAATTTGGCATGAAACATTATGTTTAGCATAATCAACTAAATATATTGATAATACATATTATTATATACTAAATAATAATACTTATTCTTTGAAATATGACTATCAGTTTTCTTCATCGAAATCGCTGTCGCAATGTAGGCAAATGAAATAACTTGTGCGCATGTTCCCACACTTTAAATAATTGTTGTGTTATCAAATGTACGTAACGAACTAAACTGAACAGAGCGCCTTATGCTGCATAATGAAAAATATAGGCTATTCCAGATGGGCGGCGCCACCGTCTCACAACTGGTGACTTGCTGTGTCTCACAACCAGAAACTGGCGCTATTTTGAAAAAGGAAAAAAAAATTTCTAACCGTAGATTAGAACAATGCAATATTGCATCACAAAATATAGAGAAAATACTCAATAAAAATGCATAAAATTTAGCTTTTCCAATTAATTAACTTAAAAAAAAAGTACTTTGCACATATTGAAAAAAAGTTTTTTAGTTGATTCACACATACAGTGTTGTCATCTAACACAAACAATACATGTATCCGCTTCGGTGTACATGCAAAAGTTGGCTCGTATAAAAAGAAATATTTTTATGTAAACCAATCAGCCTTTTTATATTTCGTGTAAAAAAAATCGACTGTCTCACAACTGGAGCCGTCTCACAACTGGCGACTCTCCCCTAAATAAGAGCATAAGAAAACATTTTTAATTCAAAAATATGCTTATTCTTTTAATCTTGAAATAAGAATAATAATTCTTAAAATTTAAACAATATTTTATTCCTTAATAAAATCCAAGAATAATTCTTAAAAGAGGAATACCAGTTTCACAGTGTTTCATTGTTTTACAATAATAATTTTATTTTCGTTAAAGAAGGTTTTATTTAGTTAACTAGTAAACGTTGGGGGGGGGGATTAAAAAATAAAAAATTCGGTCAATTTTCAATTTTTCGAAAAAAATACTAAAATAATAAATGTAAATTATAATTTTTAGGATTCCAGACAAGAAGTTTCAATACGGAAACCTTACGGTGAGACTCTGGCGCCCGTCCCAAAATGTGCGCCCCCCCCCCCTCCTACCGGCCAAACTATTTGACATAGGGTATTGAAATTTGGTAGACTGCAGTACTTTTACGCAAAGATTATAGGAAAATTATAGCGAACATGATATCAATTGATGGCGTTCGCGTTGTCAAGAAAAAAACGGCAAATTTTCGTTTAAAAAAAGGTTTTTTCATTTATCTTTGTTATTTTTTGTGATAGAGGGCTTAAATTGGGTTTTACTTGTGTATTTTTACATGCAGATTATGAAAAATATGATTGTTGGAATTGGAATTGAATATTATTAGGTTACAAAAAAGATTCAAATATTGACCAAAAAAAGGAATGAAGGTGACGGTTCATGTCGGGACGTTACCTTTAGACCCCTATGCTAGAGCTCAACCTAATTGTCCTACTGTACTCCTCATACGAATAAAATATTTATTTGTATAGTTAGAGTGTAAAATACAGATAAAAAACATGATTGAATATTATGGTCATTTTATTTTCGAAAAATAATTAAAGAATTATAAAAAGAAAAATTTATTCTGAAGACCACAAAAATTGTTGGTATCCAGATAGCACCGTTTTTTCCGGGAAGTTAACAGGAATTTACCCGTGTTAAGTTCGAAACTTATCACTGTTAACTTCCTGTTAGCTTTAAATGTCCCCCAATTTAAATTTTCTAACGATAACTTCCTGGAAGTTATAAATGGAAATTTTCTGGAAAAAAAGAAGACTTTAAATGACTAATTTCATGCATTGTAGTTTTCTATGGCACCTAGGGCTGCACATTGGGTTTAAATTACCTTCTCTTACTGGGACAGATATGAATGTAATAAAATGCAAACATCTTGAGAGAAAAAAATGTTATATTTTTTTAATTTATCCAAATAGTTTGCTGCAAACTTCCAAGAAGTTATCATTGGAAAGTTTAAATTGGGGGACATTTAAAGCTAACAGGAAGATAACAGTGTTAAGTTCTAAAGTTAACACGGGTAACTTCCTGTTAATTTCGCGAAGAAAACAGTGTTATCTGGGTAAGTGCTATTTTTTATTTGTCGGCCCGACCGCCCGGAGTGGGTTAAAAAACACGATTGAATTAAAATCACGATATCTTGATCAAAATGTAAGATAAAGAGTTAAAACTTAAAAATTTAGAAAGCTTATTAAATTCTGCGTTAAATAATTTATTGGTAAATTTCTTTTTTCATTTCAAAATCGTTATTTTGCTTTATTAGTTAGAAACAAAAAAACCTGGAATTATTCAATTATCGTTCAATATGTTCAACTTTCAGCTTGATCTACAAATTGATGCTCGAAATGTTTAACTAACATTATTTTCTTTACTACAGTCTCAGTTTTAATTAAAGTTAAAAAAAGCTTTACAAATATTCAATAGTTTTTGAGATATAACTAAAAACGTCGAAGCATGTTTTCTTAAAAAATCAGTAAAAATCATGTTTTTTTTTACCTGAAAAAGATGATTTTTTAGGAAATTTTTAGGTTTTATAAGCTGAAATTAAAACATGAAATAATGTTAATTAAATAAGTTGCATATAATTTTTGTAGATCAGACAACGAACTGAAGATATTGATCGATAACTGCTAAATTCAAGATTTTTTGTTTCTTACTTATCAAGCAAAATAATCATTTTGAAATGTCAAAAAAAATTGAATATTTAAAAGTGCCAAAAAATATTTGTTATTTTTATTTTTTATTGTTTATTTCTGCGAAATACAGTACCGTCGGAAATTGTCAGTCCACCCATTTTTTAAGGTTTGAAAAACATCTTTAAACGTACAAAGTACAAATATTAAAATTTTTCTGTGTTTATTTCCATAAAGTTGATAAAATTTTGAGGAAAATAAGGTCTGAGTGAAGTGATTTAGTCAATTTTTCATTGAAATATGTTAAAAAATGTGGAATTTTTAATGTTTTAGAAAAATTGAAATTACTCTCGAAATAATAAAGGTTTTTTAAAGTTTCTATGCTTGCTTTAAAGGAAATTTTCTGAAGAATAAGAATATTGCTTAGGCATTAATGTGCAATTTTTTTCCTAGTATATGCAAGGCTCGGAAGTTGGACCAAAAAATATAAAAAAATTATTGTTTATATCTTGATATCAAATACAGCTATATAAAATATACCAAGGTCATAATTGTCAATAACTTTTGGAAGGAAGTAATATAATATATATATTGGAATTTTAAAAATTATTTTTATGTTAAAATAATATCTTCAAAATTTTATAAACTTTTTGGTCCAACTTCCGAGCCTTGCATATGCTAGGAAAAAAATTGCACATTAATGCTAAAACAACAATGTTATTCTCCAGTAAATTCCCTTTAAAACAAGCATAGGAACTTTAAAAACCTTTATTATTTTAAGAGTAATTTCAATTTTTGTAAAACATTAAAAATTCCACATTTTTAAACATATTTCAATGAAAAATTGACTAAATCACTTCACTCAGGCCTTATTTTCCTTAAAATTTTATCTTCTTTAAGGAAATAAACACAGAAAAATTTTAATAATTATACTTTGTACGTTTAAAGACGTTTTTCAAACCTTAAAAAATAGGTAGACTGACAATTCCCGACGGTACTGTAGCTGCTTGAAGTTAACCTTAAATTTTACTGGCCGACACGATATCTGGGGTTTGGATTGTCTAAAATCAAAAAATCAAGTATTTTCTTAAAATTTGGATTTTTAGTTATCGCATGAACTAAGAACTTTTAACTCCGATAAAAAAATGGCGATTGTTTAAATTTTTTAACCCTTTTTTTACAACTTAAATTGTTTAAAAAAATGGTTAAATATTAATGGATTTTTATTTTCCTAGTTCATGCCAAAGCATAGAAGAATCCCTAAAAATTTGATCTCATATTATAATTACTTTGTTGTCAAGGAAATGGAAAAGAAATATTTAATGCTGTCGAACGAACATGAACTTCGTGTAATTACATTGGAAATTATATTTAAATTCTGTTTTCAAAGAAGTAACAAGTAGGAGGTTTTAAAAACACCCGGTCAAGTTAAAAAATATCTACTGCTGTATTCCATCCAGAATTTTGAATCATAATCATAATCAAGGACCCCAAATAACCCCGAGTTACGAATTGGAAATAACTTCGATCAGTTCCAAAAATATCTACCGGCATATTGGGTCCACCATTTTGAATTTTAGAAATCTGACTTTAGATTCACTATCAGCGACCCGAAAAACCCCCGAGTAACAAGTTTTAAATAAATCCGATCAAGTTAAAAAATATCGTCCGCCTTTATTGCATCCGACATTTTGAATTTTTGAAATTTGAATTCAGATTCACAATCAGCGACCCAAAAAACATTCAGGTACTAATTTTCATACAGACAAGACACAGTGTGCCTCAACCAGTCGCAGGTGGTCTAAAAATGTAACAACAAACTGCTAATGTGGAATTGTCTTAAATGGCTCCCAGATTCCAGATTTTCAAGATTTAAAATCCTAGCTGCTCCACTTTTTGATCTTTCTACGTGGGAATTCCATATTTATCATGAAAACGCCTAAGAGGCTATCTATTTAAGAAAATATAGAAATAAGACGTGTCATTACGTATTATAACTGTAAATGTCGCTATACACGACTTTGTTAAAGGCGAAATACTCTTTAGCAATCAACCCCCCCTAAACCCCCCACCAACAAGGATGACAGAATTGCTTATTGAAATGAAACGAAATTTTATCCACGATAATTGAAAAAGTTATTGATATTCATCGTTGTAGGATCTTTGACTAGGGGCCGTTCATATACCACGTGGACAGCTTAGGGGGGTGGGGGGGTTCGCCAAATGTCCACGTTTGTCCACGACGGGGGGAAGGGGGGTTTCGTCAAATGTCCACGTGGACAATTATGTGTGATTCGCAAAATGTCTCAATTAAAAATGTTTTTTTATTTCTTATATTTCCTTTATTCAACGTTTCAATTGCGCACCACTGACATTATTTTTTTAAAACTTTAATTCCCTCCTTCAAGTTTTGTATTCTATATTCGATATATCTCGACTTCTTTCAATTCCATTTTTTAATTTTTATTTAGATTCTTTAAATTTTAATATCACTCCTTAATTTCAATTTTTTCTTCAATTTCAACTATTTTTTTTATTTTCAATCCAGTTGTTCAATTAGCAACTATTTCCATCAATTATTCCTATAATTCCTATAATTCTTAATTATTTTCTTCAATTTTAAGTTATTTCCTATACAATCTTTTAAATTTTTATTTATTCTCTTAACGTTTTATAATTATTCTTTAATTTTTTCAATTTTTTTCTTTCAAGTGTGAATTAATCTAGTCATTTTTTAAAATTGTCAATTAGTTTCCTCATTTCTCAATTGTTTTCTTTAATGTTTAATTATTTTTGTCATTTAGTACTTTTTTTAAAACTATCAATTATTTTCTTAAAAATTCGATATATTTCTTAAATTTTCAAATTTTTTTTTCAATTTTTAATAATTTTTTTGAATTTTCAATTTTTTTAAAATTTTTAATTCATTCTTCAATATCCAATAATAATAAATAGATTCCACAACGGTGCAAAATGACGATTGTTTTGCTAACATTGACAATATTTCAGAGTGGTTAGTGCCCCCGTGGATTGCCGAAGATAATCCTGAAATATCTAATAACGAATATTAGATTTGTGACAAAAAATTATTTTTATTTTTTATAATTGAAAATGTTCCTTCCAAAGTATTCTACCAAAGATGGCAATTTACCTATTACTTGTAGAACTTCTTAAACTTTTTATTATTTACTAGTAGAACTTATAAAGTATGTTCGTATTAATAAAAAGCTGTGATTAAATTTTTTAAGATCAATTGAAGATCTATTTATTTACCTAATTTCACGTAAAAGAGCATCCTATTTCAAAGAATTTGTCATAAAGAGTTGTGAAGTTTACTCGAATATTCATATTTCCTTTGAATAGTTCTTTGATTTTAACATCCAAAAACTATTTTTCACTAAAATTGTCCACGTGGACATTTAGGGGGGGGGGGGAGGGGGGGTTAGACAAATGTCCACGATTGTCCACGATGGGGGGAGGGGGGGGTCAAAAATCGGAGAAAAGTTGTCCACGTGGTATATGAACGGCCCCTTATTAAAATGAAATGAAGTTTTATCCCCGATAATTGAGAATGTTATTGATACTTATCGTTGTAGGATCTTTGACACCCCCCCCCCCGCCTTCATTGACCACCTTTCCCCTCTACGTACCCTCCTAATAGTTATAGGATGTCTTTTTAAAAGTCTTTTTTATGACAGAAAAGCAGTCTTATTTATACTAATTAATATAGCAAGGTAAATTTCTAATTATTTTACATTTTTCTTGATTAAGATAGTATTTTTCACAGATGTATAAGTACAGTCGAATGCATGTATGCCTTCGTCAACGCTTGTCTTGTGCACGTGAACATATCTGTAAGACAAGCATTGATGCGAGAAGGCATATATGAATTCGACTGTACATCTATGAAAAATACTATCTAAAGGTGGAGACACACTAGGCGCGCCGAGCCTGTAATCTAATGCTCGACGAGCATTCGCGCTGTACAAACTGAACGCGCAAGCCTTGTAATGTAACGTTCGGCGAATGCTCGCCGAGCATATACAATGAAAATAAGTTGCTGTCCAAATTTCTGCTGAATGCTCTCTAGATTTGTCCGTGTTACGCGCGGCTCGTGAAATGCTCGCGAGCTGTTCGCAGCCGATCCGCCGATTGTCGGTTTTTCCTGCGCGCTCAAAGGGATTTGGGGTCCAATCTGCTTTGGGTCCCTAGTCACCCTTCGACTGTACCAGTCATAAATTTTGTCCTATTACCTATATTTTTATGAGAGAGTGTCATAAAATTCTAGAGTATTTAAACCTTCAAACCCATTTTTTGCTTAAATTAAAAATGTTTTCTAATCCTTCAAAATTTTAGGGCACTTTCGCTGACAGGATACATTGAAGTATTTGAAATCAGCCTTCGTTTTCCCATTGTCCAGAACGTTTGTCGCCTTTTCGCCACGAATGTTTGCCGAACATTCGTCGAGCATTCGTCGAGCATTACATTACAGGCTCGGCGCGTATAGTATGTCACCACCTTTAAAAAGATGAATCATAGAGGGGAATCATAGGTGGTCCACGAAGTCGGGGGGAGGGGGGGAGTCAAAGATCCTTTAACGATAAGTATAAATATCATTTTCAATTATCGTAGATAAAATTTCGTTTCATTATAATATACAATTTTGTCATCATTGGTGGGGGGAGGTCGAAACGGCTACATAGAGGGCCACAGAATAGGAAAAGGTGGTCAATAAGAGTAGGGGGGGGGGGGTTTAAAGATCCTACAACGGTGAGCAACAATAACATTTTCAATTATCGTGGATAAAATTTCGTTTCATTTTAATAAGCAATTTTGTCTTCCTTGGGTGAGGGGTTGGGGGGTGGGGGTGTCTACTGCTAAAAAGTATTTCGCCTTTAACAAAGTCGGCATTTACAGTTATAATACGTAATTACACGTCTTATTCCGATATTTTCTAGAGTTGATAGTCTCTTAGGCGTTTTCATGGTAAATATGGAACTTCCACGTAGAAATATCAAAAAGTGGAGCAGTTAGGATTTCAAAATTTGAAAATTTGGAATCTGGGAGCCATTTACGACAATTCCACATTAGCCGTTTGTTGTTACATTTTCAGACCACCTGCGACTGGTTGAGGCACACTGTGAAGAAAAGAATTAAAAGAAGTGTCCACTGGGTGTCAATTTTTTTTTTAAAAAATTCTATCGACGCCATTTTGGATCCGCCATCTTGAAATTTTTAAATGTATGTCCATTACTTTGAGGCTTGGATTTTGTGGACGCGATATTTTCAGGTGCAGAAGTTTTCTGATTACTGGTTATATGGGAAAAAAATTATTTTTGAATCAGAAATGTAAAAATATTTTTTTTAAATTTTGATGACAGGTTCTGAAAGAGCGATAAAAAATACGTAAGAAAATGTTATTTCTAAAACTTTCTACAAGTCTAATAACAAAAATAATTAACGTTGAAAATGCTTTAAAAAAAGCGTCCGTCCCGGCGTTAAAAGGTTAATTGGGTCGTGTTTTCTAATCCACTCCTCATCCGGGTTGTCAGACCGATAATTTCTGACAGTAACGTATGTATAACTTTTAATATGTAAATTTCTTTAAAAATATTTAAACCATTATTGGTAATGCTTTTAATTACCCTGCCGATAGGATATACCTAAAATATATCCAAAATATGACTGGTACTACATTTTTTAGTCATTTTTACTCTAACAATGCCAGGTACCACTTTTTGCTCCGAGTAGGTAGTCCCTTTAAATTTCGGAAGTACTTATTTAAGTTTTAATAGGATCATAAATGGGTTGAACTGGAATATATGAACGCCTACCAGGATATTTTTTTCATTTATGGCTTCGGTAACCCAAAAGTTTTATGACTAAAAAATTTTGCAATTTGCAAATTTGAAATTGTATATTAAAAAATTATAAATCTCTGGTTTTTCACGATTATAAATATCTAAAAATTTTCTTAAAATGAATAAAATTAAATACAATCAATTATTATAAATATTGTTATTTTTGATAAAAAATAACATTATCGGGAAAAAAATTAGATACACATAATCGTTGAAAGACGTAGAATGAAAATTCTCAATTTATAAATTTATAATTACAAAATTAGAGAAATTTTTATTTCTGATTTTTAATCCATTCCAGATGTTTGAAAGTTTTACGACATAGCTCGTCCCTTTTTCGACATCTCAAATACGAAAAATGTACTGATAAAAAATATTTATTTCTTAATAAATAAATTTTTTCTAATTTTTAAGTTAGAACTTCGGTTTTTTTAAATTTAGAATCTGTAATTTCTGACAATTACGGAGATGTAAAATTTTCGGTAAAAGCCTTACAATTAAAAAAATAGTAGCGTAACTCGTAAACAGTAGAAGATATTAAAAATCTGATATCATTTTTGAATTTTGTTTCCAAAGAATATATCTTATTCATATAAACATATAAATAACTAAATTATTGAAAAACGAGTATAATTTTGCAATAAATAATATAAATAATTTAGAATTGAAAAAAGGACTGTAAAAGAACCTCTCATTTTATGAGAGGGTAAAAGCATAATAAAATTCTTCAGGGTTTAGAATTTACAGTCATAAATAACCATAAATTAACCTTTTGATCCCTTTTTCGTTGGACATTTTCTAAGCACGGAATCATTCAAATCGTACCTCAAAAATGAGTTAATTCATTTAGTCATTTTATCCAGTCATTTTTTAGGTATTTCCTATCGGCAGAGTATAATAATCTTCTTGTTTTAAAAAAGAACGTACAGTTTTTGACTTCGAGAGCTGAAATTTGGTAGACAGATATGTAGTATCACGTGCATATGACAATCATGAAAAATATGGAAAATATGATCATAGCGTTGTCAAGGACAAACCATGATTTCTTGCCTAAGTTGTATTTAAATGTCTATGTCTCCCCCTAGTGAAAAATTTTAGATCTCTCGCTCATATAGTTGGAAAATTAGGGTGGTACGGAACACTTCGGTTTTACGGCTAGTGATTTCGCATTTGTCCGATTTTTTTATTTTTATTATTGAAATTTGTGTTTTAATTATACATTTTTATAAACTCACAAACTTTTAAGACAATTAGACTAGGCATTTTTATATAATTTTTTTATATAATTTTTTTCAGTTACATGACTGTGGATACAATTTATAAGTGCGTCTTGTGATTTCACAAATATTGTGTTTGTGGTTTTTTTTTGGATTACTCTTTTCACCCAGTGCAATGTGCCAACCACGTGTTTTCTTGAACTTTAATTTCAATTTGAATTTATTGAAATTATAAGGCCTTGTTAGTCATTATTTTTGCATTATCGACTTTGCATAAATTTTTTCTGGTGACCCCTATATTTTTTGTTGCTCCGTGCTTTTTTTAAGTAAGTTATCTCCTGTCCATGTGACTTGTGAGTTTGTGTGCATACACATATACTTGGATAAATACTCTTGATCGTGACGTAGTACCCCGCACAATCGTCACTTATCTATGATGACGGATCCTAGCTGCTCTAAAAAAACCACTATGATTCCTCGTGTAGGTTTTAGTCGTTGTTGTGGGTCACCAACCCCTTCTCCAACTTCTCTTGAGCCGGAATCAAATGCTTCATTGTTAATTACTCTTACTAAGGAAATTAAATCTCTGTCTCAACAAATTAACAACATGAACAGTGGATTTACCAAATTTGAATCATCTGTCACCTCATTGCAAAATGATTTCCTGGAGTATGATAAACGTCTTGTAACTGCGGAGGGGAACGTACAGTCTGTCGAAAGAAGTCTTGAGCAAGTGAACCAACGGTTAGCAGTTTTGGAAATAGAACCCTCGCATTCGACTGAATCAACGGCAAATTTACTCAATGAGTTTGAAGACAGACTAAACAGAAAACGCAATTTCTTAATTTTTAGCATGAAAGAACAATCGAACTCTAACTTAGATAAAGACTCCAAGTCAAACTTAGACAAAACCTTTATAGTTTCATTTTTATCCAAATTCATGACGTCCGAAACATCAATTTACTTTGATAATATATTGACATCTCGCTTGGGTGCTTTTTCGCAGACCAGAATAAAACGAAGACCTGTCAAAGTTCGCTGTCCGACTATGGATATCGTTTCAAAAATTTTGTCGTCCGTGAGAAAAAACAAGTCATCGGAGGCTTATGCTCAATTGAACCTAGTAATTGCACCCGACAATACCAGAGAATTGCGGGAGGAGAACGCAATCTGAGAATCACGGACGAAAAAGGAGTTCCAGTGATTATTCAAGTTCGCCAGCCACTGGATTAGCACTATCCTCGAGAAGTAACCTCTTCCAAGTGCGTTGTCCTGATTTTCTTCAAGTATCGCAGAAAGACTTAGTAGTTGTTCCGAAAGTGTCTATTTTTTAAATGTTTATTACTAGAACGTTGATCTAAACATTCCTTTTGTTAAATGGACAAATTCATATTCAAATGATTCTACATGTGTTATGAAACTCTCCTTGAAACAAATTTAAACCGATATATCATCTTAAATAACAACGGGTCTTTTTTTTGGATATTGTCTTATAAAATTCAATAAATTGTCACGTTTCTTTAGCTCCTGAATCACTGTTATTTTGCGATAAATATTCTGCGCTTTTGTATGAATCTAATTTACTCAGATTCATAATTTTTTACTCACAAGCTTATTTTGTTTTTTCCAGTTTTGTACGTCAGATATATTTTTTGTTAATTCTTCTTTCTCAAAATGTAAATAAAAAAAAAGTTGGTGCATGCTATATACAAAAGCACAAGAGAGTTACCCGATTACGAGAATCTAATATCAGGCCGTTCTGAAATTTTTAGTATGAATGTATGTTTTTTTTTTTTACTTTTCAAATGTGTTAAAGGGGGTTTCCCCGTTTATTAATATAAATAAATAAATAATTTAAAATTTTAATGAAAAACAAAATTTATTTAAAAATTTAAAGCCTTTTAAACATAAAAGAAACAATTTGTACAAGAAAGGAGCTGACACTGTGAAATACTGTATCTGTTATAGAAGAAAACAGTTTTTTCGAAATATATGAATTCCATTTTTCTGAAAAAAATTTTACACTGTGAAAAAAGGTTTAGTTTTAGTAACAATATTTTTTAGTTGACCATTGTTGGTTGTATCAACAATATTTTGATTGGTATAACAAAACGATATGGTTGGCGTAACACATCAAGTTGTTTGGGGCAACAATATTATTTTGTTGCTCTTATTTGGTTGAACCAAACATAATTTAGTTGTGACAACCAAACATAATTTGGTCGTGACAACCAAATAGAAATTGGTTGTAAGTAAGCTGCCGATAATAATATAAATAAAATCTAAATAAAAACCAATACCAGACGGTCGGCCGAACCTGGGTCTGATAGTTGACCAACGGTGTGTGTTACTGAACTGTCTAGCTATAAGGTTTAGTCCTTATTGGTCATTCATATCTCTCATGGGCTGGTGGTTAGCCTAGTGGACTGGCAGCTGGAAAACCCGGGTTCGAATCTTCATAACTAATGAAATTTTTCTGTTTCAGGTTTTCATTAATATGAAATTTCTACATTCTCATCTGATTATATTATATTTGGTACACATATGTATTTTTACTTGCAGAAATTTTGCTAAAATCTCTTGCTATATTTTTGACCTAGCTATTACCATAACCTTTTCTTTATTTTTCCTGTAATCTACATCAGAAAATACATTTGTGTGCTAAATTTTAACTCTTTAAGTTAAATTGTTTTGCAGATAAGTGTGGGGAATGATAATAAAATAAATAGAAAAAAATGGACTATTCCTTCCCCCTATCTGCCAAAATATTTGATATAGAGAGATCAATTTGGCACACCATTTCTCTCCCCTATCTGCCTATAAAATAAATATTTTATTTAAAGTATAAAATATTGGACGTAGATAAAGTAAAAAATTTCATTTATAATGTTATGACCAAATTCGCCAAGCATATTTTCTATAATTGTCCTGTAATTTACAAGTAAAAATACGTATGTGTACCAAATTGGAAATCTCTGTTTGTTAATATAGCAAATATTTATGTTTCGCGTACGGAACCCTAGGTTTTAGTATGGGTGTAACTCGTACTTGCCCTAATATTTATTTTTCATCACTTAAAACGTTCAAAATTCGGGTTAGGGACAAGTATACTCGCAAGAGTAAAGTCGAACATTTAAAAGTTAATAGAACCTTACTTAAGCTACAAATAATAAATATATCAAAATCATCTAGATATATCCTAGGAACATAAAAGTTAAAGGTTCCTGAGATATGCCCATATTTTAATTCAATTTATTTTAAGTATTGAAGATTTAAAAAAAATAGCTTTAATATATTTGATTTTTGTAAGCTCCATACGAAATTTTAATTTATTTTAATAGTGTAGAAATGTTTTCACTTCATTTGAATTTGACGTTTCTCGCTCGTAAAAGAGAAGATCAATTCGACGGTTTAGAATAAAAACCTGCTAAATCCACTTTTTGTCGAATTTGAGATTTTTTTTGCAATATAACACTATATAACACAATATAACACTATATAACACAATATAACAATATAACAGAAAAATATAACACATCGATTGGATAAGGGTCTAAATTTAATTACTTCCGGAAGTTGTTGAAAATCTACTATAAGAAAAACTGCTAACTCCATATCTGTCTAATTCAACCGCTAACTCTATTGAAAACGTCACTTTACATGTTGCCTTTACTAATGCCGGCAGTTTATTCTTAAATTATGTATTTAATTTGTGTTTCTTTCGAGAAAACGAGATAATAATTAATATTAATCTTTGAAGAAAAAACTATTATCATGTTTTTGTTATAATTATTGAAACCTAATTGAAAGATGTTGTAAAATAGATAACCCATAAAATTTCGAAGACTTGAAATGTTTATTGGTTTTTTGGAGCAATATAGTGTTATAAGTAAGAAACACATGCGCAGTAGTGTCCTTGTTAACAAAAATATGCGCAGTAATATTTGAAACCGTAATTTCAGACGCACTAATATTCTAATGAAAAAGGAAATACATATTATTACTCTACTTAACAGATTACTTTCCGAATATGTTTGTGTATTTGGCTTAGAAATAAAAAGTCAAAATATAGATTAAAAAATTAATAATATTGAAATGTGTTCAATGTATTGGAATTTGTACCATGGAATACTACTGAGCACGTAATTGAAACTAAGAACACTAGTGCGCATGTATTTGTGCGCATGTATTTCTGCGCTAGAACACTATTGACCACGTATTTGAAACTAAGAACACTACTGCACATGAACTTGTGCGCTAGAACACTAGTGCGCATGTATTTGTGCATTAGAACACTATAGTGCGCACGTATTATTCTCAGACAAGCGAAAACCTGCCAAGTCCGTATGGAATTCTTGTCTGACTTGCAGAAAACCTGCTAAGTTACAAAAATGCTCATAAAAAAGTAACTACTTGCTTTTGTACCTATTTTTGTAGCTAGTAATAAAAAATATTACAAAATATTCCGTTTAATATTTTAAATTTTGTTCTAGATCAACAAATTTTTTTTGTGGGTTTGCCACAGGTCAGGGAAATCAGGGAAAAGTCAAGGATTTTTATCAAAACTACTGGAAGTAGTTTCACAATTTTATAGTAAATATACGAAAAATCAATTTTAAGGTTGGATCTCTTGGTTGGATCAGTTGTTCCCAATTTAAATTTTGTTATTTTTTAACTTATTTTGTGATGCTTAATAAATAGCGCCAACTTCAAGGTGTAAAGTCTCTCTCCTTTGTATCTATTTAAATAAATGAATACAACTTGAAAACGTGGATTTCAAATTACTATTTTTCAACCACGGGGTTAGCTCAGTTGGTTAAAATTCTAGACTCTGCGGTCGTATCAAGTCAAGCTTGCTTGGTTCACGCCCGATAGCCTGGGATTTTCCAGCTCGTGAGATAATTTCCGTGGAAGGTTTGAAGTCGAGGTATAATGATGTGCACTGTCGGTAATTGACTTGTACACACCATTAGAACTCGACTGTCGACAAATCCGGTTGTACTCAGGAGAGGTTTTTCTACAGTTTTCCCTTTCCACTGGCGACCAAACCCAATATTAGGTGGTCCAGGCAAATGCGAGTACTCTTACTTTAAAGTCGTTCTGTAGGCACGCAATACTTGGTACTTCTGTTTAAAGTACTATTTCTCGGAAATTTCCTCGGTTAACACTTGTGAGTGTGAAAAACCAAAAGACAAGTGTATAATTAATAATAATAATTAATTAATTAATAATAATAATAATAATAAGAATAAGCTCTAAAAAAGCATCCAATAGCGTTCCTGGCCACCGCGTAAGAACAACAGCGGCAAGGGACAGGAACACCTACAGAACAGGGAACTGAAAACACCTCGAGCAAAAGAATCGCGCTCTTGCTTACCTTTCAGGACGGAAGGAGCAAAAGCGGATAAGAGTACGTAAGGCAAGAATGGGAGAGGTTGTTTTAGTGCGGTATTACCACAGCACGTCGTTGAGTCCCACACGAACAAGTGCGTAAAGGCATTTTTTCCTCTCCTAAACTTGTTTTGTAAAAAAAAAAATAATAATAATAATAATAAATTATTCGTATTAGTGCCAATAAGCCTGATATAGTGCTCCAGGATCATAAAAGTAACGTCATTTGTGTGATAGAGTTTTCGGCACCTGCTGAGAGCAATATCACTCAAAAGGAGGATGAGAAACGGACAAAGTATCAAGACCTTCTGTTTGAATTGAGTAAAATATATCCAGGCTACAGGGTCAGATTAATTGTTCTTATACTCGGTTGTTTAGGAGGGATGCGAGCTTCATTTGTGAGCCAATTACAAAAAATTCTTAGCTGCGAGCACAAGGCTGATGCGTTGGCGGTTTGCATGCAGAAGGCTGTTCTTCTGAACTCTCTCAATCTGGTTCGGCAGCACTGTTCATTATAAGATCCTATTCGGTAGCTCTAAAAAAGCATCCAACAACGTTCTTGACCACCGCTTAAGAACATCGGCGGCAATGGGTGAGAACAACAGTGTAAGAAACGAGAATAACAACTCTAGCAAATGAATCACGCTTTTGCTTACCCTCCAGGACGGATGGAGCAATAGTGGATTAGAATATGTAAAGCAAGAATGGGAGAGGTTGTTTTAGTGAGGTATTACCACAGCACGTGGTCGAGTCCCACACGAACAAGTGCGTAAATGCATTTTTTCCTCTCCTAAAATTGTTTTGTAAAAAAAAAAAAAAAAAAAAATTAAAAGAATGACTATTTTTCAACATTTAGTACTAGAAGACATATTTATAAAAAAGGGATCTTATTCCTTATACTTTAAAATATGATTAAGGAGTTTTTATTTTTAAACATAAAGAAAAATCATTGCGTGTTTAGCAAAGTTGTGTTTTTTAATCATGTGTTTTACATTCTTCCATGGTAAAAGGTTGGACTCTTCATTCTCAAATATCTTAATAAGTAGGTCGCTTTCTACCATTAAAAAAATATCATTGTATTCTTTGAATGTTCTATTATATGGTATTTCAATTAGAAAAATATTTAAAGAAAAATGTTTTTCCAGAGAACTACTTTAAGAACTCGAAAAAGGTCAAGAAAAAAGAAAAAAAATTGGCCTGGAAATCAGGGAAAAGTCAGGGAAAATTGTAATAAAATATTTGTGGCAACTTTGGGCTCGCTACGAGCCGTCGCTTATATCCAACGTATTTGTAAAACCCTTTAATCGCGTCAATGACCTCGTGGATGTAATGAAGGACTTAAGAGCATAGAGTTATGAGTTCTTATCTTCCTGCTCCGGTTTGGGTGGGAGGGGGGGGGGGGGGTAAATAATTAAAACGCATTAAGTCGAAACTAATTTGATTATTTTTCTTTGAATTAAAAAGTCTGTCCGAATCAGAGATTTAAATGATTATTTGAGTATTGTTGGTCAGAGATATAAAAACAGTTGTAATCATGTAATTTTTAAAATTAATAAAAACTTGATTGATTTTTCAGGTTATAGTTGACAAATAATTTGCATTTTTAAATCACAATATAATTATTTTATCTATCAGTTTGTAAATTATTTGTACAAAATTGTGCTAAAATTTTTTTCTTTAAGATAAGTTGAAGGTTTTTATTTTCTTCTTATTACATATTTTTTTCGCAGAAAATATTAAAATTAAGTTTTATGAACTGGATGAATCGGACAATGAAATCTGGTGCGACTATGGAAAATTTTCAGAATTAGATGTCCATCATCAATATGCAATCGTCTTCAGGTATTGTATTTTCTTTTTTGCTCTGTTTTATTTATCAATTTGTTCTAAGGCTCCGTGCGTGGGTGAAAATGGAAATTTATCTTTTAACACTCTTTATCTATTAGATTCTTGTTTCTCAGGTTGGTCTTCTTAGATGATCTATTTATCGCTGATTTGACTTAAATCTCATTATTAACTTTTCTCGTTACTATTTAATAAGCATAAAATTTCAATTTTACACGCTGTACAATAAAAATCTCAAAAAAGTAACTTTAATAATAATTACATGCTTTTCATGTTAATTTTGAAACTTTTTTTCTTAAAATAATTCAAGAAGTGTCGTAGAAGTTTTATTAAGCAGTGTTTTAATTTCAAATTAATTAAACAATTACTATAAAAAGAAATATTTCTGGCTTTGTTTTTATTTATGGCACTCTAGAATAAAAAAAAAATTCTTCATTCAGTAAAAACGAAAAAAATTTTTTTTACATATGTTTATAAATGAACAAACTTTGATGCACAAAATTGCCCTATTAGTAGGGCTATTTTATGCACAACTTTGAATTTCTATTACTCAAAGATTTTTTTCTTGTCGGCTAACTCATAGAACACCTTTAGAAGGATATCTACTAGGGTGTTTCAAAAAAAGAAAATTTTTAAAAATCGTTTAAAGTCGCACGAAAATCGACTAAAAATGAAGAAAAAATTACCCCCATTTTTTGTTTTTTGATCTGACAATATTAAGCGGTGCCGCTTGCACCCCCTATTTTCCCATTAGAAATACATAAGAAAAGTGTAATTTTTTAAAAAAGTGTTAAAATTTCTTCGTAATTTTATCGACAAAGGCTCAGAAGTTTATGAGACTTTGATAAATGGCCAAAGTTAAAGAAACTGTGGATTATTTAACAAATTGATTTCAATTTGTTTAAACAATTTTATTCATATCTTCTGTTTTTCTTAAATATCTTTAAAGCTTACAACTTTTTAATTAGCGAAGAGAAAACAATTAAATTGATATTCAAATTTTCCCAGAATTATGACGTCGAACATTTTTCAGTCGCAAGCAAGTTGTCCACTTGGTTTGTGTGACGAAATCTACTATACCGACTTTTATTTTGACAATTCTAGGAATATTAAATGATATCTAAATCAAGTTGAAAATCGTTCGGATTAAATTGTTAAAATTTGAAATCTGTGAAAAAATATCGGACATTTTAGCTCCGCCGGGATTCGAACTCGGGTCTTTCATTTGCTAGATGACTGCTCTAAACCAACTAAGCTACAGAGGTCCATGTCGGATATAATTTCACAGATTAAACGCTTCATTCAGCTAATTTTCTATTTCAAATTCAAATTTTCCCAGAATTATGACGTCGAACATTTTTCAGTCGCAAGCAAGTTGTCCACTTGGTTTGTGTGACGAAACCTACTATACCGACTTTTATTTCGACAATTCTAGGAATATTAAATGATATTTAAATCAAGTTGAAAATCGTTCGGATTAAATTGTTAAAATTTGAAATCTGTGAAAAAATATCGGACATTTTAGCTTTTATTTTAGGTTTCGTCACACAAACCACGTGGACAACTTGCTTGCGACTGAAAAATGTTCGACGTCATAATTCTGGGAAAATTTGAATTTGAAATAGAAAATTAGCTGAATGAAGCGTTTAATCTGTGAAATTATATCCGACATGGACCTCTGTAGCTTAGTTGGTTTAGAGCAGTTATCTAGCAAATGAAAGACCCGAGTTCGAATCCCGGCGGAGCTAAAATGTCCGATATTTTTTCACAGATTTCAAATTTTAACAATTAAATTGATATAATTTAATTAATTTAATTTGTTTAATTGTTTAAATAATAAAAATTGTTTAAAATCAACTTTTTATTAAATTCACCTAGAATCATGTGGTTTTTTACAATTTTTATTAAAGAACTATAAGGAAGTTATTTATATACAATTCGCAATATAAATTGAATTGTTTAAACAATTTAATTTTTTTATATTTTTGAATTTGAATAATTTTTTAAATAGCTGTCGATTCTTTAGTAACAATTGACAGGAAATTTTTAAATGAAATATTTTGTTTATTTTTTTAAACAATTGAAATTGTTAAAAACAATTTTTTATTAAATTCTTCTAGAAGGATTTCATTTTTTGTTATCTTCATTAAGGATATATCACGAATTTTTTCGTCTACAATTTTCGAGACTTTTCAATTGTTTAAATAATTTATATTTGCATAAACAATTCATTTTTCTCATATTTTAAGGGTTTAACTAATTTTTTTTAATAACTCATAGAGGAAGATTTTTATATCTCTTTTACCTTATATTTACCCAGAATCTGCCAATTTCGTTTGTTTTTCATTAATAAACCTATACGTGTATATGTGTTATAATAAAGCTTGATATAATTATTATGACGCAATTTTAATTGAATGTATATTGTGAAATATGAATAAATAATTTCTTTATAATTCTTTAATAAAAATTTCAAAAGACCACATGATTCTAGCTGAATTTAATGAAAAGTTTATTTAAACAATTTTAATTGTTTAAACAATCAATTAATTTAAATTAATTAAATTAATTGTTCCTTCGCTATTTAAAAAGTTGGAAACTTTTAAGATATTTAATTAAAACAGAAAGTATGAAATAATATGTTTAAACAAATGAAAATTGTTTAAACAAATTAAAATTGTTAAAACAATTGAAAAGTCTTGAAAATTGCAGACGAAAAATTTCGTGATATATCCTTAATTAAGATAACAAAAAATGAAATCCTTCTAGGAGAATTTAATGAAAAATTTTTTCTAACAATTTTAATTGTTTAAACAAATAAACAAAATATTTCATGTAAAAATTTCCTGTCAATTGTTACTAAAGAATCAACAGCTGTTTAAAAAATTATTCAAATTCAAAAATATAAAAAATTTAATTGTTTAAACAAATTAAAATTGTTTAAACAATTAAATGTATATTGCGAATTGTGTATAAATAACTTCCTTATAGTTCTTCAATGAAATTTGCAAAAAACCACATGATTCTAGGTGAATTTAATAAAAAGTTGATTTTAAACAATTTTTATTATTTAAGCAATCCATTAAATTAAATTAATTAAATTATATCAATGTAATTGTTTTTCTTTTCGCTAATTTAATTTAGTCGGTTTCCGTGCGACTTTAAACGACTTTCAAAAATTTTCTTTTTTTGAAACACCCTAATGTCTACAACATAACTGAATTGTTTAATTCTGAATTTTAATAAAGCATAAAGTGAAAAAAGAGCGGTTTTGTGAACAAAATAACCCCGGTTGACGGTAGTTTAATTTGTATAAAACAAATTGTTATAAAAATACTGTCCGATCGTTCTTACTCTTTTCAACGTTGAAAGAATGTCAAATAATGCTCAAGTGTTACATTTATTTATTTATTTATTTATCAAGAATATACGGGTTAATATCCCATTTTACAAAAAGTAGTAACAAAAATTATAGACCTTAAATTATTAAATAAAAGATAATTAAACACTAAACATGCCACACTAAAATTGTATACCTAAACTCTAGCACGTAATTTACAAATAAAAGTTTTTACAGATATAATATTAAACACAATCTGATGTTTTATTTAGACCTGCTCCCTTTATATATCTAAATCTTAAAGCTTTGTTAACAAAGATTGCCTGGTAGATTGTCCAGCTTTATTAACAAATGAATTTATCTGATTTAAATTTAACTATGTTAATTATCTGAAAAACGATCAGCTATTTGAAACACAGAGTTGACAACCATCAGATGAGAAACTCCAATTTACAAATGGCATAAAATCACCAATTGTAAATTATAGCATTTGGAAATAAATTATTCATGTTCTCAAGAATGTCATACACTAGTGAGTAATTTGGCAAAATAAAGCTTGAAAAAATATCTATGACATATAATTTTAAATTATCATAGAACCTAAATAAATTTTAAGAGAAGATCTAGAACTGTCTATAGAAAAAAGTAAATGGTGGGAGGAGAGGGAGACAGAACAGGGTGAAGAGTCACTAGCTGGATCAACACTGTCACTGAATATCTCGAAGTCACGTGAATATTTTACTTTCAAGTTATCTCTTGACTCGTCAACATTATGACAACATCACAGGACGCGCTCGCCCCAGAAACTGTACAGATGTAACAAATCTAGTCGTTACTTGATTCTCCTAAAAATTTGGTTTCGTAAATTTAGAAAATAAATCCACAGTTGATTTATTAACATTAACTTCCGGATTCACCACATTTTTCTCAGTAAAACCAAAAAGTATCAAATTACAAGAGCAAGACATTCTGTTCTGTAGCTCAGACATACTACACTGAGAGAAAAAAAAGGTTACTACAACGGAGGACACAAGTAGGAATTGCCTGAGTGACTCCGGTAGTAGAACTCGAGTTAACGCAACTTGGGACTCCGGTAAATACTGCTTGGGTCTCCAATTACGTCGACTTGAGACCCAAGCAGTATTTACCGGAGTCCCAAGTTGCGTTAACTTGAGTTCTACTACCCGAGTCACTCAGGCAATTCCTACTTGTGTCCTCCGTTGTAGTAACCTTTTTTTTCTCTCAGTGTAGTATGTATTTGTTAAAAAAGTTATATCAAAATTTTTCAAAGTATTTTTAACAGCGTTTAGTCTGCTCTTACGCCGTTTAACCGCTTCATCATTTTCATCAACTTTTATATTAAGGGGTCAGTATGGATTTATTTTTTTAAGAAATTTATTTTTCATAAACATAAATTTCGTATACTATATAGGGTAACTGTCCAAGTCGTTGGTACTGCTTCAGTCGTTGGCACCTTTCTTAGTTTTCTCTAAATTATAAGAATTACGTAATGTTTAATTGGTCTTGCATTGGCTTATTAAATTCTGCCGCGATTTTTCATTTCAATAAATATATAATATTTTAAAAGTAATTACTTGTATCGTGGGAAATTATTGAAATGATTTCGTTATGGTGCCAACGATTGGGCAAAAGAGGTTAAAGCAGTGTCCCAGTCGTTGGCACTTTAACAGTTTGAAAAGTAGTGAGGTTTGGAAATTTCGTTTATGCTTTACATCGTTAGAACATAAAATATTAAAGTAATTTTTAATTTTGTAAATAATTTAAACATTGTTTATCAATCTTTTGTGATATTAAATAAATTATGTGGATGTTTTAGAAAATTATGACGTGTTTAAAAGTGGAGTGCCAACGACTGGGCCTGACGCACAGTGGGATGAATCTGGAATTTACTGTTCAAAAATGTCCAGAGCCTCCAATTCTTGACCAAATTCAAAGTTTTTTTTTTTAAATTAAAGCTTAATAAATTTCTAAAAACATTGTCGGAGCCGATTTTTGAAAAAAAATTGTTAACTTTTTTATTAATGTTTAAATGCAATAACAGAGAATAATGTATCAACATTTCACACGCTACATCTACGTCACTTAGTGATATCTGAGCAAAAAGAAAATTAATAACTTTACTTTCAGGAAAGTAAAATTTTATTTAATATTATGTGATCAGATAAAAAAAGACCTTACTTATGGCCTTCAATCTTAATAAATACTGAATATATGCCTCTTGTGCAATAATTTGTTTATAACAGTCAGGAAAATTGTGAAATTTTATTTATTAAATAAAAATTTACTTTCCTGAAAGTAAAGTTATTAATTTTTTTTGCTCCAATATCACTAAGTGACGTAGATTAAACGCGTGGAATGTTGATAATTAGCTCTATTATTACATTTAAACATTAATAAAAAAGTTAACAACATTGTTTTTCAAAAATCGGCTCCGACAATGTTTTTAAAAAATTTTAAGCTTTAATTTAAAAAAAGAAACTTTGAATTTGGTCAAGAATTGGAGGCTCTGGACATTTTTGAACAGTAAATTCCAGATTCATCCCACTGTGTGACGTGCCAATGACTGGGGTTAGGGTGCCAACGACTAAAGTACTTCGACTTTTTCGAAAGTTTTATTAATTTCTAAATTCTCATAAAGTTTTAATGAAAATTCAATATGTCATCATATTCTTTATTAAATTGTGAAAAAACATATCACTAAGAGAATATCATTATCTAAAATTTTATGTGCGATTTTAATTCTTAAAGTTGGAATTTCCCTTAAGGTGCCAACGACTGGGGCAGTTACCCTACCTATAGAAATAAGATAAAAACTAATATATAGGTAGTAGAGTTTAAAAACATGCTAAAAAACGCGATACTGCAGAAGCATAAGACGCATAGCATAGCAGTAAAAAATTGTTTAAACAAATGTCATTATAGCATTATTAGTAAAATTCATTATTTGATAATACACTGCAATGTTAGAGAAAAGTATTTATGTATTTAAGTCCTTTTTACTTTAAAAATTGAAAGTACAATAGAATATTTATATTGCGTGACCAACGCGAGCAGCCCTGGGTTGCGCGAATGTTTAACGCCTTTTTCTCAAAACAACGTTTTTTGACCTGGCCGATACGATTTAAGAAAAACTATTGAACTATTGAACTACAGATCCAAATTTTAAGAAAATACTTGATTTTTTGATTTTAGATAATCCATACTCCAGATATCGTGTCGGCCAGTCAAATTTAAGGTTAACTTCAAGCACCTATTTCGCAGAAATAAACAATCAAAAATAAAAATGAAAAATCTTTTTTGTCACTTTTAAACGTCAATTTTCATGTATAAAAAGACTGGGTTATAAAAATATATTCTAATATAAAAAATAAATCCTTGAAAATTTGTACAATAAACCCACACTGACCCCTTAATTGAATCAATTTTTGTCGATATAGGTTAAAGCTTTCTGAAGTGTGTAATCGATTTACCTAGGGTATTCGGATTTTATTCAAAGTTTTTATTTTTGTAGGTTAATGGTTAACCCTTAAAGGGTTTTTAAAAGAAATTATTATTTGATAAGTTATTAACAATTAATCATTTTAACGCTTTCTCGAAGAAAGTTAATTACCCTGAAACTAATTGACTGAATTCGATAAAAATTGGAACATTTATTTAAAAAAAACTTATTTTTTAAGATTCTATGCGTAGTTTAAATTATCATGCAATTTGTTTAAATAATTGAAAATTTTTGTAAACAAATGAAAATTTAAGCCTGTTCTTGATGAACAAGGTAAAACGTGTTCAGCGCACACAGCGCAGCAGTTCAAAATCAAACGGTACAGACATGTTTTTCATAGAGCGCGGAACAAAAATCACCTATATATTTTGTTATTAAATTGCCGGCCCTAAAATTTTATTTCCTGTAATAGTGTCAAATTAAATGTAGAATAAGATGCTGTAAAGAAAATATAATTACCTCATCAAGAATAGGCTTAAATTTTCATTTGTTTATAAAAATTTTCAATTATTTAAACAAATTGCATGATAATTTTAAACTACGCATAGAATCTTTAAAAATAAGTTTTTTTAAATAAGTGTTCCAATTTTTATCGAATTCAGTCAATTAGTTTCAGAGTAATTAACTTTTTTCGAAAAGGTGTTAAAATGTTTAATTGTTAATAACTCATTAAATAATAATTTCTTTTAAAAACCCTTTACAGGTTTTTTCTTCTAACATTATGTACTACAAAAATAAAAACTTTAAATAAAATCCGAATTCCGTAGGTAAATCGTTAATCACGGTGCTCTGGAGTAAATTGAAATAAAATTTTTAGGTAAATAACATTTTCAAGTGGATTTTGTTTCTAGGTGATAGTAGAAAGAAAATAAACGTAAAATGAAAAAAAAACCACTTAGCTTTTTTTTTTGGCAGCGAGATTTTTTGCTGCATTTCCAAACTTTGATCTATAGCTTCTTTTGAGAAATAATATTATCCCCCTATAGCAATGCATTTTAAGACAAAAATTTCTTGTATATTTTGCAAGTAGTAAATGTCAGCTTTAAAAAAAAACTTGTTTGTGGTACTAAAAGAAAATGAATTATTAACAAAAACATTACATTTTTTCTAATAGACATAAAGTATCTGTATTATGAACAAAATCTCTCACATTATGATCATTATGATCTCTTAATGATTTAATAAAAGATAAACATGCAAAAAAAATTACATTATATTTTATTATAAAAAGCTTTAATAAAAAATATTGATCATTAAGAGATTTTGTTCATAATACAGATAATTATGTCTTTTAGAAAAAATTTAATGTTTTTTTTAATAATTTATTTTCTTGACTAAATTGGTCCTAAAAGTCGAAAAATGATAAAACTTTTGCAAATTTTACGATTAAAATTCTAAATTTCCAGAAAAACATCATTTTAATTCTACAAACAAGCTTTTTTTTAAAGCTGACATTTACTACTTCAAAATATACAAGAAACTTTTGTTTTAAAATGCATTGCTAGGGTGATAATATTATTTCTCAAAAGAAGCTATAGATCAAAGTTTGAAAATAAAGTAAAAAATCTAATTTTTGCTGCCGAAAAAAAGCGACAAGTAGATTTTTTTCATTTTACGTTTATTTTCTTTCTAATATCACCTAGAAACAGAATCCACTTGAAAATTGTATTTACCTAAAAATTTTATTTAAATTCGCTCCAGAGCACGGTGTGACACACTTCAGAAAGCTTTATCCTATATCCTCTTTCAAGGACGAAAAATTCTTATCCAGTACTTCTTTAAGTCCTGTAGTCGCCTTTTTCATTATACTTTTTATGTTGACAGAAGTAACATTTGGGACCGTTTCAGCTGTAGAAGCAGATTGAATGTTATTTATATCCCTATTGAGAAACACGACGTCCTTTTCGACGTAGAAAAGTAGAAAAAGACGTCGAAAAAGGCGTCTTCTTTTGGGATCCAAAAAGACGTCCTTCTTAACGTCCTTTTCTAAGTCATATTTATTCTTTTTTACTTTTGGAAACTTTGAATATTGAATATTGAATTATTGCATATAAGAACAATTCTGAAATTCTTGAAAAAGTAATAGGAAAATAGGAAGGACATCGGAATTTGTTCTTTTATTTGTCAAAATGATATACATATATATGCAAATTATAATTTTCATTCTCTGCAAAAAAAAATACAAAACATGTTAAGATTAAAAACAAACAACAAATAGCAAATAAAACAATAACACTTATTTACACAAATAACATTTAATAATATACGAAACGAAAACAACAATAACAGAACGTTGAAGACATCAACATAGTTTGTAATAAAGGCAATTACTATTAGATTTTAAAATTGAATTCAAGACCCAATAATCGGCCAAATGACCTCATTATCGAAATTTACTTTACCAAACGACAAATCTCACGAGAAACAACCTCAGAGAAGATTCCACGGGAATCGCACCTTTGATGGCCACAAAGATGTTCGACAATTCACACAAAATTGACACCAGGACACAAGACTTGATTTACGACTCACCACCGATGATCAAGAAGCGACTCTTAAAACACACTCGACGACTTCCTCTGGAACGCAGACTGAACTCCTAAATGATACACACAAATCCTTCTCTAGGTGGAAATAAAGGGTTTCCACTGACACAGTCAAAAGAATAACACAGTTTTCACAAAATAACCAATCTTTAATTAGATCAATATTCTTTAACTCACTTTCGTCCTAAATTTCTCAGTCGATTTACGACAATCTACACTTTAATCACGCTCAACAAATAATCTAAAAACTCGCGACAACTTCCAAACACGTGTAGTGTAAGAGACCGCCCGATTACAAGTCCTCTTTCCTCTCGTCCCGCTGTACCTTGCACGCCAAAATTTAGTTCCTCTCCTTCGACTTCCTATTCACCCTCCGCTCTCTTATTCGTCCTTCGTCTAGGATTGGCTGTCACGCTGCTCGCGGATTTGAACCTGTAACGCGAAAACTGACGACTGACGCAGATGGAAAAGGGGAAATGACAGGGGAACAATGAAAATGTAAACTCCTGTTCCAAATAACGAAAAGGTGAAGAAAGTAGTAAAAAATGATTTACGCAAAATTTATTAATAAAATCTGGAAAATAATACAACAAAAACAAAGTTTCTGAGGTAAACTGTCGATTAGAATAGATAAAAACATTTTAAAAGTATGTTTTAAGTGAAATAAAATGTATTAAATCTCACGAGTCCTATGTGGAGAACCTAGAAAAGTGCAGATTTTGAGTCATTTTTAACAATTCTATATCTTTTGATGTTAAAAAAAAATATTTTTCAGTTATGATATTAATAAAAGTGATAACAAAGAATAGATGTACAAAGTATTAAATATATTTTTAAATAATTTTAAAAGTTATTAAGTGGGGAAGTAAAAGTAATCACTTAGTGAAGAATTACCCATATATATTATATCAGGATTGTTGCCTTTAACATAAACTGCCATGTAACGATCGTCTTCGTTACTTATCCTTATATCTATTTTTTTTCTTCAATTGTTATAACTAGTAAAGTTAATTTCTATTTCAATATGTTCTTTATTTTAATTTTATGACAAAACTCAAAGGAATTTTATTGAAGTTCTTTTATTAGTGGTAAATAACCTACATTAAGAAATTGATAAACATAAATTGATGTTGCTGCATTATAGAGAATGTTATTTTTCTTTAAAGTATTGTTCGAATTGGAAGTATAAATCTTTAAAAAATACTTTAAAGTATTGTATTAACTAAATTCTTTGATTTTTGTTATAAAATATTATGGAAAAACTTTTAAATAAAAAGATTGGACAATATGCATATTGTCAATTGTTAATAAATGAACACCAAAGAATTATATTGCATAATTTAAAATATAAAGTAAGGGAAATCTTAGTCAGCAAAAGGCGAATAATATGTAAAAATGCACATTGATTAAATAAGTTGTTTCTTAACATGGTTTTGTACAATGGGTCTTAAAGATTAAATTTCTTAACGAGAGATTTTTTAACAGTCTTCTTTATTATTCAATAATGAGATATTACGTATTTTTCATAACATATAATTTGTCAGAAGTTACATGCTTTCGGGGAAACGTTATTTAATTTGAACGAGTTAAAATGTCAACCTGATTGCTTAATTAATTGTCACCTGTTAAATGAGTATTTAAGACATTATGTAATACGTATTTCTTCAATGCCATTTAGCAATATTTCAACTTGTATTTTATGTACATTACTGGCAGCATGAACCAACTTCAGATTGTTTTTAAATATCAAAACTGTTATTAAACACCGTTGAAAATTTAGTGTATTTGTGTAACAATCCATCCTTCTTAATTTTTAGGGTTTCGTACCGTAAAACGGCACCCTAATAAAATCACTATGTGTGTCAGTTTTCGCACCCCCTCTAACTTCTAAACTATATGAGCTAGAGACTTCCATTTTGGTACACATATGTAATTTCACCTTGGATTTACGAAAATGATATGAAAAATGCAATTCAAGCTCATGAACATGCCGAAATCCAAAAACAACCACTTTTTTCCCCTAAAATGCAAAAAAATGACTATGCCCCCACCGCTCTAGAGAACTTTCGTAAAGGCGGTCTTCCTAGTGTTTACTACCCAAAAAGTACGATTTTTTAAAAAAATTGAAATAAAGACCATGTCCGCCCCCCCTAATCTTTCAAACTATTTGACTTAGGATGCTGCAATTTGGTACACGTATGTAGATTTACGTGTAGATTACAGGAAAATTATAGTAAACTTTCGTAAAGGCGGTCTTTCTAGTGTTTAAAAGCCAAAAAAAATACGATTTTTTGAAAAAAATTAGAAAAAATAACAATGTCGCCCGCCCAAATGTTCCAAACTATTTGACTTAGGATGCTGCAGTTTGGTACACGTATGTAGATTTACGTGTAGATGACATAAAAATTATAAAGCACTTTCGTAAAGGCGGTCTTCATAGTGTTTACTACCCAAAAAGTACGATTTTTTAAAAATAATTCGAAAAAATGACCATGTCTCCCCCCTAATCTTCTAAACTATTTGACTCAGGATGCTGCAGTTTAGTACACGTATGTTAATTTACGTGTACATTACATGAAAATTATAACGAATTTTCGTAAAGGCGGTCTTCATAGTGTTTACTAGACAAAAAGTACGATTTTTTGAAAAAAATTCGAAAAAATAACAATGTCGCCTGCCCTAATGTTCCAAACTATTTGACTTAGGATGCTGCAATTTGTTATACGTATCTAGATTTACGTGTCGATTACAGGAAAATTATAGAGCACTTTCGTAAAGACGGTCTTCATAGTGTTTACTAGCCAAAAAGTACGATTTTTTTAAAAAAAAATTCGAAAAGATGACCACTATGTCCCCCCACCCTCCCTAATCTTCTAAACTATTTGACTTAGGATGCTGCAATTTGGTACACGTATGTAGCTTTACACGTAGATTACAAGAAAATTATAGAGAACTTTCGTAAAGGCGGTCTTCCTAGTGTTTACTAGCCAAAATGTCCCCCCTTAATATTTTAAACTATCCGACTTAGGATGCTGCCGTTTGGTACACGTATGTAGATTTACGTGTATATTACAGAAAAATTATAGAGAACTTTTGTAAAGGCGGTCTTCATAGTGTATACTAGCCAGAAAGTACGATTTTTTAGAAAACGTATGAAAAAATGACTATGCCCTCCCCCTTATCTTGTAAACTATTTGACTTAGGATGCTGCAATTGAATACACGTATGTAGATTTACGTGTATATCACAGGAAAATTATGTAGCACTGTTGTAAGGCGGTCTTCATAGTGTTTTCTAGACAAAAAGTACAATTTTTTGAAAAAAATTTAAAAAAATGATTATGCCCCCCCCCCCCCCCTTTCCTAATCTTATAAACTATTTGACTTAGGATGCTGCAATTTGGTACACGTTTATACATTTACGTTTAGATTACAGGAAATTTACAGAGAACTTTCGTAAAGGCGGTTATTATAGTGTTTACTAGCCAAAAAGTACAATTTTTGGAAAAAACTTTGAAAAAATGACCATGCCCCCCCCCCCCCTAATCTTTTAAACTGTTTGACTTATGATGTTGCATCTTGGTACACTTATGTAGATTTACGTGTAGATTAAATGATAATTATAGAGCACTTTCGTAAAGGCGGTCTTCCTAGTGTTTACTACCCAAAAAGTACGATTTTTTAAAAAAATTGAAATAAAGACTATGTCCGCCCCCCCTAATCTTTCAAACTATTTGACTTAGGATGCTGCAGTTTGGTACACGTATGTAGATTTACGTGTAGATGACATAAAAATTATAAAGCACTTTCGTAAAGGCGGTCTTCATAGTGTTTACTACCCAAAAAGTACGATTTTTTTTAAATAATTCGAAAAAATGACCATGTCTCCCCCCTAATCTTCTAAACTATTTGACTCAGGATGCTGCAGTTTAGTACACGTATGTTAATTTACGTGTACATTACATGAAAATTATAACGAATTTTCGTAAAGACGGTCTTCATAGTGTTTACTAGACAAAAAGTACGATTTTTTGAAAAAAATTCGAAAAGATGACCACTATGTCCCCCCACCCTCCCTAATCTTCTAAACTATTTGACTTAGGATGCTGCAATTTGGTACACGTATGTAGCTTTACACGTAGATTACAAGAAAATTATAGAGAACTTTCGTAAAGGCGGTCTTCCTAGTGTTTACTAGCCAAAAAGTACGATTTTTTGACAAAAATACGAAAAAATGACCATGTCCCCTCCCTAATCTTTCATACTATTTGACTTAGGATGCTGCAATTTGGTATACGTATCTAGATTTACGTGTCGATTACAGGAAAATTATAGAGAACTTTCGTAATGGCGGTCTTCATAGTGTTTACTAGCCAAAATGTCCACCCTTAATCTTTTGAACTATCCGACTTAGGATGCTGCCGTTTGGTACACGTATGTAGATTTACGTGTATATTACAGAAAAATTATAGAGAACTTTTGTAAAGGCGGTCTTCATAGTGTATACTAGCCAGAAAGTACGATTTTTTAGAAAACGTATGAAAAAATGACTATGCCCCCCCCCTTATCTTGTAAACTATTTGACTTAGGATGCTGCAATTGAATACACGTATGTAGATTTACGTGTATATCACTGGAAAATTATGTAGCACTGTTGTAAGGCGGTCTTCATAGTGTTTTCTAGACAAAAAGTACGATTTTTTTAAAATAATTCGAAAAAATGACCATGTCTCCCCCCTAATCTTCTAAACTATTTGACTCAGGATGCTGCAGTTTAGTACACGTATGTTAATTTACGTGTACATTACATGAAAATTATAACGAATTTTCGTAAAGGCGGTCTTCATCGTGTTTTCTAGACAAAAAGTACCATTTTTTGAAAAAAATTTGAAAAAATGATTATGCCCCCCCCCCCCCTAATCTTCTAAACTATTTGACTTAGGATGCCTGCAATTCGGTAAACGTTTATACATTTACGTTTAGATTACAGGAAATTTACAGAGAACTTTCGTAAAGGCGGTTATTATAGTGTTTACTAGCCAAAAAGTACAATTTTTGGAAAAAACTTTGAAAAAATGACCATGCCCCCCCCCCCCCTAATCTTTTAAACTATTTGACTTAGGATGCTGCAATTTGGTACACGTATGTAGCTTTACACGTAGATTACAAGAAAATTATAGAGAACTTTCGTAAAGGCGGTCTTCCTAGTGTTTACTAGCCAAAAAGTACGATTTTTTAAAAAAAATACGAAAAAATGACCATGTCCCCTCCCTAATCTTTCATACTATTTGACTTAGGATGCTGCAATTTGGTATACGTATCTAGATTTACGTGTCGATTACAGGAAAATTATAGAGAACTTTCGTAATGGCGGTCTTCATAGTGTTTACTAGCCAAAATGTCCCCCCTTAATCTTTTAAACTATCCGACTTAGGATGCTGCCGTTTGGTACACGTATGTAGATTTACGTGTATATTACAGAAAAATTATAGAGAACTTTTGTAAAGGCGGTCTTCATAGTGTATACTAGCCAGAAAGTACGATTTTTTAGAAAACGTATGAAAAAATGACTATGCCTCCCCCCCTTATCTTGTAAACTATTTGACTTAGGATGCTGCAGTTTGGTACACGTATGTAGATTTACGTGTAGATGACATAAAAATTATAAAGCACTTTCGTAAAGGCGGTCTTCATAGTGTTTACTACCCAAAAAGTACGATTTTTTTAAAATAATTCGAAAAAATGACCATGTCTCCCCCCTAATCTTCTAAACTATTTGACTCAGGATGCTGCAGTTTAGTACACGTATGTTAATTTACGTGTACATTACATGAAAATTATAACGAATTTTCGTAAAGGCGGTCTTCATCGTGTTTTCTAGACAAAAAGTACCATTTTTTGAAAAAAATTTGAAAAAATGATTATGCCCCCCCCCCCCCCCCTAATCTTCTAAACTATTTGACTTAGGATGCCTGCAATTCGGTAAACGTTTATACATTTACGTTTAGATTACAGGAAATTTACAGAGAACTTTCGTAAAGGCGGTTATTATAGTGTTTACTAGCCAAAAAGTACAATTTTTGGAAAAAACTTTGAAAAAATGACCATGCCCCCCCCCTAATCTTTTAAACTGTTTGACTTAGGATGCTGCAATTTGGTACACGTATGTAGCTTTACACGTAGATTACAAGAAAATTATAGAGAACTTTCGTAAAGGCGGTCTTCCTAGTGTTTACTAGCCAAAAAGTACGATTTTTTGAAAAAAATACGAAAAAATGACCATGTCCCCTCCCTAATCTTTCATACTATTTGACTTAGGATGCTGCAATTTGGTATACGTATCTAGATTTACGTGTCGATTACAGGAAAATTATAGAGAACTTTTGTAATGGCGGTCTTCATAGTGTTTACTAGCCAAAATGTCCCCCCTTAATCTTTTAAACTATCCGACTTAGGATGCTGCCGTTTGGTACACGTATGTAGATTTACGTGTATATTACAGAAAAATTATAGAGAACTTTTGTAAAGGCGGTCTTCATAGTGTATACTAGCCAGAAAGTACGATTTTTTAGAAAACGTATGAAAAAATGACTATGCCCCCCCCTTATCTTGTAAACTATTTGACTTAGGATGCTGCAGTTTGGTACACGTATGTAGATTTACATGTAGATGACATAAAAATTATAAAGCACTTTCGTAAAGGCGGGTTCATAGTGTTTACTACCCAAAAAGTACGATTTTTTTAAAATAATTCGAAAAAATGACCATGTCTCCCCCCTAATCTTCTAAACTATTTGACTCAGGATGCTGCAGTTTAGTACACGTATGTTAATTTACGTGTACATTACATGAAAATTATAACGAATTTTCGTAAAGGCGGTCTTCATCGTGTTTTCTAGACAAAAAGTACCATTTTTTGAAAAAAATTTGAAAAAATGATTATGCCCCCCCCCCCCTAATCTTCTAAACTATTTGACTTAGGATGCCTGCAATTCGGTAAACGTTTATACATTTACGTTTAGATTACAGGAAATTTACAGAGAACTTTCGTAAAGGCGGTTATTATAGTGTTTACTAGCCAAAAAGTACAATTTTTGGAAAAAACTTTGAAAAAATGACCATGCCCCCCCCCCCTAATCTTTTAAACTGTTTGACTTAGGATGCTGCAATTTGGTACACGTATGTAGCTTTACACGTAGATTACAAGAAAATTATAGAGAACTTTCGTAAAGGCGGTCTTCCTAGTGTTTACTAGCCAAAAAGTACGATTTTTTGAAAAAAATACGAAAAAATGACCATGTCCCCTCCCTAATCTTTCATACTATTTGACTTAGGATGCTGCAATTTGGTACACGTATGTAGATTTACGTGTAGATGACATAAAAATTATAAAGCACTTTCGTAAAGGCGGTCTTCATAGTGTTTACTACCCAAAAAGTACGATTTTTTTAAAATAATTCGAAAAAATGACCATGTCTCCCCCCTAATCTTCTAAACTATTTGACTCAGGATGCTGCAGTTTAGTACACGTATGTTAATTTACGTGTACATTACATGAAAATTATAACGAATTTTCGTAAAGGCGGTCTTCATCGTGTTTTCTAGACAAAAAGTACCATTTTTTGAAAAAAATTTGAAAAAATGATTATGCCCCCCCCCCCCCTAATCTTCTAAACTATTTGACTTAGGATGCCTGCAATTCGGTAAACGTTTATACATTTACGTTTAGATTACAGGAAATTTACAGAGAACTTTCGTAAAGGCGGTTATTATAGTGTTTACTAGCCAAAAAGTACAATTTTTGGAAAAAACTTTGAAAAAATGACCATGCCCCCCCCCCTAATCTTTTAAACTGTTTGACTTAGGATGCTGCAATTTGGTACACGTATGTAGCTTTACACGTAGATTACAAGAAAATTATAGAGAACTTTCGTAAAGGCGGTCTTCCTAGTGTTTACTAGCCAAAAAGTACGATTTTTTGAAAAAAATACGAAAAAATGACCATGTCCCCTCCCTAATCTTTCATACTATTTGACTTAGGATGCTTCAATTTGGTATACGTATCTAGATTTACGTGTCGATTACAGGAAAATTATAGAGAACTTTCGTAAAGGCGGTCTTTATAGTGTTTACTAGACACAAAGTACAATTTTTTGAAAAAAAGTTGATAAAATGACCATGTCTTCCCCCCTTATCTTTCAAACTATTTGACTTAGGATTCTGCAAATTGGTAGTCGTTTGTAGATTGACGTGTAGATTAGATGAAAATTGTGATGATGTGAGTTTTCACACTCACATTATCACGATATTAGAATACAGCGGTCTATAGCCGCTCTCCGAGAGAGCAAGCGAACGCGCAGCTGTGACCTGCGGCTCTCGTCCCCACCACCAAGTCTGTCCTCGGCAAAGCGGGCGAGCTATGAAAAGCGAGTCTCGCTTGCCGATTTGGCAGTCTCCCCACTCGGTGGGCCCGAGGCGCACCTCGGGTCCACGTTAGACTTGATTCCAAAGGTAGTACCTCTTGGCGCTCCACGAGGTACGGCTGGCTTGACAGGAGACTGTGATTGGCGCACCAATTACAGACGCCTTGATGGCAACGAGCGTTCCTAGGAGTTGGAAGGAACACGTCTTTGACTAAAGATAGTGGATGGCGCACTATCCACTATATTTACATAAGATAGGAGAACCTCTGAGGGTAGAGGGTGGCGCTCCACCCGCTACAAGCAGCTGCTCTTTGACTCCCTCCCCCCTAGAAAACTAGAAATAAGTTAGATCAGTTATATTTACTTTTAGACAAAGAAATAATGTAAACGTTAGTTTAAGATTTGTCCTATTACTAAAAATCAAGATATTAGAAGGTAGAAGTTTCACGTGGCGCTCCACGAGGTTAGGTCCAAACTCTCATTTTTTTGTAAAGATGTAAAGAAATCTAGTGTAAAGGCAAGTATGTAAACAAAGACTAGTTCCCGGTAAGCCTCTAGAAATATAGAATCAAGTCAAAGGTTAATATGTTTTTTTCTTGACCGTCTAGGAGAGAATTTGTAAAAGAATGTTCCTTAGAGATTTTTGTGTTTTCCACCTACGATCTAGTTAGTTAATTTCTTGTATCAACTCATTTTTATTTGGTTAGAATATACTTTGTTACATGATTATCACTGTGTCATCTCTGACTACACCTTTTCTTTACTAGCTTTAATGTTTAAATTGTAAATATTCGAGTCTTTGAATCAAATAAATTGTTGTAATGAGTTAAACTCTTAACATCTTGAGATTTTTTAAAAGATAAGAATAAATAAAGAATCTTGGCTCCATCCGGCGAGCATTAAAATTACAAGGTCAGATTAATTGTTCTGATACTCGGTTGTTTAGGAGGGATGCGAGCTTCATTTGTGAGCCAATTACAAAAGATTCCTGGTTGCGAGCACAAAGCTGATGCGTTGGCGGTTCGCATGCAGAAGTCTGTTCTTTTGAACTCTCTCAATCTGGTTCGGCAGCACTGTTTATTATAAGATCCTATTCAGTAGCTCTAAAAAAGCATCCAACAACGTTCTTGACCACCGCTTAAGAACATCAGCAGCAATGGGTGAGAACAACAGTGTAAGAAACGAGAATAACAACTCTAGCAAATGAATCACGCTTTTGCTTACCCTCCAGGACGGATGGAGCAATAGTGGATTAGAATATGTAAAGCAAGAATGAGAGAGGTTGTTTTATTGCGGTATTACTACAGCACGTGGACGAGTCCCACACAAACAAGTGCGTAAATGCATTTTCTCCTCTCCTAAACTTGTTTTGTAAAATAATAATAATAATAATAATAATAACTCAGTACTTGGATAACCTTCACAGAAGATTTAGTTGGTGAGGCACTTGGTGTTCCCGTTACGGGATATCATAAAACTTCTAAGTCGACTCGGTCAAGAACTTGAATGTCATTTGAGGTGGGATTTTGACAACCCAACCAGGCGTCTCCCCAGGTGGCGGATAGGGAAAGGCCTCTCAGGATATGGGAGGTGTCGAGGAAATTAAAATACCCGGAGTGGACCAAAGCCAGATAGGGTTGGAAATTCGATACAATTGTCTACTCTGTGTTAAGATAATTTCCGACACAGAGTATTTGCTGTTACGACTACTGTAATGCGCAGTGGCACAAACAATAGGTCTTTCTCGGATGGAGATGAGGGTTCAGTTAGGCCTGTGCGGAAAAAAACCGAATTTTTTTAAAAAAAAAACCGAATAACCAGTTATTGAAAAAAACCAGAATAAAACTGGGGACTGAAAAAGAACTGAATTAATATTAAGTATAAAAGAGCACCAATACGTGATCCAAGAAAGGTGTGTAAAAAAACAAAAATTTTTTAAATAAATTAAAAAAAAAATTTTCTTATTCCATCTTTGCTTTTTATTTTGTCAATTTATAAAAAAGCGACGTTTTGCCTACTAGATTTGTTGACCTCATCAGGCTAAAGTAAATTACAAAGGTAAACACTTTATTAGTTTGACTGTATAAAAATTTGCTTTTTTATATATAACACTGGTTATGAACAACAAAACTAATCACCTTAGAGTTTAGTTAAAACAATCATAATTTTAACACGTCAGGAAATTAAAATATAAAACAAAAAACGTTATTATTCTGCTTACAGAGAGACGTACAAACCACAACGACATATTAGCAATTGAGACTAGAAATTTATAAATATAGTAAGACAAAAGGTAATAACAAGTAAATCTTAGACAGAGAAGGTAGAATAAACTGAAAAGGAAAAACAATGATTTCTGAAATAGAATGTAAATATAAATTTAACCGATTTATTTTTCTAAGTAGAGGAAAAAATAAAAAATAAGATAATAAAATAAATATAAATTTTATCGATTCATTTTTTTAATTAGAGGAAAAAATATTTTGTTAAGGGAATAGTCATCTTCTTTTATATTAATTGTGTTATTATTTAATTTTATGTAGATCATTTCGGAAATTCTTCGTTTTCTCCAGTTTGCTTCTGAATCCAATATGTTAGCATTTTTCCAGTCAAATGTGTGACTTAAATCATTACAGTGGTTAGAAACTACGGAATTTTTGTTTTTGAAAGTTTCATGTTCGTAGACACGTGTAAAAAGTGAGCGCTTTGTTTCACCAACATATGTCGAAGGACAATTAACACAATCAAACTTATACACTATATTTGTTTTGTCCCATTTTTTTGAAATGTCCTTTCCTAATTTTACAACTGCATTTCAAGATTTGTCAATAGTTGGAATAGTAGAGATGTTGTATTCTTTAAAAACATTAGATAATTTAAAATAAATCATTTCATTATAAGGTAAGACAACTTAAGGTAACAGACGATGTATATTCAAGTGTCTTCAAACGCAACTTCACATGTTTGTTAATAAAATCTATTGGATAATTATTTAAAAGCAACATTTTTTTTTATTGATTTCAAATTGTCTTCATGAAACTTTTTATGTGACAATGAAATTGCTCTGTTAACCAGATTAAAAACACTGTTTTTGTTTTGTTGTAAAGGATGGTTAGAAAAAAAATTAATCAACCTTCCTGATGAAGTAGGTTTTTTATACCAGTCAGTTATGATATGTTGGTCTTTTTTTATAAGACTTAAATCAAGAAAATTAATTTTTTTATTATCTTTATTAATTTTTAGGGTTCCGTACACCACAAGTGTACGCACTAGGGTGTCCCAAAAAAAAATTCCGATTTTCATAAACCTTACACCCCAATTTTGTTCTTTGACGAAAAATATGAGATACATATTTTTTTATTTTTTTATTTTTAAATATTAACCCGTGCCGCAAAGCCGTTGGAAATTACCATTGAATTCCCATAGGAAAAATGCACTTTATCGTAAATTTGACATAAAATTGTGAAAAATTGACCTTTTTCTTTCTGTAAACAATATTTCTGTTTATGAATGTCTAAATAATAAAAATGTGTCGTATATTTATTAAATAAATTATTTTAACTATTTTTTATGTGACTGTAAAAAAACCCCATAAACGTAAAAAAACCTGGAATTTATTAAAAAAAATATTTATTATTATTTTAAATACTTTTTCTTCATTCATTGATGTTATTATTAAAATATATATTATTTTTTATGTTTTACCATGTTACATAAATTGTTTAAACAATTTATTGTTGTTATTTTCCTACAAAATGACAAATCAATCGACCTTATTGCAATTTTCTTAAACTTTCTAACTTTAGACGCTTAATAGAAACATAAATTTATATATATTTATGTTATATAAATATTTATTATCAAATTAAGACGCTATTAATTGTTTAAACAAATTATGGTTGTTATTTATTAACTTTTTCAGAAATGCTTAAAAAGAGTTGTATTTTTTTCTTAATTTTGCAACTTGCTTTTCTTAAATCAACAACATGTTAATAAATTAAATAAAATTATAATAAAAACAATTATTTAAACAAATTATTGTTGTTATTTATAACTTTATCAAAAATGCTTTTAAAAAGTTGCAGGTTTTTCTTAATTTTGCAAATTGCTTTTCTTGAATCAACCACATTTTAATAAAATAAATAAAAATTATTATTATAAAAATTATTTAAACAAATTATTGTTGTTATTTTTTAACTTTTTGAAAAATGCTCATGAAGAGAAGTAGTTTTTTCTCAATTTTGCAAATTGATTTTATTAAACCAGCCACATGTTAATAAACATAATAAAATTATTATTTTAACAAATATTTAAACAAACTATTGTTGTTATTTATTAACTTGGTCAAAAATGTTTATAAAGAGTTGTAGTTTTTTCTCAATTTTGCAAATTGATTTTATTTAACCAACCACATATTATTAAAAATGCATTAAAAGAGTTGTAGTTTATTCTTAATTTTGCTAATTACTTTTCTTAAGTCAACCTCAATTTGAAAAAATTAATAAATTTTTAACATAACAAATTTTTAAACAAACTGTTTAACTCTTTATTTAGCATTTATTAAAAATTTTATAAATAACAACAATAATTTGTTTAAATATTTGTTAGAATAATAATTTTAATAATTTTATTAACATGTGGTTGGTTTAATAAAATCAATTTGCAAAATTGAAAAGAAACTACATATCTTCATAAGCATTTTTGAAAAAGTTAAAAAATAACAACAATAATTTGTTTAAATAATTGTTATAATAATAATTTTTATTTATTTTATTAAAATGTGGTTGATTCAAGAAAAGCAATTTGCAAAATTAGGAAAAACCTGCAACTTTTTTTAAGCATTTTTGATTAAGTTATAAATAACAACAATAATTTGTTTAAATAATTGTTTTTATTATAATTTTATTTAATTTATTACCATATAGTTGATTCAAGAAAATCAAGTTGCAAAATTAAGAAAAAACTGCAACTCTTTTTAAACATTTCTGAAAAAGTTAATAAATAACAACAATAATTTGTTTAAACAAACTATGTAACATGGTAAAACATAAAAAATAATATGGGACGTTGCACGTCAACCGGCTCAGAGCTCCTTCTAAAATTCTAATCTACGAAAATCAACTTATTACGGCTCAAAATAATCGTCAGCTTATACTCTTTCGAATAAAAAGTGGCGAATTAAAAAATTCAAAATAGCGCCCTTAATGCACCACTTTTTGCAAATTTTTTTACTAACACAGCTAACAAATGTATTAATTAGCTTCAGAAAATAATTGTAACTTGTTGGAAAATGGGTCACTTTTACGTTTTTGGGGTCGCTGATTGTGAGTCTAATATTAGATTTGAACAAAATTTTAAATTCAAAATGGCGGATCCAATATGGCGACCAAAATTTTAAAAAAATTATCAGATTTGCTTGAAACCGGTTACTTGGGGGTTTTTAGGGTCGCTGATTACGAATCTAAAGGTAGATTAAAAATAATTTCAAAATTCAAAATGGTGGATCCAATATGGCGACCAAAATTTTTTAAAAAATTATCAGATTTGCTTGAAACTTGTTACTCAGGGGTTTTTGGAGTCGCTGATTACGAATCTGATGTTGGATTAAAAAAATTTCAAAATTCAAAATGGCGGATCCAATATGGCGTCAATAATTTTAAAAAAATCATTAGATTTGCTTAAAACTTGTTACTTGGGGGTTTTTGGGGTCGCTGATTACGAATCTGAAGTAAGATTAAAAAAATTTTTAAATTCAACATGGTGAATCCAATATGGCGACCAAAAATTTAAAAAAATTATCAGATTTGTTTGAAACTTGTTACTCGGGGGTTTTTGGGGTCGCTAATTTCGAATCAAATGTTAAAATTTTAAAATTGAAAATGGAGGATCCAATAAACCTTTAAACATAACTGCGCATGTAATTAACCCTTTGAACACTACTGCGTTTGTATTTAACTGTTTGAACACTAGTGCGCTTGTAGTTAACCTTTTGAACACTACTGCTTTTGTATTTTTTTTTGTAATTTTTTTACAATTTTGGTAGCCATATTACATCCACCATTTTGAATTTAGAAATTTTTTCAAATCTTTATTCAGATTCGAAATCAGCGACCCCAAAAACCCCTGAGTAACAAGTTTCAAGCAAATCTCATAATTTTTTAAAAAAATTTGGTCGCCATATTGGATCCGCCATTTTGAATTTTGAAAATTTTTTTAATCTACCTTCAGATTCGTAATCAGCGACCCTAAAAACCCCCAAGTAACAAGTTTAAAGCAAATCTGATAATTTTTTTAAAATTTTGGTCGCCATATTGGATTCGCCATTTTGAATTTTTAAAATTTTTCAAATCGAACATTAGACTCACAATCAGCGACCCCAAAAACGTAAAAGTGACCTATTTTCCAACAAGTTATAATTATTTTCTGAAGCTAATTAATACATTTGTTAGCTGGGTTAGTAAAAAAATTTGCAAAAAGTGGTGCATTAAGGACGCCATTTTGAATTTTTTAATTCGCCACTTTTTATTTGAAAGAGTATAAGCTAACGATTATTTTGAGCCGTAATAAGTTGATTTTCGTTGATTAGAATTTTGGAAGGAGCTCTGAACCGGTTGACGTGAAACGTCCCTATATATTTTAATAATAACACTAATGAATGAAGAATAAAATAATAATTAATTTTTTTTAATAAACTCTAGGTTTTTTTACGTTTATGGGGTTTTTTACAGTCACATAATTGATTTCGGATGTAGTCCGGTAGAGTCCGGAACAAATACGGTCCTAATCGTTGGTTGAATCCGGATGTAGTCCGGTAGAGTCCGGAACTAATCTGGTCAAACTTTTTTTCGAATCCGAATTTAGTCCGGCTTTATCCGGAATTAGTTAGAAAAGCAAAAAAAAATTGCTTTTAATTGTTCAAGTCATTTTTAAACAATGTTTTTAACTTAACATTACACAAATATTTATACATTTATTACATCGATTATATACAACATTTATATTGAAGAAGAAAAATCGCACGCATGAGGGGAATCGAACACGGGATATTACGCACGCAACGCAGAACCTAAACCGACTAAGCTATACGAACTCTGAGGTTTAACTTGTTAAATCAAACATACATGTAATCTGTGGATTAAATCCGGAAATAGTCAATTAAAGTAAACCGGAGTATGTAAACCCGGAGTATGTACGAAATTAGTCCGACATTCGTTTTACAATCCGGAAAAAGTCCGGCACAGTACGGATATAATCCAGCACACGTTTCAAATCCGGAAAGAGTCTGGTTTAGTATGAAAATAATCCGGCAATCGCTTTCAAATTCGGATAGCGTCTGGTTTAATATGAAAATAATCCAGCATTCTTTTTACAATTCTAAAAGATTCCGGCAAAGTACGGACATAATCGGGCACTCGTTTTTTAAATCCGGATAGAGTTCAGTTGATTACACGATAACAAGGGAGATATAGAAAGATTCACGTATATTTGACCCTATATATTGGATTCCCGACTATATTAGATATTTTTGCCGGCTCCTTGAATTTAAATATAATGTAGGTATTATTACCCGAATAAATCGAATTCCCGCTTATATTGAAAATACTTCTCAGACCCTTGGAATCCGATATATAAGGTTTTTACTGCAATTAAAAAATTGATTCGAAACTTATTTATAGTCTAAGTGAAATCCGTTTTTAGACCTGTCAAGTTCGGCAACTATCCGGCACAAACTTTACAATCCATTTTAAGTCTGGTTTTATCTAGAATTAGTCCGACAATCCATTTAGAAATTATTTTTAGTAAAATTGAACTCCGTTTTTAGACTGGTTAAGTCCGGCAACTGACTGGCAAAAAATTCACAATCTGTTTAAAGTCTGGTTTTATCTGGAATTTGTCTGGCAGTCATATGGTGGATTTCACAGAAATTGTCCTGCCCCAAAAATAAAATATGTCCAATTAGTCCAGTCATCTGGTACTTTTAGACGGAAAAGTTCCTTACTTCTCGGTTTTTTTGCTTAAACCCTTTATTTTTGCACCCAAAAAAAAGACTTTAAATTTGCTACATCAATTTCGCTCGGAAACCCCAAAAAATTTTTTGAAAAAGGTGTAAAATTTCAAAAAATTGGGTATACAAGTTTTCCAGTGTGTTTGATGAAAAAAATTGTTCAGAGTGAAAATAAAGTGTATAAAATTTCCATTAATTTAAAAAAAATTAAACGTCCTAAGTTAATTAGGTAAAAAGTTATAGCCGTTCAAAGAAACCCGATTTTTTACTAAAAAAACGTACTTTTTAGTTTTTTACCAATTGTGCGGTTCCCAGTTATTTTAAGCAAAAGTGATCAACAGATGAGTTAAAGTAGACTAAATTATCTTTCATTTACGATGAAGGAGAACGTTATAACTTAATTAGGTCCAAAGTTATGATCTTCCAAATATACCCTGTTTTTGACTATTTTTGCAATTTTGACAGTTTTTTAAACATAACTTATTTTTTTGGGATTTTCTATCACACTAACACCAAAAGTTAGACTTTACAGGTTGTTTGGAAGCCTTTAAGAGCGGATTTTTTTGCCTAGGCCGTAATGTAAATCTGATTTACTGATGTCGCAATCTGATTGGCTAACGCCGGTCTGCAGACCTCTACATTATGGTACAGCAGTCAGAGCATCACAGAGTTACCTATTTAAATGTTTCACACATATTTCTTTTTAAATATGGATTTATTTGGCTGAAAGGTTTAACAAAAATCCAGTTGTGGTTTATGGGGGTACGGGAGACATGCTCCCAGGTGGGGGGGGGGGGGGAGAGAAGGATAAAATTTAAACAAAAAAATTAAAAAAATTATTTTTGTAGAAAAATACAGCGACTAAAAATGATCTACGAGAGCATGACAAGCACTTTAAGATTTTATGCCCCTGGAGGTAAAATGCCTCTGGAGATGAAATACCCCCGGAGGCAACTTGCTCCGAGGGGAAGTAAAACTAAAAAATTAATTATTTTTAACAGCTAACCTGCCTAAGGATAATGTTTAAATACCCTCATCAAATAGGGCGACTTTCCCCTCGGGGTGAGGAGGGGGTTAAACGAAATTCATAAAATATTTTTGGTTGAAACAAAACGTGCCTAAGGATGACGCCTCCAGAAGGTTCTCACCATCCCTCCACCTAGAGCATAATCTTCCCCTCGTGGGGGGGCTAAAATTGAAATTATATAGAAAGTTTTAATTTCATACTCATTTTGACTACATAAGAAATGAAGAATACTGTCGCCTAATTCTGTTCCATCTAATGTCTACTCATAAGATTCATGAACATTATAACTGATCTTATATTTAATGGCCCCCCCCCCGTTTGAAAGGTTATACCACAGGTGGAGGGATGGTCAGAACCTCCTGGGGACGTCATCCTTAGGCGCATTATTTTTTAACCAAAAAGATTTTAGGAATTTTGCCCCCCCCCCCCCAAGGGGAAAGTCACCTCATTTGATGAGGGTATTTAAACATTATCTTGAGGCAGGATAGTTGTTGAAAATAATTAATTTTTTAGTTTTATTTCCCCTCGGAGCAAGTTGCCCCCGGGGGTATTTCATCTCCAGAGGCATTTTACCCCCAGGGGCATAAAATCTTAAAGTGCTTGTCATGCTCTCGTAGATCATTTTTAGTCGCTGTATTTTTCTACAAAAATAATTTTTTTAATTTTTTTGTTTAAATTTTATCCTTCTCTCCCCCCCCCCCCCCCCACCTGGGAGCATGTCTCCCGTACCCCCATAAACCACAACTGGATTTTTGTTAAACCTTTCAGCCAAAGAAATCCATATTTAAAAAGAAATATGTGTGAAACATTTAAATTGGTAACTCTGTGATGCTCTGACTGCTGTACCATAATGTAGAGGTCTGCAGACCGGCGTTAGCCAATCAGATTGCGACATCAGTAAATCAGATTTACATTACGGCCTAGGCAAAAAAATCCGCTCTTAAAGGCTTCCAAACAACCTGTAAAGTCTAACTTTTGGTGTTAGTGTGATAGAAAATCCCAAAAAAATAAGTTATGTTTAAAAAACTGTCAAAATTGCAAAAATAGTCAAAAACAGGGTATATTTGGAAGATCATAACTTTGGACCTAATTAAGTTATAACGTTCTCCTTCATCGTAAATGAAAGATAATTTAGTCTACTTTAACTCATCTGTTGATCACTTTTGCTTAAAATAACTGGGAACCGCACAATTGGTAAAAAACTAAAAAGTACGTTTTTTTAGTAAAAAATCGAAAAAAATCGGGTTTCTTTGAACGGCTATAACTTTTTACCTAATTAACTTAGGACGTTTAATTTTTTTTAAATTAATGGAAATTTTATACACTTTATTTTCACTCTGAACAATTTTTTTCATCAAACACACTGGAAAACTTGTATACCCAATTTTTTGAAATTTTACACCTTTTTCAAAAAAATTTTTGGGGTTCCCGAGCGAAATTGATGTAGCAAATTTAAAGTCTTTTTTGGGTGCAAAAATAAAGGGTTTAAGCAAAAAAACCGAGAAGTAAGGGACTTTTCCGTCAAACACCCTTTTTTCTGACTAGATGATTGGAGTAAATCTACTGCAAATTTTTTTCATGAGTTGTCCTATTGGATAGTAATTTATCCTATAAATATTTTAAAATTTTTTAAAAAATTGGGGCAGTGGGAGGGGGAAAAAGTTGGTCGTTTTTTGGTAATTCACTCTTCTTTTCCTATTTCCACTGTTTTAATGAATTGATAAAAAAATTTTATGTGACATGATTTTTGTAGATTTTTGCATAACCTTTCGATTGAAAAGGTCCATTTTATATGTTTTAAATAATTTAACCTTGATTTTTCAAAATTAAAAACAAATTTGAGTTTTTCTCAAAGATGGGCCTTTTTAATTTTTTTAAAAATATTTTTAAACGAAAGCTGAGGTTTTTTTCTATAAGAACCCAAAATTTCAGGAATGCGTTTTTTTTCATTTTCGAGAAATTAAATGATGAATACCGCGCGACGACTGTATACGGGCTCGCGTCAACGCGGCGATCCGGCGTCGCGCGGTATTCATCATTTAATTTCTCAAAAACGAAAAAAAACGCATTTTTGAAATTGTGGGTTCTTATAGGAAAAAACCTCAGCTTTCGTTTAAAAGTATTTTTAAAAAAATTTAAAAGGCCCATCTTTGAGAAAAACTTAAATTTGTTTTTAATTTTGAAAAATCAAGGTCAAATTATTTAAAAAATATAAAATGGACTTTTTCAATCGAAAGGTTATGCAAAAATCTACAAAAGTCGTGACACATAAAATTTTTTTTATCTATTCATTAAAACAGTAAATATGAAAAGAAGAGGTCTCGCATCGCGGCGTCCACTCGATCCTGCGTCGCGCGGTATTCATCATTCAATTTCTCGAAAACGAAAAAAAACGCATTTCGGAAATTTTGGGTTCTTATAGGAAAAAACCTCAGCTTTCGTTTAAAAATATTTTCAAAAAAATTAAAAAAGCCCATCTTTGAGAAAAACTCAAATTTGTTTTTAATTTTGAAAAATCAAGGTCAAATTATTTAAAAGATATAAAATTGACGTTTTCAATCGAAAGGTTATGCAAAAATCTACAAAAATCATGTCACATAAAATTTTTTTATCCATTCATTAAGACAGTGGAAATAGGAAAAGAAGAGTGAATTACCAAAAAACGCCAAACTTTTTTCCCCTCCCACTGCCCCAATTTTTTAAAAAATTTTAAAATATTTATAGGATAAATTACTATCCAATAGGACAACTCATAAAAAAAATTTGCAGTAGATTGGACATATTTTATTTTTGGGGCAGGACATTTTCTGTGAAATCCACGATATATGGAATTATTATGGAAAAAGAGGAGGTTAGGAAGTCAGATGGAAAAAATGGTGAAGCTTCCGGGGAATTCGAGCCGCGGAATGTAGGTGATGGCGCCAGCTTTGGGAGTATCGGAGAAACGCAGAACCAGAAAGTTAAAGTGGCTACATCTGTCAATAAAATTAAACAAAATAAAGAAAAAGTAATTGTAGAAACACTAAAGAGAAAAAGAAGGGGAAGGCCCAAAAAAAATGAAATTAATGTAACATTGGATAAATATATGATAGATACAAAAATTAAAGGAAATGTAATTGTCAACTCTGAAGGGGATAAGAAAATAGAGGAAAAATTAGAATCAGAAATAGAAACTGACAAAGAAGAAGACGAGGAAGGTGAGTTGAATAGAACTATAATGGAAGCGGGAATGGATAAAATTTAAAAAATTAGCGAAGGATTTACGCAAAGTGAAATAGAAAGAGGCTCTCAAATTGATTTTTTAATAATCTTGGACACATGGTGGGAAAATAAAAAAACAGGAGTATCGAAAGAAAGTTTTTTAATTATGAACAAAAGTTAAAAGAATTGGAAAAAAAGAGGAAAAATATCTGGCTGCGACGACAGCTTTGGAGGAAACGAGAGCGAGAGAGATTGTTCTTCAGAAAGAGAACTCGAGATTGAAGAAAAAGCAGTTACAATTAAGGTATCAGATCAAAGGAAAGAAGAGAATGAAAATACAATAGATGAAATGAGTGGAATATTAGAAGAGCAAGAAAGACCAAGCGAAGGAAGTACGGTAGAAAATCAAAATACAAGTATAGAACAGACAGATTGGTTGAATAGTGGTGAAATCGAATATGAATTCCAAGAAAGAAATAAAATGAAAAATTGGATTATATTAAGAGGAGTAGGTGCAAACAACGGTTGGAAAGCTAAGAGAAGAATACAAAATACACTTTGGGAATTGACGGGAATTTCTGTCTCAATTCAGAAAATAAGAGTGATCGGAGGAGGTATTTTTCTTAAACTTGAATCTTGGAAGCAAAAAAGAAGATTGATGTCTAATAAATATAGATTGAGAGGAACTGACATAATGATTGAAAATGACATGACTCACAGAGAGACTCAAGTTCAAGACTGGATAAAAGGGATAGTAAAAGATGCGAAAAATAAGGGAACATTGGCTAGCAGTGGATACGTGAAATGGATGATAGGAGGAATCGAATACTTCTAGCACGAGGAGGAAAGAAGAATCGAAATTCGGCGATTTCGAAGAGACAATTAAAGCATTGTCGTGGCATTTAGCTGGAGGCGGAAACATCAGGGGAACAGAGAAATATTGGAACAAGTTTGATTTAGTGTTGTTTCAAGAAACATGGTGGGAAAATCACACATGGGAAAAAGTGAAAAAAAGTTTAAACTCAAGTTATAAGTGGTTTGCAAAACATGCGGTAAGATCATCAAAAAAGGGTAGGACCAAAGGTGGCCAACTACTAGGATTAAAAAAAGAATGGTGCGATGAAGTGAAGGTGAAGGAATAAGAATTTGGCTTGCGAGTGCAAGGTAAGAGTTTAAAATCAAATGGAAAAAGATAAATTTTGTTTCAATTTATAATAATGTGAAAATAAAGAATGTACAAGAAGCCTTAGAAAATTTAATAGAACAAAAGGTGATAGAGAAGGTAAATGAACATGCGTTTGCGGAACTCAGGGATCGGTTTTGGATTATATTGTTCATTTAGAAAACGATGGAGAATGGCCAGTTAAGGAAATTTCGATTGAAACATGCATTGAATCGGATCATCTTCCGTTAACTTTCAAAGTAGAGGTAAAAAGGAGAAATGACAAAGTTCTTCAAAGAACGGAAACAATGGAACCAGAGAAAGAAAGATTAATATGGGATGAAGAAAAAAGTGAAGAATATAAAGAAGAAATGGACAGACTGTGGGAGGAAATCGAAAAGCTTAGATAAGAGTAGCATAAGATTTGTCTTATGGAAGAGGTGAGAGCCATAAAGAATAATAATCCGTCAACATGGGGCAAGAATATTAAAAAATCTTTGAATGAAATAGGAATTTTAAAAATTTTGGAATGGATAGGAACAGAGGGTAAAGAGGATGCTATAAACAAAGAAATCAAAAAAGGGATTAAGAAGTTTAAAGAGATAGAGAAAGACAAAGACATAGATAGAGTCATCAAGTCCTCGTACTGCCATGCGATCTGTATAATAGAAGGAAATTACCAGAGGGAGGTGAAACTTATTGGAAGTTAGAGAATATAAGGTTATCCGAAAAAATCCAGTGGGCAAGAATTCGTTGTGGAAATGTCGGGAGAGCAGGAAACAAAAGATTTGCAAATGTTGATTGTTGCTTTTGTAAAGACGAAGAAGAAAAATTGGAGCATATTTGGCTGTGTAAAGAGGCTAGAACCAGAATTGATTCAAGATGGGTCAAAGAAGTCGACGCATGGCTAGGAAAAAAATATCAAGAAGGTTTCACAGGTTACCTATGTAATACACTGAAAGTAAATCCTATTCCAGGCCTTTGCAATTACGCTAAACTTTTTGAAGCACAAGCCAAAGTATGTAAGAACAATTAAAAGTAAAGTTTACAATATAAAGAACGATAAGTGAAGTTAGAAAAAATGTTTGGTTTTTTCAGTTATATATGTGTCGATTCAAGGTGAAAGGGACCTTAGCTGCAAAACATTCGATTTTTAATTTTTATTATGAATCGATAGAATTTCAGTTGCTCTTTCACATGCAGTAATCAAAACTTGTTTATGTTTATCAGTTTTTATCTTACTCGCGATGAAACATAGACATAACCAAACAATAACATAGGCAGGCACAAGTTCAAACTCCCTTCCTATAAAATTAAAAACATTTGATTTTTAATTGTTTTTATGAATCGATAGAATTTGAGTTTCTTTTTCACATACATAAATCAAAACTTGTTTATGTCTATTAGTTTTTGTGTTATTAGAGGTGAAACATAAGCATAACCTAACAGTAACATAGGGAGGCTCAACTTCAAACGCCCGTACGCGTAAAACTCAGTTCTGCAGCTAAGGTCCCTTTCGCCCTGAATCGACACATATATATATATATATATATATATATATATATATAGATACATATGTATATTTTTAGTTGGTTTAAGTTTTTTTATAATTCTATATTTGTAATTATTCAGATTCTAATTTTAAGTTCATTTATGTAAAAAGTGCGGGTAAAGAAATATGTAAAAATCCAAAAAGATGTACATGAGGAAATAAATCTTAATCTAAATCTATAGTCTGAGTGAAATCTGTTTTGTGTCCGTTTACATCTGAAAGTTATCCGGCGTAAATTTTAAATCCGTTTTAAGTCTGGTTTTATCTGGAATTAGTCCGGCAGTCAATTCCGAAATTATTTATGGTCTAAGTGAAATCCGATTCTAGTCCGGTCACATCCGGCAGTTGTCCGGCATACATTTTAAATCCGTTTAGGGTCTGGTTTTATCTGGAATTAGTCCGGCAGTCAATTCCGAAATTATTTATGGTCTAAGAAAAATCCGATTCTAGTCCGTTCACATCCGGCAGTTGTCCGGCATAAATTTTAAATCCGTTTAAGTCTGTTTTAGTCTGAAATTTGTCTGGCAGTCATATATGAAATTATTTATAGTCTAAGTGAAATCTGTTTTGTGTCTGTTCACATCCGGAAGTTATCCGGCGTAAATTTTAAATCCGTTTTAAGTCTAGTTTTATCTGGAATTAGTCCGGCAGCCAATTCCGAAATTATTATAAGAAGTTGGAAAATTGTTGCATTAAAAATAATTCAAATTCTGAATGATTTTCTATTACTTTCTCTTCAAAAGAACAATTTAAAGAGGTAACCGATAAAAATAAAATAATAGAAGTTATTCAAAATCTGAATTATTTTTAATGCACTATTTTTCGACCTCCTAATTGAAAACAATATAATTTTCAATTTATCTGAAATCCATTGCCAACCGTTTTAGTTGTCTTTATTCAAGAAATATTTTTGCATTAAAATCAATTCAGATTCTGAATTTTTGTCACTTAAATTAGCTTGCTCAATTTTCTAAGAACATCTCTATCTTTTTAACTATTTTCCATTTTTTCCTTTTTACCGGAATACGGAAAAAGTCTGGCATATCTTTTACAATCAAGAAAAAGTTAAGTGAATAGCAAGGAGTCAGGTGAAGTTTGGGTATAACCCAGTTTTTAATTCAGAAAGTGCCCTGTTCAGTGCAAAAATATTTCTGCATTCTTTTTACAATCCGTAAAGAATCCAGACAAATACTGTTTTTATCCGTCACATGTTTTTAAATCTAGATTACAGTACGATTTAGTAAGAGAATGGGAAACACATTTTGAAAACAATTTTTTCTTGAGGACGTTTGGCCATGTCCTTATGTGTCGTGTAAATGAAAATGATAATAAATAAAAGTAACATTTGGAAAAAATGCAGATTTTTGTCAATCCAATCTAAAATTTATTTTCTTTAAGTATATAATATTTAATTCCTTAAACAAATGTTACTTACATTGGCATGCTGATTTAAAGATCACATTATATTTAATTTTACTTCAAAGAATTATATTAAATATTTGTTTACAAAAAACGGATTTCAGTTTGACTATTAATAATTTCGGAATTGACTGCCGGACAATTTTTGGATGTGAACGGACGAATAACGGATTTTACTTAAACTATAGGTTAATTCGGAATTAATAACCGGATAAATTCTAGACTAAACCTGACTTAAAGCGGATTGTGAAATTTGTACCTGACAGTTTCCGGACGTGACCGGACTAAAAACGGACTTTACTTTAACTAAAAATAATATCTAAATGGACTGCCGGACTAATTCCAGATAAAACCAGACTTAAGACGGATTTAAAATTTACGCCAGATAACTTCCGGATTTGAACGGACACAAAACAGATTTCACTTAGATTATAAATAATTTCATATATGACTGCCAGACAAATTCTAGACTAAAACAGACTTAAAACGGATTTAAAATTTATGCCGGACAACTGCCGGATGTGAACGGACTAGTATCGGATTTCACTTAGACTATAAATAATTTCGGAACTGACTGCTGGACTAATTCCAGATAAAACCAGAATTAAAAACGGATTTAAAATTTATGCCGGACAACTGCCAGATGTGAACGGACTAGAATCGGATTTTACTTAGACTATAAATAATTTCGAAACTGACCGCCAGACTAATTCCAGATAAAAGCAGACTTAAGGGGAGAGGCTGGTCTAGAGCGCAAAAAAATGGGCATATTTTATGAATTTATTCTGACTCAACAAAGAAATCAATCAAAAATTTGTGAAATAGGTTTAATAATATGTGTTTCCAGGTACAAATACAAAAAATTTTGAGTGAATTAATTTCAAAATGGCCGCTGTACACTACTTCTCCGAACAGGCCTTTTTTTTTAATAGGTCCATTGGCGAAAATGTAACGTCCTTAATTTTTGTCCTAGATCAAAAAATAAAATTTTTTTAGTTTCTATATAACAACAGCAAGGGCGGGACGTAGGATTTTTTTGATATTTTGTTTTTTCGCGAAATGGTGCATGTTTGAACAAAAAATTACAATTTTCACTATAAAAAACGACATAAAATTGTTGATTAAAAAAAAAGTATGTAATATAAAAAAAATCCTACGTGACGCTCCGGAGAATGGTATCTAGAATGTACTGTCAAAATTTCATAAGAATCGGTAAAGATTTGTTGGAGTTATGTTTTCGCCCAGTTTAAAAAAAGTGATTTCGAGAAAAACGCGTTTAAAGTTTTACGTATTGTAAAATCATATTAAATTCGTATATACCTTTAATCGGCTATGCCTGCACCATACAATTGCCCTTCGACTTGCCGGCATCCATCTTTTGGTATGTTATTTCTAAGACCCTAAAGCACCTTTTAAGAAAAAAAAAAATTATCGATTTTTTCAAAATTCTAGACCAGCGTCCCCCCTTAAAACAGATTGAAAATTTATGCCGGACAACTGACAGATGTGAACGGACTAGAATCGGATTTCACTTAGATTATAAATAATTTCGGAATTGGCTGCCAGACTAATTCCAGATAAAACCAGACTTAAAACGGATTTAAAATTTATGCCGGATAATAATTTCATAAATGACTGCCACACTAATTCCTCATAAAACCAGATTTAAACAGATTGTGAATTTTGTGCTGGACAGTTATCGGACTTAACCAGTCTACAAAAGGACTTTACTTTTACTAAAAACAATTACTAAATTGACTGCCGGTAAAACCAGACGTAAAACGGATTGTGCATTTTGTGCCGGACAGTTTCCGGACGCGTCCGTAGTAAAAACGAACTTATCTCTAACTAAAAATAATTTTTGAATCGACTGCCGGACCAATTTCAGTTACAACCAGACTTAAAGCAGTTTGTAAAATTTGTGTCGGACAGTTTCCGGACGTGACCGGACCAAAAACGGACTTTACTTAGATTATAAATAATTCCGAAATCGATTGCCGGACAAGATTAGGACTTTCCCGGATTAATTTAAGATCAAAATTTTTGTGTCAGACTAATGTCGGACTAATTCATATCATTTCCGGACACATTTCGGATTAATTCCAGATAAAACCGGACTGTTTGGTCTGGAATTCGTCCGGAATTTGTACGGAATTAGTCCGGATTTTTTAGAAGGGTGGATTGAGAAGACACGTTCTCTTTTTGTTATATGGGTGAAAATTTCTCAAGTGGGCCACCTAAAACTGACTTCTCGAATTTTTAAACTTCTTTTATGTAATTTTTTGCAAGAAAGCGAAATAAAAAGATCCCCGAAACACGTTTTTAAACAAATTAATTTTTCAATTAATTTTAAACAATTGAACTTTTTAGCACTCTTTTACTAAATTCGCAATTACTCCGTTTCTAATTGATAAAATATAATAATATTTGGTAAGTATATTGAAAAATAATGCTACTTTGGATTTTTATAAAAAATTTTATTAACCGTCATTATTTATGCAAAATTAATTGTTTATTTAATAAACAAATGAAAATTTAAGCAACTTCTTATATGAGTAGGAAAAAAATTCAAAAACGACAAAAATCTAAAAGCTCTCCCCTTTAATTTAAAAAAAAAAAATTTTAGTACCTTTAAAAAATGAGTGAATTACGCCAATTCAAAGAGTGGCGTCCAAGCGCTGGAACACCCGTCACGTCGCGACACGCTACCGCGAGTAGTAGGGAGACATTAACTTTTTCGCTTCAAATCACTCCACAAATTTCCATTCTGGACCAAAATGGACGTCTTTTTTTAGAATTCTTCATAATTAAATTCTCTATCAATCTTCTAGACTTGATTTTGGAATTTCTATTTATATAAATATAGTTTTTTAATAATAAGTGGTAAAAAAATCCCAATACCGTGAAATTGGGTTTTCTCTGTTTTTAGAAAAATAAAAATGTTTTAAAAAACGTATTAAAATAATCTAGGACTGCTTTTTACGTGCAATTAATAGTGTAATAATTTATTGAAATGTACAACTATTTGTTATTGTTAATTTTAATTTAAACGTTAAAAAATCATACTTTTTCCCAATTGTGCAACTTTTTATAAACAAAACGTCTAAATATATAAAAAGAACTGAAAATTATTTACATTTACAATTGTTTAAACAATTTATTGTTTTCACTTTTCTTATAAGTTAAATATAAAGCAGACACTTCTAGTTTTTTCTCAATGCAAAATTATTTAAGCAGAATAACTGGATCTAAGTTATAACGTTTAAAAATTAATATATTAAAGCAATTGTTCACACGACTTATTGTTATTACTTTTAATATAAGATATAAGATTAAACACTCGCAGTTTTCTTTTATTAATTTAAACTTTTATTATCAAAACAACTGATTATAAGGTACACGGAAAAAAATGAAATGTCTGCAGCGGGTAATTAATATTTGCTGGTGAATCTAACAAAATTAGTAACCACAGCAAATTATTTGCTGTGATAATGAACAATGTTTGCTATGGTAAGCAATATTAGAAAAAATTTTGAAAATTTACTGTCACAGCAAACTTTTTTACTCTCACAGCAAATTTGTTCGCTGTCCCTATATATGCAAACTTATTTTGACGTGGCAGCGAACACTTTACTGCCACAATAAACTTCTTCTATGCGTGTAAAAGTAACAATTGTTATATTTTCAAATGCTTAAACAATTTATTGTTTTTAATTTTCTAATATATATAATATAAGGCTATCAATTCTAAGTTTGACTTAAATATGCAAATTTTTATGAACGGAACAACTAATTTTAAGAAAAACAAAAATATATTATATTGAAATTTATTTAATGTTTAGATAACTTTTCATTTAACTTCTTCTTCGTTAATTTTTCAATCTATTGTGAGTATACATTACCGAATAGCGAGACGACCAATTATGAAATACGTTAAAAAACCTTTAATCATAACATTGGAATATTAAAAACTGAAAGTTGTTTAAACAATTTTATATTTTAAATATAACAATTTCTAGTTCTATTTTATAGTTTGATATTTTAATCACAAAAATTTCTACGACTGAAAGGAAACCAGAAATGTCTAGGCTTTTATATATTCAATTCATTGGAAAATTAACAACAATGAATTGTTAAGGGGTCAGTATGGATTTATTTTTTAAAAGAATTTATTTTTCATGAACATCAATTTCGTATACTATATACCTATAGAAATAAGATAAAAACTAATATATAGGTAGTAGAGTTCAAAAACATGCTAAAAAACGCGATAGGTACTGCAGAAGCTAAAGGCGCATAGCATAGCAGTAAAAAATTGTTTAAACAAATGTCATTATAGCATTATCAGTAAAATTTATTATTTGATAATATAGGGGAGAGTGGCCATCAATGTACCGGGTTTTTTTCAAGGTCATAGTACTTATTCAATTTCACCAATTTCAAGCACTTCTTTGCATCAATATAAAACTACAACACTTCTCTAGGTAATGCACACATATTATACACGATTCATTTTGATTAAATAATAAAATTTAGGATCTTTCTAAACTAACAAGCTATTTTCATTTTCAACAACCTGGGTACACAATGAACCACCTCTATAAAAACACTAAAAATGTTCAACAATAATAATATTGCAATTTTCACTTTGTAAAAAAACTTATTTTCTATCAAATATTATAAAAAAATATTACTTAACACTTTTTAATTGATAATGTATAACATAAATATACCTCAACTTTAAGTTAACTAGCTAAAATGGCATTTTAGTTTTGCTATGTTGAGAAAAGTACTGATAACAATCGCTATAACATGCTGTACGCATGCTTAGTTTTAAATCAGGCATACCACTCTAGAAATCGAAAATACACTGAAATTCCAGGTGGTTCATTGTTCCCCGGTACATTGAATCAACATGACATTTGCAACATAATGGTTTTTTATAACTTAATCCAATATTTCAAAATCTTTATCTCATTAGAATATTGTAGTTAAGGCCCAAAACAAAATAAATCGTGAGTACATTTATTTTTAAATTGCCTTATTACAATTAAAAAACGTGTTTGTATTTTAGGTAAATTTTTTCTTCAGTGCATCAAAAACAGTTTTTTTTCAGTTTTCTCTGTAAAGAATAAATCCACACGTCTCAAATTTATGGACGTAGTGTGATTACGCAAACTTCATTTATATTTAAAATTAGGAGAATTTTTATTTAATTGTTTCTGAGAAAATTGGAATGGTTCATTGAAAAAACTGGTACATTGATGGCCACTCTCCCCTACAGCAATGTTAGAGAAAAGTATTTATGTATTTAAGTCATTTTTACCTTAAAAATTAAAAGTACAATTAAATATTTATATTGCTTGACCAGCGTGAGCAGCCCTTGGTTGCGCGAATGTTTAACGCCTTTTTCTCAAAACAACGTTTTTTGACCTGGCCGACACGATTTAAGAAAAACTATTGAACCGATTAAGCTCCAAATTTTCAGAGGTTCTTCTATGCACATGCCGCTTTGGCATGAACTAGGATAATAAAGATCCATTGATATTTAACCCTTTTTTTAAACAAATTGAGTTGTAAAAAAAGGGGTAAAAAATTTAAACTTCCGCCATTTTGTTTCCTTTCATCGGAATTAAAAGATCCTAGTTCATGCGATAACTACACTGAGAGAAGTTTCGCTTGACATCTGAATTGTGTACTATACATATGTCAAACCTAACCTTTCGCGCAGAGTCTGTTCTAATGTGATACAGTTTCTGCGCTTTGTGGGACGGATACTGTACTAAAAATGTTTGTACCACAAAGAGAGACAGAGTCTGACTTATTTGGCGCTGCTGTCGCTCAATTTTATTTCGACTTGCAAACTAAAAAAAAGTTCGGTATCTGTACCTCATTTAGCGCAGCTGGCGTACGTGAAAGTTCCAATACTCTGCCAAACTTCTCTCAGTGTACAGATCCCAATTTTAAAAAAATACTTGATTTTTTTGATTTTAGACAATCCAAACTCCAGATATCGTGTCGGCCAATAAAATTTAAGGCTAACTTCAAGCAGCTATTTCGCAGAAATAAACAATCAAAAATAAAAATGAAAAATATTTTTTGTCACTTTTAAATGTCAATTTTTATGTATAAAAAGACTGGGTTATAAAAATATATTTTAATATAAAACATAATTCCTTGAAAATTTGTACAATAAACCTATACTGACCCCTTAAAACAGTTGTAAATGTAATAATTTTCAGTTCTTTTTATATATTTAGACGTTTTGTTTATAAAAAGTTGCACAATTGGGAAAAAGTATGATTTTTTAACGTTTAAATTAAAATTAACAATAATAAATAGTTGTACATTTCAATAAATTATTACACTATTAATTGCACGTAAAAAGCAGTCCTAGATTATTTTAATACGTTTTTTAAAACATTTTTATTTTTCTAAAAACAGAGAAAACCCAATTTCACGGTATTGGGATTTTTTTACCACTTATTATTAAAAAACTATATTTATATAAATAGAAATTCCAAAATCAAGTCTAGAAGATTGATAGAGAATTTAATTATGAAGAATTCTAAAAAAAGACGTCCATTTTGGTCCAGAATGGAAATTTGTGGAGTGATTTGAAGCGAAAAAGTAAATGTCTCCCTACTACTCGCGGTAGCGTGTAGCGACGTGACGGGTGTTCCAGCGCTTGGACGCCACTCTTTGAATTGGCGTAATTCACTCATTTTTTAAAGGTACTAAAATTTTTTTTTTTTTTTAATTAAAGGGGAGAGCTTCTAGATATTTGTCGTTTTTGAATTTTTTTCCTATTCATATGAGAAGTTGCTTAAATTTTCATTTGTTTATTAAATAAACAATTAATTTTGCATAAATAATGACGGTTAATAAAATTTTTTATAAAAATCCAAAGTAGCATTATTTTTCAATATACTCACCAAATATTATTGAATTTTATCAAGTAGAAACGGAGTAATTGCGAATTTAGTAAAAGAGTGCTAAAAAGTTCAATTGTTTATTATTAATTGAAATATTAATTTTTTTAAAAACGTGTGTCGGGGATCTTCTTATTTCGCTTTCTTGCAAAAAATTACATAAAAGAAGTTTTAAAATTCGAGATGTCAGTTTTAGGTGGCCCACTTGAGAAATTTTCTCCCTATATTAAGGGAACATTCAGAACGACGGGTTAAATGAATAAACCGATATAAAATCTTTGCTACTAATGCTTCTCGTCTGTTCAATTTACCATCACCAACTGTTGAGGGAACCCCATGTCGTAAAGAGATTGAATACTTCTGGAGTAACATCTATGGGAAAGCCCATTCAGTGAACGGTGAAGAGTAATCTTTGACACTTTTTCGTAGCTTCAGTCTTAGACAGGGGCTGGACCATCCTGCAGAGGTAAGCCCACCAATTACTAAGGAAGAGGTGAGAAATGTAGTTGCTGAAACCAAGAACTTTTTTAGCATCCGGGTGGAATAAGATTAATATTCTATGGTGGAAGAAGTTTACTGCAACTCGACCAACATTTGGCTAGTATATTCTCTACCTTTCTCAACGGTAAACATCCAATACCACAATGGTTGTAGTGGACCCTACGGAAAATTTGCCGATGCTCAAGATCGGCCCAAGCTTGGGCTAATATTGGTCTACTATTGGCCAAGCTTGGGCCAAGCTCTAGCCAATTGTCATTTCCCATAGGGGATGGACACAGTACTCTTACCATAATCAGGATATTTGTCAAATCCAAAAAATTTTATACATTGGTCTAACACCTGTCTTAACACCTGCGACAAGCTATTCTCTGGCATCCTCAGAGAGAGAGAGAATATTTACATTCATAGAGCCAGTTTAGAGTACAATATGTGAACAGCGAGGGTGTAAGAGATGCGTGGCAGATTGTAGGAAGAACCTATTGATTGATAGGGGTATTACCAAGACTCGATATTTTATTGACGTAACCTGTCGATCGCCTGGATTGATTGCCGAAAAGCATTTGACTCTACACGAGCTGATCATCAGGCTCCTTGAATGTTTAGGGGTACATTCGAACATCGTAAGATGCTTAAAGAAGCTAATGCTCATGAGGAGGACAAGGTTTGTTATAGTAAAAAAACAAACAGCAGATGATGTCTAACATCACATTATTCAAAAGAGGCGTCTTCCAATGAGATTCCTTCAGTCCTTTACTTTTCTGCATCTCCCTCTTGTCTCTGTCTGTTGTACTCCGGGTACATGTGTGTCAAACTCAGAAATAGAGTCCATAAGATCAACCAGCTGTTTTATATGGACGATCTTAAGCTTTATGCATCCAGTAAGAATGGACTAAAAATTCTTGTTTTTGCAGTAGCTGAGTATTCCAAAGCTTTGAAATGGATTTTGGATTAGATAAATGTGCTGTTATTCATTTGAGTAAAGGCAGATGAGAAGCAGCTGAAATATCGAGTGACTGAAGATATTCAACTCATTCGTGGCAACACCATTCATCATCTTGGTAGTGGGGAAACTTAGACATATCTTGGAATTCCACAATCGAAAAATCAAGATTTATGTGGACCTAAAGATCATCTCCATATGAAGTACCGTGGTCTTCTCAGAAAAATTTGTTCATCCGAATTATCTGGGAAGAATAAGATATAGGCCACAAATACGTTAGCCATTACTTTTCTGCTCTATACATTTGGAGCAGTTAAGTGGAATTTGAATGAGTTAAAGGAAATGGATAAAGAAACTCGCAAGATGATGACAGTATATCGTTGTCACCATCCTTGGTCTTCCGTACTTCGAATTTAACTTCCACGAGATTGGGGAGAAAGAGGTCTTTTGAATTTAGAGTGTATACATCGTAGAATTGTTTTATCTGCGGCAATTATGCCTTACAATCATCTGTAGGATTGGCCAATTCTATAACTTTTTGTACTTCATCATACTCTGACGACGTATCTTCAATCATTTTTACATGTACTTCTAATTCGTCAATACTAATTGTTCCGCGCGTCTCTACATTTTGCTATTTTTCTAAAAAGGTTTTCAATCTTGTCAAAAGAGTTTTACAATTAGTTCGTGTTTGATGCGCATTATTAATTTGAGTTACTGACATTATTCTCAATTACGAACAACAATTTAACGCAAAATACAAAATAAATAAATTATACTCAATAATAAACACTCCTACTTGACGAAGAATATGATTCACTGATGTTACCAAATACTGCCACTGTTTCCAAGTTTAATCCCTCTAAAGGTTGTTGTCGTCGTTTTAAACTTCACAACTTTCGATCCAAAGTTGCAGATTATTTTCAAAATGGGATATTTCTCATTCGAATTTCTTAAAATGAGACCAAAATAAAGATTGTTCAAGATGATGAATAATAATCAATATCTGGAACCCCTGATGATGAATGCAGCCACCAGCCTTGTAGTCCACAGCCAATATTTCAAATATTCGTTTACTGTTCTTTGAATTGTTATACACAGCGGTTTGTAAAAGAATTCAATTTTCAGCACTAACTTACGCGTTAATCTTGACCACTATCAAGCCTGTTTGTTAATATCAATAAACTGTCTTGTATCACTAAGAATAATTCACTTGTCCGGCTCGAAGAACCATGTTGAACACGCAAAAGTCTGAATAAGTTTTTTGATCTCTTTACGATAAGAGGATAAATTAATAATTAAAGATAATGTTTAAGTTCGTCTGGCACAGTTTATGAAACAAGAAGTCACAAATAAAGTCACTCTTAAAATATCTAAATACTTTAGTGTAAATTAAAATAAAAGTGCGAAAATACCGCTTGCGTCTATTCAATAATAAATTTCTATTAAGTCTGGTTCATTATCTGTCGGTGATACACCTTAAACCTTTAATTACCCCTTTTTTCAACAAATAACATGTCATTTTAAAGATAATTTAATTATCTTTTAAACGAGACCTTCTATGTTTAAATTGCAATAGATGTTGTATTTGTAGAACATTTTAAGTGAAGTGCGACTACGAAAAAGCTTAATTTCCATTTACAGCAAAACTGCACGAACGAAAAAGTTAAGGACGTAACAATGCATATAAACTAAGGTTATTTTCTTTTTGTTTTTCCTATTTGTATTAAATTCAGGTTATTCATTTTATGTTTTGTTTTAAATGTTTTAAGGGGTTAGACCGCTGTAAAGCACGAAAATTAGACCCAATTTTAAGATTTCTTTATAGGAGCAGAATAAAATGAATTAAATGCCGGTTTATATATTATTATAAGTTATCTATTAAAGTATAAAAAATTATTTTGATATGTTTAAGAAGTTAAAATGGCGGCCTTGATGGTCGATTTAAATAATTCCTCTTTTTAAGTACAGGTCTACGGCTGGTAGAAAATCTTCAATTTGTGATCTAGAACCAAAACCAAACTTTTTATGAATTTGCAACTCTAGAACAGTGTTGCCAATGACATGGAAATTTCCCGAAGTCCGGGATATTTCGTCAATTTTAGGAAATTTTTCAGAAAATGCACAAATTCCGGGAAATTTCTAAAAATATGAAAAATTGTAATTTTTTCGAGAAATATGTTTCATAAAAGTCTGATAAGAACCTTACAATGATTATATAATTGTTTTGCTTTTGTTTTTGTTTTTGCTCACTTAAGGCTGCATAGTCTGTATAATTTTAAGGATTATGTAAGTATCAAAACCAAAAATAGGCAATAAAATAAAATATAATAAAAAATAAAATTGTATATAAATTTGTTAGTAAAATTTAATCATTTGAATTTTTTAATACTGAGTAAAGATTTCTGAAGTGGCCCCCTAATTTGCAAATATGTAATGAAATTTGACATTAATGTTATATTTCTGTACCACTATATTAGAGATATTTTATGTATAAATATATTTTTAAAATTCAAAAATTTAAAAAGTTATAAACAATTTAGTTTTTATGTAACATTTTTCTTTAAAATATGTAGTTGCGATGCATATTTATGAATTTTAATGAAATTTATATATTTTATATAGAAAAGTATAAACTTTAAAATAAAAAATATCTGGTTCAAAAAATATATTTTTTTAATAAAATAGTTATTTGTGTAACAAGGTTTGCTCGTGCGGCAAACTTCACACGAGTCGAGATTCCCCCAGATGCGCCCGTGTTCCACACATAATTTTATATAATAACCTTGTGTCAAGAAATCTACTGAAAACGCTGTTTTTAGAGTTTTAGAGATTAAAATGAAGAGAATCCTACTTTTTATCACAGTTTAACCCCACCAGCAATGCCATTCAAGTACGCTTGCTATTCTAACACGTGACGCGACAGCTGATGTTTAGGTTGGCAAGCGTGCTTGAATGGCGTTGCTGGTGGGGATAACTGTGATTAAAAGTAGGTTTCTCCTCCTTTTAATCTCTAGAACTCTAAAAGCAGACTTTTTAGTAGAGTTCTTGACGCAAGGTATTATATAAAATTAGTTATTATTAATAAACAAATTAAAAAATGAACATGTTCTGCACCAGCTAGAAATTTTTTCAAAAATGTATCTAATCTATAAAGATTCAAGTTCACTTTACAAAAATAAAAAAATTGTTATGTCTATTTTTGTCGAAACGGCGTTTAATTGTTTATAACGGTGCGCGAAGAATGTTGCGTAAATGACAACACGTGGCGCGGAGTAGGTCATCTGCCTTTCATAGTATATTTCAAATTTAGTTTAAAATAATTAAGATTAAGTTAATATGTGTATAATGGACTATCTGTCTTTCTTATTTTGTTTATGAAAAATAAACTTCTATTGTAAAATACAAATATAAATGATAAAGAAATTATCTCATTCGAAATTCCATTACTTTCGTGTTTTTCGTAATCCTGTTTGATACAGTTTTTAAATCTTCCGAAAATATTTCGCACAATAGTTGACCCTTAGTTGGTTGTTTACTGTTTTTCCAAGTACACATTGCACGATGTGCCTAGAATGATTTTTATTAAAAGTGTTTTGTATATAGGATATTTTTATTGTTTCTTGCTCCCTCATTTACTACAAACTTTTTAAGACCAAAAACTTGATTATCCATCTGGCGCTTTTGGAAAATTTTCTTCATATGCCAGAAATTTTTTTAGATTAAAAATAAGATAATTCTTGATTCAATTTTTGATGAATATTATATAAAAAATGTATTAAACATTGATTCTTTACAATCTGGTGTAATATGCTAAATAGATCTGTTTCAAAATTATAGATTAAATAAATTATATATTATATTACATGAAAACTGTAACGAACAAGATTACGAAAGAGACACGGAAGTAATGGAATTTCGCATGAGATAATTTTTTTATCATTTATATTTGTATTTTACAATACAGGTTTATTTTTCATAAACAAAATAAGGAAGACAGATAGTCTATTAAACATATATTAACTTAATCTTAATTATTTTAAACTAAACATGAAATATACTATGAAAGGCGGATGACCGATTCCGCGCCACACGTTGTCATTTACGCGACATTCTTCGCGCACCGTTATAAACAATTAAACGCCGTTTCGCCAAAAATAGACATAACTAATTTTTTATTTTTGTAAAGTGAACTTAAATCTATATAGATTAGATACATTTTTGAATAAAATTTCTAACTGGGGCAGAACATGTTCATTTTTTAATTTGTTTATTAACAATAACTCATTTTTTATTTTAAAGTTTATACTTTTCTGTATAAAATAAATAAATTTCATTAAAATTCATAAATATGCATCGCAAATACCAATTTTAAAGAAAAATGTTACATAAAAACTAAATTGTTTATAACTTTTTAAAATTTTTGAATTTTAATAAAATATGTATATCTAAAATATCTTTAATATAGTGGTACAGAAATATAACATTAATGTCAAATTTCATTACATGTTTGCAAATTAGGGGGCCACTTCAGGAATCTTTACTCTACTCTAATTACCTGTTATTTTGGTAATGGGAAATTATGCGGAAAATTTGTGCAATTTGTTCGGAAAAAATTGGTAATTTTCGTTCAAGTTATTTGTAAATTATACACTTAATTGTAAATTGTACACTTTGACGATACATAGCTTAAGCTTTTTAAGTAAACCAGTCAAAAATTGGTCGAAAAAAGTTACCGACAGATTTGAAAAATGTTGTGTTGAAAAAAACGTGTTTAAAGTTGAAGAATATAGACTTTTTTATTTACTGCGCAAAGTAGGGCCTCGCGCGGATTCAAAATTTAAGCTTTTAAATGTGTTTTCTTTGTAAAATGTTTATTGCTTCTTATTTTTAAAACCCTATAGCACCTTTCTAGCTAAAACAATTCGATTTTTAGAAAGGTTCACAACGGTGTAACCCTTTTATGGACTCTTGAAAAGTGAAAATGCTGTATTTCCTAAAGTTATTAAATACCACTTTTTTATTGCATTAATAAAATCTTAGAAATTACCCTAAAAATATATTAAAAAAGATGAAGAACAGTATTTATTTGTAACGTAAAAATTAAAATCTTTATTTGTTTGAACAAATTACATTGTCCAATTATACACGGAAGAACTTTTGGTTTTAATAGTTAATATTATAATATGTATTTTTACAAAATTTCAATTGTAAATCAGGATATAACTGTAAAATGGTATTTTATACTACAGGACTAGAAGAATATACTTTTTTAAAAGTTAATATTTATATATTTTGAAATTAAAATTTACTATTTAAAACTGGAAAGATTGCTTTTTTTAAAAGGAAAATGAAACTAGGAAAAAGTATAATCTAAAAAAAATAATTAAAATTATTTAATTTTTATTAAATAATAATTTTTATAAAAATATTTACAAAAATAGGTTAAAAATATTATTATATTCAATAGGAAGCAACAATAAAATAAGTTCATCTTGAACATCTTACTATTAAAAAGATTATATTTCAAAATAATGCTTTGTTGAAATTCCATTAACTATTGGAAAATTGGCGGCCATGACAGTTTAAACGTTGTGCGCGTCTTGTCACTGTTGATTTGCTTATTCGGATTATATAATTTCTCTCTTAAAAGAAACGATTAAATTATTAACGTTGTCGTAAAGTGGGTGAAAAATAACACAATAAATACTTTCTACGTGATAGTTTTATTCAATACAAACCGGTTATATCATGTAAAAACTTTTAAGTGAAGTTTGAATTTGGCGGATGTCAAACTTCAACTATTGTTCACAGATGGAAACTTGTGATTTTTGTGGATTTTTCTCAAAAGTGGTAATGTATTATGTCAATTAGTATATAAGAAAACTTTTCCCTTCAAACATTATATGTATTGTGCGATTCGTTAAGCATATATATGTGCGTGCGTATTATCGTTAGTGTTTAGGTTATGTTAGGATTTCGTTTGTGACGGTGATTGTGTTTATATGTATATAAAAGTGTTAAAAATATATGGAATGTCAATTACCAGAGGTAACTTATAATAATATAATAATCATGAAGATCGGTTTATTTGCCTTTTTATAGGAATTACTTATTAATCTCGATTTTACTAAATCCAAAACTCAATAGCAATTTTCCCAACAAAATGTCGATTCAAGTTTCTTTTAACATTTCCTATCGAAAATAGTAAATATTAAATAGAAATAGTAAATTCTGAAAATATAACGATATATCCTGGTTTCCTATCGAAATTTTGTAAAAATAAATACCATAATATTAAGTATTAAAATCGAAAGTCTTTCCGTGTATCTTTACCATTTATCGTCAATAATAATCTTCTTTAATCTTTTTTCCAAAATTTATCAAAATCGGTATATCCAATTTCGAGGGTTATTTTCTAAAACACAGTAAAAAACTTAAAACGTTAATAACGTTTAAAAAAATTTTAATTTTGAGTATCACCATATATATAGACTATCAAAATATATAGGTATAAGTGAGAAAAATCCTTAGAATCGACGAAAATAAGGAGTCTACTTTAGGAATTCTGACCCAGCAATAATAGTCTTATGACAGTTACGATGGCGCTGATTTTTTTATGGTTTCTAAATGGTGTGCTTAATTGACAGTTTCAATTTGAAGTTTAATGCTTGCAAGGATTTATTATTAGTCTAGCTTCCTGAAACATAGTCTGCCAAAATTTATGTAGTGTCATGTGAGTTAATATCTAGAATCCGGAATAGACTTCCCCAAAAGTATTTTTATAGGGTAAACATTAATCCATAACTCTTTTACTTCATAGGACACCTGCTTACAAAGATATAAACATTATAACTTCAAAGACTGTATACATTAAACTAGAAAGGCCATCTGATGGAGAGTGTTCTAATACTGTGCAGTTTACGTATAAAGCCAGTGACAAAATTCAAAGTAAGTGTTATGAAGAAGTTGTAACATCTATATTTAAAGTGTTTTTATAACCCGTAGTTTTATCTTTTCTTTTTTTTTAAACAAAATACAGATGTACATTCAATAATTATACTGAACCTCGTGCTACCAGATACTACTTCGGGTATAGACACAAAACTATTTTCACTGTGATATCTGCTCGAGCTTTACACTAATCTAATGCAATTCTAAGTCCCTAAAAAATTTTTAAATAATTTTGAAAAATTAAAAACAAAAAGTTTTTTTTATATGAGAAAGTAAATTCGATCGAAGGAAGGCAAATAAATAACATAAACAATGTTATTTTTTAATAGTCAGAACGACGTTTCGACGACATGGTTCGTCGTCATCATCAGGTTCTAAAATTTTATTAACAAAAATTAATGAATTGTCACAAACATAAAAAGAAAAAACAAACAAAAAACACTAAAAAATAAATAAATAAAATTTACCGAAATTAAAATGAAATTATTACATATTGTAATTTGTCGAACAGTTAAAATATAATCCAAATGCTACAAGCATTTTGTCAAGACTGAGTTGAAAATATTTTTAAAAATTTAAAGAGCAGTAGAAATTCGGAGTCAGTGAACTTAAAGGTAAACAAAACAGAGACGGATATAGAAAGAAAAGTACAATCACAATTTCAATCGATTGATTAATGGAAAATAGATTTTGTTCAGGTATAAAATATCTTCTTTTTTGTTAATAGTAAAACCGTGATTTTTAATATGAAACATTTCAGAAAAAACACGTTTTTTATAATTTTATACCTGAACAAAATCTATTTTCCATTAATCAATCGATTGAAATTGTGATTGTACTTTTCTTTCTATATCCGTCTCTGTTTTGTTTACCTTTAAGTTCACTGACTCCGAATTTCTACTGCTCTTTAAATTTTTAAAAATATTTTCAACTCAGTCTTGACAAAATGCTTGTAGCATTTGGATTATATTTTAACTGTTCGACAAATTACAATATGTAATAATTTCATTTTAATTTCGGTAAATTTTATTTATTTATTTTTTAGTGTTTTTTGTTTGTTTTTTCTTTTTATGTTTGTGACAATTCATTAATTTTTGTTAATAAAATTTTAGAACCTGATGATGACGACGAACCATGTCGTCGAAACGTCGTTCTGACTATTAAAAAATAACATTGTTTATGTTATTTATTTGCCTTCCTTCGATCGAATTTACTTTCTCACATAATAAACATTTCGGAAGGGAATCTGTCTTTTAATTAAGTTTTTTTTATAGTTCTTCTTGTTTATTTAAAACATTTGTCAATGTATATTCTTGATCTACTTATGTTACCTGTGGTAGTTTAAATGTTTCCTAACTTGTACATTGTAAAAAAGGATTAAAATCATCAAAGTATTAATGCGTAACGACAAATATAGTAGGAGGGTTTTATTTCAAATCAGGCAGAATTTTCACTTGTGATGACAGAATGTAATAGGGATGAAATATGTTGATTTTCAACGAAAATTAGGTCACAAGTATTTTTGCGAATTGCGAAAAAAAATTTTTTCTTTAAGTTATGAGCATTTGAAAATTAAAGACTTTTCAGTAAAAAAACTTAATTTTGTTCTTTAAATATTCATATCTTTTGACCTAATTAAGATATTTAGGTTTCCTTTCCAGATTCTGATAGGGTTTTTTAATCTCTTTCAAAATCCACAAGAAAATTATAAAAACATTAAGAATCAAAGAAATGACAATGGTTTTTCAAAAATATTAAAAAAACGATTATCTTGGAAAACCCACCTTTATATGGCAACATGCGTTAGTTGTAAGGACCCATACAGTTTCTTCATGGGTCCTTACAATTAAAGCATGTTGCCTGGAACTTTAAGTATGAGAGAGGGACCGCCAACGACAGTGGGGGACGCTTCATGCTACAAAAGCTAGATTCTTTTCTCCGTTATAAAGAATATATACTGTGAAAATTACTTTCGCTAAACAATTTTTACATTAACTAGAAATAAACAAAAAAAGTTTTTAATTTTTAATGAATCCATAGGTATTGTAAAAGAATAATACCAGGAAATATATTTAATAAGAATATTTTGTATTTTATTTAAATTTTTTAAATCAATATTTAAAAATATCCAATTAAAACACAAGGTTATTACAATGTTTTTAATTTCTTACCGGACTTAGCTAGAACGATAGTGATTTTTGGAACCGTTTTAAATCGAGGCAATTTCAGATTGCATAATTGTGATATTCCAAAGTTAACTCTCTTTGCGTTCAATTACGATTTTTGGTAATGAGAAAAGTTCACTAATTTTGTAAAATTACTTAAGAACAATTGTTATATTTTTTTTTAAATTTTAAGATTTCATTTAAATGAATGTAAAATCAGTTTGAAAGAAACGTAGAATTTTATTTACCTAAAACATTTCATATTTTGCTAACTTTTTCTACTGCGATGCAAAAAATTAGGTTTGTTTTTGTTAATCTATAAAAAATGCAGTCGTGCTTAATAGTTCTGTACATAAAATAAGTAGATCTTGTCGAGAATCTTGCAATTACTTAAATTATCATAAGAAAGCTGACCCAAATTTGTTTGAATCAACATTAGCTTAAAATTAACTTTTTAAAAATACTTTGATTTTAAAAATTTTTTAAGAATTAATTCGAACAGATTTACATTTAAACAAATTTAGGTCAGAGGAACCTTCCTAATGATATTTTTAAGTAATTTTACAAAATTTAGTGCAATACAAAATTGAGATTCACTACGTTTCTGTGTCAACTTTTGTTAAATTTAAATTGAGGCGTTCACCTAGTTTTACAAATGTTATTTTTCTTTTTCTATTATATTAACGGATTGCAAGTTCTAGTTGTATTTAAAGGGCTTGACCCGTTTACTTGTAAATAAATAAATAATAAATTTCCAAAAATGTTGGTTTCAAAATATTTATTATATCTTAAAATATCGTTTACAAACTATTTTTAACAATATTAGTAACGTCTAACTCCATCAAATGCCCTTAAATAAAATTTCACTTTTTTTAATTCAGATTTTGCATACACTTACAAAAAAAATTGTAATTTTTGTTCGTTTGTTTCTAGCAAATGTAAAAATTGTTTAAGCACGACTACCTTTTTATAGATTAATAAAAACGAACTTAATTTTTTGCATCGCAGTAGAAAAAGTTAGCAAAATATGAAATGTTTTAGGTGTTCGATGATTAGGAGTCCTTATCCAACATTTCACTTCAAAGATTTTTTATAGGAAAAAAGTAGGGCTTTCATTTAAAAAATTTTTTAAAAAAATTAAAAAATGTCCTTTTTGAAGAAAAAGGCATTTTTATTTTTGTTTTCCATTTTTAGGGATCAAAAAATTTTTTCTTGTAAAAAACAATATGACCAATCGAAAGAGCGTGAAAAAATCTATCGAAACTGGTATTACAAGAATTTTTTAAATTTAAATTATAAGAACAAAAAATTATTAAAGTAAACAGTTACCTTAAAAAAGTTAAAAATTTCATCCTCTCCCCCACGCTAAATATTTCTTCTATAGTCAAAATTATTTATGTATTCATTACTATTCAATAGGATAACATTTTGTCCAAGTTTCAGCCCGATAGAATAAACTTGCTTTTCGGACCTGTAACACTTGAGAAATATTCACCCACATATCTCTTTAATTAGTGCTTTTCCCTAAAAAGGTGTTGCACAAAGTATCGTGTACACCACGTACAAAAGTGCATTTTCCGTTTTCGTGCAAATTTCTGCACTCGCTTCGCTCGAGCAGCAAACTTTGCACTCGTCGGAAAACAGCTGCTTTCGATACTTGGTGCACAATGTACTATTGCAATTAGCAAAAATACTTGTCACCTATTTTTCGTTAAAAATCAACATATTTCATCCCTATCACATTCTGTCATCACAAGTGGAATTTCTGCCTGATTTGCAATGGAACACGCCAGTATATATTGTATTACGACTTCGCAAAGCTCACGTTTGACGTCCGCGGCCAATGTCAAACTTTTGCTGAGGAGTCACACACGATATTTTAGGCAAAATCGGAAAGGTTTTTACCTAAATACGTTTTTAAGCAAGTGTTTTTTAAATTAAAAAAAAAGTAGTAATAAACAATTAAATACCTTATTTAAACAAAACTAATTGTTCGAAAACCCACTGAAAAATACGGGTAGTATTTTTACTTAAAAAATCCTACACTACAAACGCGAGAACTACGAATGATAATGCTATTATCACAAAGAAGCCCGAAACTTAAAAACAATATAACAGAGAACACTAATGTCAACATTCACATTGAATATTACCATCGATCTCGCCTATTAACAAATAAGCAACATGACCGTTACAATACTACTACCCGTTTAAGAAGTATAAATTACGTCGACTACGCCGCATTGTGCATGCTTTACACAAAAGTGTCGCGAAACCGACCAACAGAGCATGCGCGCGATCCCTCAAAAAGTACTGTTACGACTGTGATCGGTAAAGTAACCCCCTCCAGCAAACAAACAATTTGCGTCTCAAAAGGGAGTACGTAATTACATGAAAACCGTCCGCTTTTGCATAAATATATTTTTAGAACTGTCAGAATGCAATTTTATTTGTTTAAACAAATTAATAATGTTATTTACCAACTTTTTGTTTAGTGCACCTAGAAAGATGCAGTTTTTTTTCCAAATTTTGCAATTAATCAAACGTTTAACAATCAGGAATAAAGATGACAAAAAATTATTTTTTAAACAATTCATAAACAAATTATTGTTAAAATTATTCCTATTGTTCTTTACCAACTTTTTATTCAGTTCACCTAGAAACATGCAGTTTTTTTCTAATTTTGCAAATAACCCAGCTTTATACAAGAAGGATAAAGATTACAAATGAAATCATTATTTAAATCATTTTCAAACAAACTATAATTGAGTAGCCGGATGCAATAACATGCTGGAAGCTCGAACACGCGTAAAAGTATTATCCAAGCGAAATTTTTGAAGTACCTAGATATGCAAATTGTTTTAAAACATTTTTTTTTAATTATAAGGTTATTATAATATTATGATTTAATGCTTTAGTATCCAAACCGTACCAACTAGTACCAAAATGAAAGTACAATATATTACGTAACTTATGGCCACAGGGATAAAATATTATTTTAAACATAAACATTTTTTAAAGCATTTCTTCTAATTGTTAAAATTTTCGATCTAAAAAAAACTGACCCCAAAATGGGCACTAGGGTTGCCGTTAAAAATGACATTTTGGAATTTAATCCATTTCCGCATCTCATTTTGTCACAATTCGAAAAAAAATCGATACGTATTTTTTTTAAACTGATATTTAATGGAACCTGTACGCTAATGAAATTTTGCATGTATTTTGCATGGAAAAAAATTTTATTTCGTACATTTTCTGTTAAATCGTTGAAAATCATTATTTTTTTACCGGACTACTCGGTTTCTTTTTATAGATAATTACAGAATAACATCCAATTATTGACATATGAATCTTGTTAAGTTTACTATTTTTACAGGAAACAAAAGTTTCTCAAAAAACGAAAAATTTACGATTGCTAATAATGATTTCTATAGTTTTTGAAATCGCTAATTATAAATCTGAAATCAGATTACAAAAATTCAAAATGGCGAATCCAATATGGCGGATGTTTTTGGGTTCCCTAATCACAAATTTCAAGTCAGATTTGAAAAACTCTAAATGCTGGATCAAATATGGCGGACATAAAGTATAAAGAGGTTTCTGGAGTCTCTGATTACAATAAACCAAATACAAATGAAGTCAAAAATTCAAATGGGAGCATCCAGTGTGACGGACATAATATTTAAAAAGTTGGATGAATTTAATTTAGTTACCAGAAATTTAAGGGATTACACATACTTAATGGGCCTAAAAAAGAGGTTTTTCAAAAAATTTTCCTGAGAGATACAGAGATACTGTGGTCTTTGCAAAACGCCTTTTTTGTGATAGGCTCCGGGAGACCTGCTTTTGCAGCTTTAAAAGCTATTACTTTCACAAATAAAAAATTTTAAAATATAGCTCAAAGTTACTATAATATGTGTGGGTCATTCTCTCAAAAAGGACAAATGACACCCGGTAAAAAGAGGTTGATTAAAACGCATAAATTGGCATTTAAAAAAACAGTCATTTGAATGCAGACAGATGCCTACTAATTCCGTTTTTGTCCTCAATGCCATTTAACGCGTTTTCTTGATTGATATTTGTTCCATTTTAATCATTTTGAATGCTCACAAATTTTATGAAAAAAATTGAATGCGTTTCTTCACCGTCAAGCGGAACACCATGAATTAGATTCAAATGCCATAAAATGCTTTCTGATAATGTATCAAATTAAATGCCATTCAATGCCTTCAAGAAAACAATTTTGAACGTAGTCAATGCCACGAGAAGTTTAATGCCGTTCTATGCCTATGTCAGAAGATTAAAAAGACGCCATTCTGCTATCGTTAAGTTGTTCATTCTTTGCAGCACGTTGTCGTGGCATCTTTCTATTTTGTGTTGTTAGATCTATTTTAACTAAATCGCGTTATTGAAGTGAAAAACAAAGTGATTTTGTGTCTAATACTAATAGTTTACCTAAACAAAGTGAAAGAGTAAACGCAAACATAAGTTTTAAAGTCATTTTGCCATTTTTTGTTGCATGCAAGACAAAATACGAAAATGACGTTAAGTGTTAAATTTAGTGCTTATATTTTATTCTATTTTGGTCTACTATTTAGCTGAAGTTAACCTATTAACATATTTGAACTTAAAAAGTAAAATATTGATAAAGACAATAATCAGAGTAAAACATAACAATCACATGTTCAATTTTCCCTTGCAATATGGCTACTGATTTGTTTTCAGGCATTTGAAGACATTCATACAAAAACGGAATCAAAGCGCATCGAAACGTTTTAATGCGTTTTAATCAACCTCTTTTTACCTGACACGTTTACGTCACTTTTTCTAAAATATAATTTTAATTTATAAAAATTGTGCCGGCCATACGATAGTATTCAACGTCCCTCAACCAAATTACATGGGAAAGAAAAGGAGAATTTCAAATTATCGGAAATATTCATGTTAACATGGTGTAAAAACTCTACTTCGTGACCGTGCACGAAGCGTACTTTATTCAAACAAAAGATATTACTTTTATTCTACAATGTAATTATATAGTACTTTGTCTAGCAATATCTACTATTTTGTGTTTTCATTGGTCCTTGAAGAAATACAGTAAAATATTCGCAATATTATTTCCTAGGATTAATTTAGTTTTGTGCACCATAGTAAACTCCACTGCGTGACCGGTCACAAATATGAGTAATAAATGAAAATAAAATTAGTTAGATAACAATGCACAGGCAAACAATATCTATAGTAATTCATAGGAATTTATCAATCACTCTGAGTCAATAAATTATCAATCACTCCGAGTCAATAAAATTTATTGACTCGGAGTGATTGATAAATTCCTATGAATTAATAACTTCACCGAGTGATAAATTCTTTTAAAATAATATCTATAGTATTTGTGCAATTGAGGTCACTGCGAATTAGGATGAAAGAAAAGAATGTAACCCGTATCAGTATGTTTTTCAATTTAATTGTGGTCGTCGACACAAAGAAAACTCCACTTCGTGACCGCAGAAAATTTTCATTTTTGCTAATGCACTGTTAAATATTGTTAATATTTCTTATGTTAGTTTCTCATCTAACTGAAATGTAGCAAATACCATTAATTGAATGTTATTAAAATTTATTCTTTTAATATTAGAATCGAATGAATCAGTATATTTTAGAACAGACAGAGACTCCACTTCGTGACCTCCAGTAGGTATTTTTATAGGTATATTTTAAAATGTCAAAGTGTATAAAAACGATCAAAAGAAGGTCATGGGAAGTATTAAAAATAAAAACTTCAGAACATCGTAGTCAAATTGTGCTACGTTTCGTCAGCTTGGTTCTGCTGACCTCACCAGGCACTGTTTATTTAAAAAATTTTTTTGTTATTTTTTTTAAATTATATATAAAACATTGGTTCCATAAGACATAGTTTAAAAAAATAATATAAAAATATATGTACCTAAGATTAACACATTGATGAACTTATTATATTATAAAAAACGCAAGTCAAATTGGTAAAAAGACCAACCATTGTCAAGAAGAAAAATTAAGTAGAAAAATAAGCAAGTCTTAACATTTCGACAGTCGAGTACAAACTAACTATACACTTATTACAAGCAAAATATAAATAATAAGGAAAGGCGTCAATGAACTTATTACAAGTCAGTAGCTATATAAAACAAAAACAATTACAAATATTACTTCGCATCATTACGAATAAAATTAACTGAAGTGAAAAACGATGTACGAGTCTAAAATAAGACAATCATGAGTTAATTTTATTTATTAACAAAGTATTTGATGGTTTTATTTAGGTCCATGTCTTGACATAGGACTAGTAATATAAGATTTTTACAAATATTTTTTCACCTAAAATCGTAATTCTGAAATTGTTCTTTTTGAGAGAATGACTCGTGTACAAATTGTTAAATTAATTAATTTAGAAGTTTTCTCAGGAAATTTTTTTGAAAAACTTTTTTTTATGTCCATTAAGTAAATATAACCCTTAAGATACTTTTACATAACCTAAAAATGAACTTAATTAATTATTAGGTCATTCTAGCTAACTGATTTATTAAAATATTACTATTTGAATAAGTGATCAACTTTTTGTTATCAAAATATAAAATGTTGTTTTTTTCACAAAAATTTTCTTTGTTATACTGGGATAAGACACTGCTTAAGGACTTTGGAACCCGAAAGCTGAGAGTGGCGTAGAAACACTTTTTCCTCTTTTGCTCGAAAATTTCCCTTTTGTGAATATTCTTTAAAAACACTAGACACTTCTTCAAAAAAAGGGCTATGGTAGACAAAAGTATTTGAGATAAGGAATTTTTTAAACATTTATTTTATGCAAACAAATGTGCCTACGAGCGTCAAAATTAACTCCCGTTTTGACATTGCAAGATTTTCCGTAAAAGATGGCCGCCGCTTGTCAGCTGGGCACGGGCTACGTGATATGGGCCTCAAGTGAGATGGCGGCGGCCATCTTTTACGGAAAATCTTGCAATGTCAAAACGGGAGTTAATTTTGACGCTCGTAGGCACATTTGTTTGCATAAAACAAATGTTTAAAAAATTCCTTATCTCAAATACTTTTGTCTACTATAGCCCTTTTTTTGAAAAAGTGTCCAGTGTTTTTAAAAAAAATTCATAAAAGGGAAATTTTTGAGCAAATGAGGAAAAAGTGTTTCTACGCCAATCTCAGCTTTCGGGTTCCAACGTCCTTAATCAGTTTCGAAAAAATGAATAATTTTTAAACTTAGCGTCCGCCATATTCGAATCCGGGATTTAGAGTTTTTCAAATCTGACTTGAAATTTGTGATTAAGAACCCCAAAGACCCCTTGATACCAAGTTCCAAAGAAATTGATTAATTTTTAATTTTTTCATGTCCGCCCTACTGTAAAAACGTGCGTATGATCTGTCGTAAGAAGGTAGGTATGTATTTACATGTGTACGCATATGAGATCTCAGGTGACACAGACGAGATCTCGTATAAGATCTTATGTGAGAACGTAGGTACGAACGCATGTAAGTTCTTATATTAAGTTCCGTCATGCGCTGCGTATAACGTTACTCAATATGAAATTGAAACAGCTTTCTTATGAGTTCTCATCTGCGTACGTATGTACGAACACACGTACGAACTCATGTGCGAACACACCTAAGTATTAAATTAAATATTTTAAATTAAATTTATTATTAAAAAAAAATTCTCGCCAACGGGATTCGAGCCCATCTAACCTGAGCCTAAGTACGCCTTAAACCCCTTGGCCACCGTAGTTATAGAAACAGCTTTACAAAATCATAGTCATGTCTTTCAGGAGAAATTTATGTATTAGACATGACTAAGATTTTGTAAAGTTGTTTCTATAACTACGGTGGCCGAGGGGTTTAAGGTGTACTTATAGGCTCAGGTTAGATGGGCTTGAATCCCTTTGGCAAGAATTTTTTTTTAATAATATATTTAATTTAAAATATTTAATATAATACTTAGGTGTGTTCGCACCTGTGTTCTTACATACGTATGCAGATGAGAACTCATATAAGAACGCTGTTTCAATTTCATATTGAGTAACGTTATACGCGGCGCTTGACGGAACTTAATATAAGAACTTACATGCGTTCGTACAGTAGGGCGCCATATTGGATCCGCCTTTTTGAATTTTTGTAATAATAATAATAATAATAATAACCTATTTCGGTTTACTTTTGGTCAACTTTTGGGTCCTGTAAAAAATAGTAAAGTTTCATATGTCAATAATGGGATGTTATTCTGTAAGTATTTTTGAAGAGACACAGTTGGTTTTAACCTCGAATAGGTTTTTCGAAAATGTGGAAACATTCGGCTAACGCAGATTTGTTGGAAATTGTTCCAGGATTCCAATTTTTCATACCCGAAAAACGTAGCAGATCCTTTTTTTCGAAATAAACGTATATATGGGTGATTCTCCGTAAAGTGGGCAATTTTATGTCTTTGTATTATATGTTTTAAACATCTTAACATTTAATTATTAATAATAATGGACGAAAATATTATTTAAACATCCCTTAACTAATACACATAAGAAAAGACTATAATTTTGTACACAAATTTAATATAAAAAAATATTTAACTACTAAAACAGCAATTCAGTACGTCCTAACCTCTGAGTACCAAACTTCAAAATGATATCTATATTAATAAAATCAGAGTTTTGTCTGTACATTGCTTAGAACTTTAAATTTCACGCATAATTTTTCGTTTTGAGCATTAAGGATTCCATATATACCAATAAAAAATTTCATGTCTTTATGTATGTGTGTATTTATGTATATATGTATGTATGTATGTCACAGAACCTTTGTTCGCGCATCAAATAAAAACGGCTGAACCATTTACAAATTTTGCATATTTTTTTATGGACTGCTGAAAAACTTTCTATAATTATGTTATTTCGTCATATTTTAAAATCATTTGGCAAAAAATATCGTATAACTGAGATATATAAGTTCAAAATTGGTTTCTAGATCAAAAAAAATTGAAAAACCTACATCTTTAGGGTTCCGTACACCTTCGGTGTTCGGCAGAATGGTTATAGCGAGACTCTTGCGTCCGTAGCCAAAAACCATTCCCCACCCCCTTAACTTCTAAACTATTTGACCTAGAGAGCTGAAATTTGGTACACTTATATATTTTCACGTATAGATTGCACAAAAAATATAGAGAACATGATTCAAGGTGATGTTCATAGCGTTGTCAAGGAAATAACAACTTTTTTTGCAAAAATGCATTAAAAAGGGACCATACCCCCCCCCCCCCCTTAACTTCTAAACTATTTGACCTAGAGGTCTGAAATTTGGTACACATATGTGTATTATTACATACGTGTAGATTACACGAAAAATATAAAGAACATGATCGGAATTGATGGCCATAGCGTTGTCAAGAAGAAACTACAAATTTCAGAAAAAAAAGTTTTTTTCTCTAACTTTGCCATTATTTGAGCTAAAGGGCTAAAATTTGGTACACTCGTGTATTTTTGCATGCAGATTATGGTAAAGTTATGTTTAAAAATAAAATTGAATATTATGAGGTTAAAAAAAAATTCAAAAAATGACCAAAAAGAGGTTTAGACCCCTATGCTAGAGCTCACCCTAATTGTCCTACAGTACCCCTCAAACCAATAAAATTTTTATTTGTATACTCAGAATTTAAAAAAATGATATAAAACGCGATTAAAAATTGTTATCACTTTTTTTTCAAAATAATTGAAATATTATGAAAAAAACAAAAAAAATTTTTAATTTTATACAAGGCTTTATCAAGGCTGCCACAGGACCTATAATCAAGACTGTTATAAGCCCTGAAACCCTCTAAAAATTTCAGGGCCTTCCCAAAATAAAAAAATTCTTGATTTTTATGTTATTTATATGAAATACAAGCCTGTACCCTTAAGCAAAAGTTTCATGTACTTGAAAGTAGAAGTATTTTCATAATCTGTAAGTTCTAGTTAATTTTCATAATCTGTACATAAAAATATAAAAATGTACCAAATTTTAGCCCTCTAGCTTGTGGTGAACCTAACCGAAACTTTAAACTTTAAATACTTAATATTTTAATAAGAAAAGTTACTAGCTCATGAGTTCGGCTCGAGAAGGCCGGCACACAAACAGACGAGCGAGATTTCCAAAATAGGGAGTCAAAATTTTAAGAGAGGAGAAAAACGAGCATGGCGAAGCACAAGGCAGAATTGAGGAAGACACAAACTTACCAATTTGTTAACCACTAGCGGAGGCAGGTTGAAGCTATAATCCTTGGCTTGGTCTGGTGGCACAGAACAGTTAAAGCGAGAAGAAACTGGCACCAATGTTTATCCAAAAGGGTTACCACACACAGTCCACACACAAAAGCAATAAGTTTAAGGGTTGTTTAACAAAATATCAAATTATTTATTAACCACACAATCGCTATAAAGCGCACAAATAATTTACAAAAAAGAAACCACGAAAAGCGTGGGAAAACGAGTAGTACAAATTAGGTGCTAATTGCACGGCGCACGGCGTCTCTCTGACGAGACATCGACCGTGATCTCTGACACGACCTTCGGGCCTATTCGTAAGTAGGCCGAGGTCACCCGATTACGTAATTCGGTCGTTGACCGAAAGTCGCAGCAGCTTCCGCATTCCAAATTAACGCGAAAAGTATGAATTTCAAACTTAACATTAGAGTTCGAGCGGCTGACAACAAGAAGGATCAGCCAGTTTATTTCTCATAAAATGAAATAAAAGGCGTTTAGGGACGCCCCATTCCCCCCTTCTAAACTGCTGATACTTCTTGGTGCTGGCCTAAGCCTGTGAAATCCTCTCGAGGTAGTTATTAATTCACCATGCTTGCTCTGAACTAAAATAAGAAACTAAATGTTCAATTGGTTAATAATAGAATCTCTCTTTAATTTTGCTTCTATTCTCTCTCTCTCTCTCTCTCTCTCTCTCTCTCTTTCTTATTTAGCTAATAATACTTTTTCTAATTTCGAGGTAAGAGAATAAATTAGGTAATTATTGGAAAATAGCATTTATTGCAAAAAACGACTGATAATGTGCAAGGCAATCACAGGGACAACATCGTCTTGGTGGCGCAAATGCGCGAGAATGAATCGTAAATATTAACATTAAGATTATTCGAAACACTTTTAACCATTGTTTTGGATTTGCCGAGAAAACAATTTAGATGTCTGCGCGAAAGCGCGAATAGAAAAAAAAAGATTAATTACACTAGTTTACAAATTTTCTCTTCATGTTTGATACTATTTTGGAAATGTGTTTTTTAGGCTAATTTGGGGTCTCTGAAAACGAAAATGACCACCAAAAAGTTTTCCAAAGAAACGTTTTTGAGATATTGACAAAATAAACCTGTTTTTCGGTTCATTTCTCAGTTATTTCGAGAAATATTAAGAATGGTAAATGTAACAAATGAAACTGTGATAGAGTTTGAATAACGGCAATATTTCTTGATAATTATGCACCGCTTGTATAAATATTATTTGTATTTTTTCGTTTACCATCGCTGAAAGTCGAAAAAAATGTTAATTTTTAAATTTTTCTAAAATTTACGCACATTTATTTCTTCTAACAAGTTGTATAAAATTTTTTTCTATATACTTAATATTTTGGTTGAAAATAAACTTTCTGATGCAAACTTATCAGTTTATGATGGGTCACATCTTCTCGAAGTTGCATTCAGCAATAGTCACCTATCATGTTTTGATCCCAAAACCCTTCGTATCGCTTTTGAATTCCTGCGATGTCCTGATGGAATCTTTCACCTGCTCACCGTTTACAGCTCCAAAGTATGGAGTAAAAAAATCAAAATGATTCTTAAGGAAGTGCATTTTTAATGAGAATGCACTAAAAACAATGAGCAGGGGGAAAGATTCCATCAGGACATCGCAGCAATTTATCAGCAGTTTATCCTCTGAGTTCTTCAGAGAGGACGCTGGTACCTTCTCTGCTAGCTTGCGTTCCAACCGCTTGCTTGTTTCGTGAGACTCTAGAAATATTATGCATTCAAATAAAAAAAATGCAAAAAAAAAATTTTAAAACCTTACCCCCCCCCCCCCCCCACCCTTAATCTGAAACAGAGAAAAATACTCGTGGAACCTATCGTAGTCTAGGACTTCTTCGAGCAATTTTCAGATCGTTGACATAGTATTTTCCATCAATGATCCTTTGTACCGATCCTATCGATAGAAAATGACTAGAAAATGACTGAAAAATTTCTAGTCTGGCATTTTTTGGTCATTTTTATTTTTAAACTTATAAAAAATAACTTATTTAATAATGAATTTGTTAAAAACTATTTAGTGTGCTCTTAGGATTATATTAGCTTCATGTTTTTAGAATAAGCAATGAAAATTGTTAACTTTTTTACTATTTATTTAAATTTTTTGTTTAATATTTTTTTTATTGTTTTAATGTTATAAATCATTTTTGAAGTACGCTTGAACACTTTTATAAAGAATCATGATGCTTGGTGTTATTTAAAATGGTTTAAAAGCAATTTTAAAGAGAAAAAATCGTTCGACATTTTCTAGGTACAAAATCATTCAAGTCATACCTCAAAAATGACTGAATCCATTTAGTCATTTCGGCCAGTCATTTTTTAGGTATTTTCTATCGGCAGGGGAGGTGCCAGTTTGGTGCTGTAACCACGAGCTGCGCTAAAAAGCATCTTATTCGGGTAATAAACGAGATCCCCTGATTCTAAATAATTATTATCGTTTGAACGGTTTTTATTGTAGTAACTGCTTTGTTTCTTTACAGTCTTTGCCATAAAACTTTCTACTTTCAAGCGTAGCGCGTTCATGCGCTTAATATGTTCGTTCCAACCAGTCGTCATTTCGTCAATGGTCAAGTCTTTTACGTTTACGTCAGGAATTTATTTGTCAGAACGCATAGGTTCACGACCAAAATTTAGAAATGCAGATGTGACCCCTAATGATGAATGGAACGATAGACTGGGGTAGGGATTTGGTGAAAATCGATTTGTCACAAAAAGCTCGAAATTGTTTTGTTAACAAATTCAGTGCCGTTATCTGTGATAAATTTTTTTGGACTTCCCCACTTATTAATGAAAGTGTTGAGCGCTTTTACAATTTTAGGTCTGTCTGTTTTGTGAGAGCGAAGAACTCTGGATGGCGAGTGTATGTGTGTTTACAAATTAAAACGTAGCATTTGTCCAATTTGGAGCACCGAAAAGGACTGAGGATGTCCAAGGACACAGTGTCCCTGGTGAGCGAGTTGTGGGGTGTCAAGATATTCTTTAATTTTCGATAAGACCTTTCTCCAGGCATTGTTGTCGCCTAGAATTTCTTTAATATGATCAGGTTTATAAATATAGAGCGCTTTGTCCTGATCTAATTTCAACCTTTTTTTGTCGTCATAGGACGATAGCTCAATTGCCCTCCTTGCCAGTTGACCGATTGGATCTCTGATCGTGCACAGATATTTTTGGCTTCAATGGTGAGTAATGGTCTGCTTAAATAGGTTATAAGTTACTCCCGGTTCTAGTATTTTACCATTAATACCCATGGCACCTCTGCGCTAGCTAATTTGTTTAGTGGCCCTTGAATTTTCGCAATATTGCGTAAATGTCGGTGGTATTAATTTATGGAACCGTTGAATCTGTAAAACTCTTTACGACTTCCCGGCCGCGGATATTTTAAGATCGGTGCAACACGTGCTAGGTTTGGTTAAAGAACATCTTTATCTAATAAAAGACCTAAGAATTCGACTGACTGTTTAGCAAAGAATGACTTTTCTCTATTAATAATCAGTTCAGCGTTTTGCAATATCTCGAATAAAATACTTAGCAAAATTAAATGTTCCTTGAACTTTTGAGATGTAACTACCCAAGTCATTGAAGTATGCGTAAACTTAATTGGCATACTTTTCTGGTAATTTATTTTCTCTTATGTGCTTTACGAATTCGGATTTTAGTCTGTCCGTAAAAGCTTGGGTCGTCGATGGGGCCTTCGTGCTGCCTAATGGCGTGCACGTCCATTCAAATAGTCCTTGATCGGAAGCGACGAAAGCAGTGTACGTGCAACAAAAAGGATCAAATAGGCCCCAGTGAGCGCGTCCAATATACTGTCAATGCGTGGCAAAGGGTATGCAGATTTTTCGTAACTTTTTTAAGTTTACGTTAATCAATGCCAAATCTGTGTTTGCCATTTTTGCAAATCGTTAATACGATTGGACTAGACCAAGAAATTTATTACTCGGTATTATAAATCCTCTTTCTAATAATTTATCGATTTCTTTATTAACTATTTCATTCACGCAGTACTATGGCGATACGGCTTTTGTTTAATAAGCGTCTGGTCGGTTAGTTTAATTGTATGTATAACAAGGTTTGTAATTTTTTTATGTAGTTTATTATACAAACCGCTGATTCTAATAACGAATTCGATAGCCAATTCATTTTCCAACTGAGCTGCGCGCTGGATTAATGCATATTTGGATTTGGAATTCTTGGCGCTTGTTGAGAAAATTTGTTATAATTATTTAAATTCTAATTTGGTAAAAGTTGATTAGATCGATTGTTTTGAATCGAGGGTGTTTGGTCGTAAATGCGAGGAATATCATCAAATTATACGACATGTTTTGGAACTTTAAGCAGGCGTCATGAGGGGAGCGAGTGTGGGGGAGGGGGAGCGATTACGTTGTACTTGTTCCCGCGGGAGATGTCGTGCTCCTATGCGACGTTGCTGTAAGGAGGGCGATCTATTGATTCCCAACGAGAATTATGTCACGGGGATTGCACGGCTCTCATTTGTAAATCTGAGATTTTCTGTGCTAGAGTCTCAATTGCTTTAGTTGTTTTAAGTCAAAGCGCTTGAATTTGTTGTTGATTATTAATTTAAAAAGCAGCAATTTGGTTTTGAGATTCTTTGACATGCTGGGCAGAAGGTTGAGTCATAGTCGTTTAAAATTAAATCGACTGTTGTATCAAATTATTTGTCTGAGATTAAAGCTCAGAAATAAAGAAAGAGATGCGCCTGGAAGTGGTTGATTCAAAAGAGCCTCTCTTTTTTTGACTTCGACCGTTGCGAGTTGTGATAGTGATTAACAACTAAATAAATAATAAATAAAATACATTTTAATAATAATGTGATTTAAATGTTAATTTTTACTGATACCAAAATTTTAATAACATAATTGCTAAATAATGCAAGATGAGCAATAAGCAACAAAATAGATTTCTATGAAAATAAAAATAGTGTAAGAATGAACTCAAAAAATGGACTAATAAATTTTTTTTTCATCTATGGAATATCATAGAGGAGGTATTATTACATTGATTTCTGAAAAAATTGGTTTTGATTTCTTTGCTGTATTTAAGAAACGACGCTTCTGAACTTCACCTTTTTTTAATGACAATTGTAACTATTTTTTACAACGAAATATTGAATTGGTTTGAATTAAATATTTTTTATCTGGGTTAAAAAATTTAAAAACTGTTTAATGGAAAATAATCTGTAGGGTAAGTCTGGGAGAGTTGGAACACCTTTTTTTTAAACAACTGTAAATTCTAAGGAATTAAATAAAAAAATCTAAATCTTGTTAAATACTTTAATATTAACATCCATTCATTGACTCGTGAAGCCGTTTTAATTTTCATTCTTTTTTTAAGTTTAAAAAAATATTTTGAAAAAGAAGACAGTTCCGGGAGAGATGAAATTTTCCGGGTGAGACGGAAAATGGTTTTTTCTTGTTATAAATGACTACATATGATGGAAAATTGACAAATAAAATTTAAATACTAAAAAATAATCCTAATTCTTTTTATTTTAGATAATATTTTTTTAAATAGGTACCTGAAAATTTCCTTATTTTACAAAGTTGATAATTCAAACCAATTTTCGCGACTATCTTCTCGAATTGCCACGTGTAGTATAGCGTGAACTTTGTCTTTTACACTGGATGACATTTCGCAACTTTTTTAACGAGTAAGAATTCAATTTAATACTTTCAATAAACTTTTAAAAACACACTCAGAACTTAAATTACGGATTAAATTAAAAAAATTTGACTTAATTCAATTTTTTCCCGTAAAATATAAATGTAAACAAACACATTTGGTTAGAAGCTTGATGCTTTTGATTTTCATGTAACTGTTCCATCTCACCAGGAAAAAATTGATCCGTCTCTTCTGACTGTTCTTGAAGGATAAAACTAAAAATAATATATATTTCCAGTTTCAATAAAAGTTGTAACTTATACATACACATAAAAAGGTGTTCAAACTTGCCTGAACTCACGCGAATTGAATTAAAATCTATCAATTAAAAAAAACACACACACATGTAATATTAAGCTAAAAAACTTTGGGTTCTCGCGACGCGCGATCTTATTAACGATGGCTTATTTATAAATTTGTTTGTAATTTTGCTAGTGACAAATATACATTTTATATTTTGTTTATGTACTGTTAGACGCTTACATACAAAGTTAAAATTAAGTTTAACAAATTAGGGTAACGGGTACAGTGACCGACACCCTGAGCATAGTTCCGAATTTGAGTGAAGTTATAATCTTACCTATTATAGTTTTAGTTATGAAATGAACTGTAAATGGCAGATTAAGGTTTTAAGTTTATATTTATGTGTGTGAAATTATCCAAAGCTTTATGGAAAATTAATAATAATAATTTTTAAATGCCTTGTACGAAAACAGTGAACGACACTCTTTTTTCAGTGAACGACATAGCATCGTGGACAGTGAACGACACCTTTTCTTATTTGTTAAATATTTTTATTTCTGAAAGTGAAATAAGTTAAAATATTTAATATTTTAATAATATCGCACATAAACTAACACATCTTCTTGATTGCAAATGAAAAAATATAATATATTTATAGAGAAGACTTCGCGTTGCAAAGAGATAATTACCATAACCTTAAAAATACGTTTCCAGAAAGCATATAATTTCGATACCTAGCCAATTTTTTCAGAAACAAAAAATGTAATTAAAAATATGACCATGTGTCCATAATTTAAATTTTATGCAGATTCTAAAAAAATTTGACATTTTAAAGTTAATTATGTATTATCTATTATGTTATATTTATCCATTTTTATTCCTTTGAAAGGATAAGTATCACATTGGATATAATTTTTGCTTTCTGCTTACCAAACAGAATAAATTTAAATTTAAGTAAATTAATAATAATTAATTCATTCCTTCATTTATATTTATTTAAATATATATATTGCTTCCTCATAGAGGAAGTATTGTTTTACCCTCAAATCCTCAATTGAAATTTTTTGACATTTCTCGACATAATTCGACCCTAGGATGTCAAAAATGATGTTTAGAAAAAATGTCCGGGTGTGTGTGTGTGTGTGTATGTTAACTTTACGTTTGGCCCAATATCTCGAGAACCGTTATAGTTAGAAGCATCTTTTTTTTACCAAATAATAGGTCTCTCAGGGGGACAAATTATGCCATATGTTTGAATCCGATCGATCAATGCCAGATATATTTTTTTAGATTTTAAAATTTTCAAAACATCGTTTTTTGGCAAAATTATAAAAAAAAATTTAAGAAAGGTAAAATGTAAGCTTTTTATCCTTTTTATTTTTTAAAAACGCATCGATTGACCTATTTAAGAACCCTCTAGCTCCTTTTCGTATGGAGTTATCAAGCTTTAAAAAATGGAAAATTTTAATAATCAATTTTTGCTTCCTCATAGAGGAAGTATTGTTTTACCCTCAAATCCTCAATTGCAATTTTTTGACATTTCTCGACATAATTCGACCCCAGGATGTCAAAAATGATGTTTAGAAAAAATGTCCGGGTGTGTGTGGGTGTGTGTATGTTAACTTTACGTTTGGCCCAATATCTCGAGAACCGTTATAGTTAGAAGCATCTTTTTTTACCAAATAATAGGTCTCTCAGGGGGACAAATTCTGCCATATGTTTGAATCCGATCGATAAATTCCAGATATATTTTTTTTAGATTTTAAAATTTTCAAAAAATCGTTTTTTGGCAAAATTATAAAAAAAAATTTAAGAAAGGTAAAATGTAAGCTTTTTATCCTTTTGTTTTTTTAAAAACGCATCGATTGACCTATTTACGAACCCTCTAGCTCCGTTTCGTATGGAGTTATCAAGCTTTTAAAAATAGAAAATTTTAATATTCAATTTTTGCTTCCTCATAGAGGAAGTATTGTTTTACCCTCAAATCCTCAATTGCAATTTTTTGACATTTCTCGACATAATTCGACCCCAGGATGTCAAAAATGATGTTTAGAAAAAATGTCCGGGTGTGTGTGTGTGTGTGTAAGGTTAACTTTACGTTTGGCCCAATATCTCGAGAACCGTTATAGTTAGAAGCATCTTTTTTTACCAAACAATAGGTCTCTCAGGGGGACAAATTCTGCCATATGTTTGAATCCGATCGATCAATTCCAGATATATTTTTTTTAGATTTTAAAATTTTCAAAAAATCGTTTTTTGGCAAAATTATAAGAAAAAATTTAAGAAAGGTAAAATGTAAGCTTTTTATCCTTTTGTTTTTTTAAAAACGCATCGATTGACCTATTTACGAACCCTCTAGCTCCGTTTCGTATGGAGTTATCAAGCTTTTAAAAATAGAAAATTTTAATATTCAATTTTTGCTTCCTCATAGAGGAAGTATTGTTTTACCCTCAAATCCTCAATTGCAATTTTTTGACATTTCTCGCCATAATTCGACCCCAGGATGTCAAAAATGATGTTTAGAAAAAATGTCCGGGTGTGTGTGTGTGTGTGTAAGGTTAACTTTACGTTTGGCCCAATATCTCGAGAACCGTTATAGTTAGAAGCATCTTTTTTTACCAAACAATAGGTCTCTCAGGGGGACAAATTCTGCCATATGTTTGAATCCGATCGATTAATGCCAGATATATTTTTTTTAGATTTTAAAATTTCCAAAAAATCGTTTTTTGGCAAAATTATAAAAAAAAATTTAAGAAAGGTAAAATGTAAGCTTTTTATCCTTTTTATTTTTTAAAAACGCATCGATTGACCTATTTACGAACCCTCTAGCTCTGTTTCGTATGGAGTTATCAAGCTTTTAAAAATGGAAAATTATAATAATCAATTTTTGCTTCCTCATAGAGGAAGTATTGTTTTACCCTCAAATCCTCAATTGCAATTTTTTGACATTTCTCGACATAATTCGACCCCAGGATGTCAAAAATGATGTTTAGAAAAAATGTCCGGGTGTGTGTGTGCGTGTGTGTATGTTAACATTACGTTTGGCCCAATATCTCGAGAACCGTTATAGTTAGAAGCATCTTTTTTTTACCAAATAATAGGTCTCTCAGGGGGACAAATTCTGCCATATGTTTGAATCCGATCGATTAATGCCAGATATATTTTTTTTAGATTTTAAAATTTTCAAAAAATCGTTTTATGGCAAAATTATAAAAAAAAATTTAAGAAAGGTAAAATGTAAGCTTTTTATCCTTTTTATTTTTTAAAAACGCATCGATTGACCTATTTACGAACCCTCTAGCTCCGTTTTGTATGGAGTTATCAAGCTTTTAAAAATGGAAAATTATAATAATCAATTTTTGCTTCCTCATAGAGGAAGTATTGTTTTACTCTCAAATCCTCAATTGCAATTTTTTGACATTTCTCGACATAATTCGACCCCAGGATGTCAAAAATGATGTTTAGAAAAAATGTCCGGGTGTGTGTGTGCGTGTGTGTATGTTAACATTACGTTTGGCCCAATATCTCGAGAACCGTTATAGTTAGAAGCATCTTTTTTTTACCAAATAATAGGTCTCTCAGGGGGACAAATTCTGCCATATGTTTGAATCCGATCGATTAATGCCAGATATATTTTTTTTAGATTTTAAAATTTTCAAAAAATCGTTTTTTGGCAAAATTATAAAAAAAAATTTAAGAAAGGTAAAATGTAAGCTTTTTATCCTTTTTATTTTTTAAAAACGCATCGATTGACCTATTTACGAACCCTCTAGCTCCGTTTTGTATGGAGTTATCAAGCTTTTAAAAATGGAAAATTTTAATAATCAATTTTTGCTTCCTCATAGAGGAAGTATTGTTTTACTCTCAAATCCTCAATTGCAATTTTTTGACATTTCTCGACATAATTCGACCCCAGGATGTCAAAAATGATGTTTAGAAAAAATGTCCGGGTGTGTGTGTGCGTGTGTGTATGTTAACATTACGTTTGGCCCAATATCTCGAGAACCGTTATAGTTAGAAGCATCTTTTTTTTACCAAATAATAGGTCTCTCAGGGGGACAAATTCTGCCATATGTTTGAATCCGATCGATTAATGCCAGATATATTTTTTTTAGATTTTAAAATTTTCAAAAAATCGTTTTTTGGCAAAATTATAAAAAAAAATTTAAGAAAGGTAAAATGTAAGCTTTTTATCCTTTTTATTTTTTAAAAACGCATCGATTGACCTATTTACGAACCCTCTAGCTCCGTTTTGTATGGAGTTATCAAGCTTTTAAAAATGGAAAATTTTAATAATCAATTTTTGCTTCCTCATAGAGGAAGTATTGTTTTACTCTCAAATCCTCAATTGCAATTTTTTGACATTTCTCGACATAATTCGACCCCAGGATGTCAAAAATGATGTTTAGAAAAAATGTCCGGGTGTGTGTGTGCGTGTGTGTATGTTAACATTACGTTTGGCCCAATATCTCGAGAACCGTTATAGTTAGAAGCATCTTTTTTTTACCAAATAATAGGTCTCTCAGGGGGACAAATTCTGCCATATGTTTGAATCCGATCGATTAATGCCAGATATATTTTTTTTAGATTTTAAAATTTTCAAAAAATCGTTTTTTGGCAAAATTATAAAAAAAAATTTAAGAAAGGTAAAATGTAAGCTTTTTATCCTTTTTATTTTTTAAAAACGCATCGATTGACCTATTTACGAACCCTCTAGCTCCGTTTTGTATGGAGTTATCAAGCTTTTAAAAATGGAAAATTTTAATAATCAATTTTTGCTTCCTCATAGAGGAAGTATTGTTTTACTCTCAAATCCTCAATTGCAATTTTTTGACATTTCTCGACATAATTCGACCCCAGGATGTCAAAAATGATGTTTAGAAAAAATGTCCGGGTGTGTGTGTGCGTGTGTGTATGTTAACATTACGTTTGGCCCAATATCTCGAGAACCGTTATAGTTAGAAGCATCTTTTTTTTACCAAATAATAGGTCTCTCAGGGGGACAAATTCTGCCATATGTTTGAATCCGATCGATTAATGCCAGATATATTTTTTTTAGATTTTAAAATTTTCAAAAAATCGTTTTTTGGCAAAATTATAAAAAAAAATTTAAGAAAGGTAAAATGTAAGCTTTTTATCCTTTTTATTTTTTAAAAACGCATCGATTGACCTATTTACGAACCCTCTAGCTCCGTTTTGTATGGAGTTATCAAGCTTTTAAAAATGGAAAATTTTAATAATCAATTTTTGCTTCCTCATAGAGGAAGTATTGTTTTACTCTCAAATCCTCAATTGCAATTTTTTGACATTTCTCGACATAATTCGACCCCAGGATGTCAAAAATGATGTTTAGAAAAAATGTCCGGGTGTGTGTGTGCGTGTGTGTATGTTAACATTACGTTTGGCCCAATATCTCGAGAACCGTTATAGTTAGAAGCATCTTTTTTTACCAAATAATAGGTCTCTCAGGGGGACAAATTCTGCCATATGTTTGAATCCGATCGATTAATGCCAGATATATTTTTTTTAGATTTTAAAATTTTCAAAAAATCGTTTTTTGGCAAAATTATAAAAAAAAATTTAAGAAAGGTAAAATGTAAGCTTTTTATCCTTTTTATTTTTTAAAAACGCATCGATTGACCTATTTACGAACCCTCTAGCTCCGTTTTGTATGGAGTTATCAAGCTTTTAAAAATGGAAAATTTTAATAATCAATTTTTGCTTCCTCATAGAGGAAGTATTGTTTTACTCTCAAATCCTCAATTGCAATTTTTTGACATTTCTCGACATAATTCGACCCCAGGATGTCAAAAATGATGTTTAGAAAAAATGTCCGGGTGTGTGTGTGCGTGTGTGTATGTTAACATTACGTTTGGCCCAATATCTCGAGAACCGTTATAGTTAGAAGCATCTTTTTTTTACCAAATAATAGGTCTCTCAGGGGGACAAATTCTGCCATATGTTTGAATCCGATCGATTAATGCCAGATATGTTTTTTTTAGATTTTAAAATTTTTAAAAAATCGTTTTTTGGCAAAATTATAAAAAAAAATTTAAGAAAGGTAAAATGTAAGCTTTTTATCCTTTTTATTTTTTAAAAACGCATCGATTGACCTATTTACGAACCCTCTAGCTCCGTTTTGTATGGAGTTATCAAGCTTTTAAAAATGGAAAATTTTAATAATCAATTTTTGCTTCCTCATAGAGGAAGTATTGTTTTACTCTCAAATCCTCAATTGCAATTTTTTGACATTTCTCGACATAATTCGACCCCAGGATGTCAAAAATGATGTTTAGAAAAAATGTCCGGGTGTGTGTGTGCGTGTGTGTATGTTAACATTACGTTTGGCCCAATATCTCGAGAACCGTTATAGTTAGAAGCATCTTTTTTTTACCAAATAATAGGTCTCTCAGGGGGACAAATTCTGCCATATGTTTGAATCCGATCGATTAATGCCAGATATATTTTTTTTAGATTTTAAAATTTTCAAAAAATCGTTTTTTGGCAAAATTATAAAAAAAAATTTAAGAAAGGTAAAATGTAAGCTTTTTATCCTTTTTATTTTTTAAAAACGCATCGATTGACCTATTTACGAACCCTCTAGCTCCGTTTTGTATGGAGTTATCGAGCTTTTAAAAATGGAAAATTTTAATAATCAATTTTTGCTTCCTCATAGAGGAAGTATTGTTTTACTCTCAAATCCTCAATTGCAATTTTTTGACATTTCTCGACATAATTCGACCCCAGGATGTCAAAAATGATGTTTAGAAAAAATGTCCGGGTGTGTGTGTGCGTGTGTGTATGTTAACATTACGTTTGGCCCAATATCTCGAGAACCGTTATAGTTAGAAGCATCTTTTTTTTACCAAATAATAGGTCTCTCAGGGGGACAAATTCTGCCATATGTTTGAATCCGATCGATTAATGCCAGATATATTTTTTTTAGATTTTAAAATTTTCAAAAAATCGTTTTTTGGCAAAATTATAAAAAAAAATTTAAGAAAGGTAAAATGTAAGCTTTTTATCCTTTTTATTTTTTAAAAACGCATCGATTGACCTATTTACGAACCCTCTAGCTCCGTTTTGTATGGAGTTATCAAGCTTTTAAAAATGGAAAATTTTAATAATCAATTTTTGCTTCCTCATAGAGGAAGTATTGTTTTACTCTCAAATCCTCAATTGCAATTTTTTGACATTTCTCGACATAATTCGACCCCAGGATGTCAAAAATGATGTTTAGAAAAAATGTCCGGGTGTGTGTGTGCGTGTGTGTATGTTAACATTACGTTTGGCCCAATATCTCGAGAACCGTTATAGTTAGAAGCATCTTTTTTTTACCAAATAATAGGTCTCTCAGGGGGACAAATTCTGCCATATGTTTGAATCCGATCGATTAATGCCAGATATATTTTTTTTGATTTTAAAATTTTCAAAAAATCGTTTTTTGGCAAAATTATAAAAAAAAATTTAAGAAAGGTAAAATGTAAGCTTTTTATCCTTTTTATTTTTTAAAAACGCATCGATTGACCTATTTACGAACCCTCTAGCTCCGTTTTGTATGGAGTTATCAAGCTTTTAAAAATGGAAAATTTTAATAATCAATTTTTGCTTCCTCATAGAGGAAGTATTGTTTTACTCTCAAATCCTCAATTGCAATTTTTTGACATTTCTCGACATAATTCGACCCCAGGATGTCAAAAATGATGTTTAGAAAAAATGTCCGGGTGTGTGTGTGCGTGTGTGTATGTTAACATTACGTTTGGCCCAATATCTCGAGAACCGTTATAGTTAGAAGCATCTTTTTTTTACCAAATAATAGGTCTCTCAGGGGGACAAATTCTGCCATATGTTTGAATCCGATCGATTAATGCCAGATATATTTTTTTTAGATTTTAAAATTTTCAAAAAATCGTTTTTTGGCAAAATTATAAAAAAAAATTTAAGAAAGGTAAAATGTAAGCTTTTTATCCTTTTTATTTTTTAAAAACGCATCGATTGACCTATTTACGAACCCTCTAGCTCCGTTTTGTATGGAGTTATCAAGCTTTTAAAAATGGAAAATTTTAATAATCAATTTTTGCTTCCTCATAGAGGAAGTATTGTTTTACTCTCAAATCCTCAATTGCAATTTTTTGACATTTCTCGACATAATTCGACCCCAGGATGTCAAAAATGATGTTTAGAAAAAATGTCCGGGTGTGTGTGTGCGTGTGTGTATGTTAACATTACGTTTGGCCCAATATCTCGAGAACCGTTATAGTTAGAAGCATCTTTTTTTTACCAAATAATAGGTCTCTCAGGGGGACAAATTCTGCCATATGTTTGAATCCAATCGATTAATGCCAGATATATTTTTTTTGATTTTAAAATTTTCAAAAAATCGTTTTTTGGCAAAATTATAAAAAAAAATTTAAGAAAGGTAAAATGTAAGCTTTTTATCCTTTTTATTTTTTAAAAACGCATCGATTGACCTATTTACGAACCCTCTAGCTCCGTTTTGTATGGAGTTATCAAGCTTTTAAAAATGGAAAATTTTAATAATCAATTTTTGCTTCCTCATAGAGGAAGTATTGTTTTACTCTCAAATCCTCAATTGCAATTTTTTGACATTTCTCGACATAATTCGACCCCAGGATGTCAAAAATGATGTTTAGAAAAAATGTCCGGGTGTGTGTGTGCGTGTGTGTATGTTAACATTACGTTTGGCCCAATATCTCGAGAACCGTTATAGTTAGAAGCATCTTTTTTTTACCAAATAATAGGTCTCTCAGGGGGACAAATTCTGCCATATGTTTGAATCCGATCGATTAATGCCAGATATATTTTTTTTAGATTTTAAAATTTTCAAAAAATCGTTTTTTGGCAAAATTATAAAAAAAAATTTAAGAAAGGTAAAATGTAAGCTTTTTATCCTTTTTATTTTTTAAAAACGCATCGATTGACCTATTTACGAACCCTCTAGCTCCGTTTTGTATGGAGTTATCGAGCTTTTAAAAATGGAAAATTTTAATAATCAATTTTTGCTTCCTCATAGAGGAAGTATTGTTTTACTCTCAAATCCTCAATTGCAATTTTTTGACATTTCTCGACATAATTCGACCCCAGGATGTCAAAAATGATGTTTAGAAAAAATGTCCGGGTGTGTGTGTGCGTGTGTGTATGTTAACATTACGTTTGGCCCAATATCTCGAGAACCGTTATAGTTAGAAGCATCTTTTTTTTACCAAATAATAGGTCTCTCAGGGGGACAAATTCTGCCATATGTTTGAATCCGATCGATTAATGCCAGATATATTTTTTTTAGATTTTAAAATTTTCAAAAAATCGTTTTTTGGCAAAATTATAAAAAAAAATTTAAGAAAGGTAAAATGTAAGCTTTTTATCCTTTTTATTTTTTAAAAACGCATCGATTGACCTATTTACGAACCCTCTAGCTCCGTTTTGTATGGAGTTATCAAGCTTTTAAAAATGGAAAATTTTAATAATCAATTTTTGCTTCCTCATAGAGGAAGTATTGTTTTACTCTCAAATCCTCAATTGCAATTTTTTGACATTTCTCGACATAATTCGACCCCAGGATGTCAAAAATGATGTTTAGAAAAAATGTCCGGGTGTGTGTGTGCGTGTGTGTATGTTAACATTACGTTTGGCCCAATATCTCGAGAACCGTTATAGTTAGAAGCATCTTTTTTTTACCAAATAATAGGTCTCTCAGGGGGACAAATTCTGCCATATGTTTGAATCCGATCGATTAATGCCAGATATATTTTTTTTGATTTTAAAATTTTCAAAAAATCGTTTTTTGGCAAAATTATAAAAAAAAATTTAAGAAAGGTAAAATGTAAGCTTTTTATCCTTTTTATTTTTTAAAAACGCATCGATTGACCTATTTACGAACCCTCTAGCTCCGTTTTGTATGGAGTTATCAAGCTTTTAAAAATGGAAAATTTTAATAATCAATTTTTGCTTCCTCATAGAGGAAGTATTGTTTTACTCTCAAATCCTCAATTGCAATTTTTTGACATTTCTCGACATAATTCGACCCCAGGATGTCAAAAATGATGTTTAGAAAAAATGTCCGGGTGTGTGTGTGCGTGTGTGTATGTTAACATTACGTTTGGCCCAATATCTCGAGAACCGTTATAGTTAGAAGCATCTTTTTTTTACCAAATAATAGGTCTCTCAGGGGGACAAATTCTGCCATATGTTTGAATCCGATCGATTAATGCCAGATATATTTTTTTTAGATTTTAAAATTTTCAAAAAATCGTTTTTTGGCAAAATTATAAAAAAAAATTTAAGAAAGGTAAAATGTAAGCTTTTTATCCTTTTTATTTTTTAAAAACGCATCGATTGACCTATTTACGAACCCTCTAGCTCCGTTTTGTATGGAGTTATCGAGCTTTTAAAAATGGAAAATTTTAATAATCAATTTTTGCTTCCTCATAGAGGAAGTATTGTTTTACTCTCAAATCCTCAATTGCAATTTTTTGACATTTCTCGACATAATTCGACCCCAGGATGTCAAAAATGATGTTTAGAAAAAATGTCCGGGTGTGTGTGTGCGTGTGTGTATGTTAACATTACGTTTGGCCCAATATCTCGAGAACCGTTATAGTTAGAAGCATCTTTTTTTTACCAAATAATAGGTCTCTCAGGGGGACAAATTCTGCCATATGTTTGAATCCGATCGATTAATGCCAGATATATTTTTTTTAGATTTTAAAATTTTCAAAAAATCGTTTTTTGGCAAAATTATAAAAAAAAATTTAAGAAAGGTAAAATGTAAGCTTTTTATCCTTTTTATTTTTTAAAAACGCATCGATTGACCTATTTACGAACCCTCTAGCTCCGTTTTGTATGGAGTTATCAAGCTTTTAAAAATGGAAAATTTTAATAATCAATTTTTGCTTCCTCATAGAGGAAGTATTGTTTTACTCTCAAATCCTCAATTGCAATTTTTTGACATTTCTCGACATAATTCGACCCCAGGATGTCAAAAATGATGTTTAGAAAAAATGTCCGGGTGTGTGTGTGCGTGTGTGTATGTTAACATTACGTTTGGCCCAATATCTCGAGAACCGTTATAGTTAGAAGCATCTTTTTTTTACCAAATAATAGGTCTCTCAGGGAGACAAATTCTGCCATATGTTTGAATCCGATCGATTAATGCCAGATATATTTTTTTTAGATTTTAAAATTTTCAAAAAATCGTTTTTTGGCAAAATTATAAAAAAAAATTTAAGAAAGGTAAAATGTAAGCTTTTTATCCTTTTTATTTTTTAAAAACGCATCGATTGACCTATTTACGAACCCTCTAGCTCCGTTTTGTATGGAGTTATCAAGCTTTTAAAAATGGAAAATTTTAATAATCAATTTTTGCTTCCTCATAGAGGAAGTATTGTTTTACTCTCAAATCCTCAATTGCAATTTTTTGACATTTCTCGACATAATTCGACCCCAGGATGTCAAAAATGATGTTTAGAAAAAATGTCCGGGTGTGTGTGTGCGTGTGTGTATGTTAACATTACGTTTGGCCCAATATCTCGAGAACCGTTATAGTTAGAAGCATCTTTTTTTACCAAATAATAGGTCTCTCAGGGAGACAAATTCTGCCATATGTTTGAATCCGATCGATTAATGCCAGATATATTTTTTTTAGATTTTAAAATTTTCAAAAAATCGTTTTTTGGCAAAATTATAAAAAAAAATTTAAGAAAGGTAAAATGTAAGCTTTTTATCCTTTTTATTTTTTAAAAACGCATCGATTGACCTATTTACGAACCCTCTAGCTCCGTTTTGTATGGAGTTATCAAGCTTTTAAAAATGGAAAATTTTAATAATCAATTTTTGCTTCCTCATAGAGGAAGTATTGTTTTACTCTCAAATCCTCAATTGCAATTTTTTGACATTTCTCGACATAATTCGACCCCAGGATGTCAAAAATGATGTTTAGAAAAAATGTCCGGGCGTGTGTGTGCGTGTGTGTATGTTAACATTACGTTTGGCCCAATATCTCGAGAACCGTTATAGTTAGAAGCATCTTTTTTTTACCAAATAATAGGTCTCTCAGGGGGACAAATTCTGCCATATGTTTGAATCCGATCGATTAATGCCAGATATATTTTTTTTAGATTTTAAAATTTTCAAAAAATCGTTTTTTGGCAAAATTATAAAAAAAAATTTAAGAAAGGTAAAATGTAAGCTTTTTATCCTTTTTATTTTTTAAAAACGCATCGATTGACCTATTTACGAACCCTCTAGCTCCGTTTTGTATGGAGTTATCAAGCTTTTAAAAATGGAAAATTTTAATAATCAATTTTTGCTTCCTCATAGAGGAAGTATTGTTTTACTCTCAAATCCTCAATTGCAATTTTTTGACATTTCTCGACATAATTCGACCCCAGGATGTCAAAAATGATGTTTAGAAAAAATGTCCGGGTGTGTGTGTGCGTGTGTGTATGTTAACATTACGTTTGGCCCAATATCTCGAGAACCGTTATAGTTAGAAGCATCTTTTTTTTACCAAATAATAGGTCTCTCAGGGAGACAAATTCTGCCATATGTTTGAATCCGATCGATTAATGCCAGATATATTTTTTTTAGATTTTAAAATTTTCAAAAAATCGTTTTTTGGCAAAATTATAAAAAAAAATTTAAGAAAGGTAAAATGTAAGCTTTTTATCCTTTTTATTTTTTAAAAACGCATCGATTGACCTATTTACGAACCCTCTAGCTCCGTTTTGTATGGAGTTATCAAGCTTTTAAAAATGGAAAATTTTAATAATCAATTTTTGCTTCCTCATAGAGGAAGTATTGTTTTACTCTCAAATCCTCAATTGCAATTTTTTGACATTTCTCGACATAATTCGACCCCAGGATGTCAAAAATGATGTTTAGAAAAAATGTCCGGGTGTGTGTGTGCGTGTGTGTATGTTAACATTACGTTTGGCCCAATATCTCGAGAACCGTTATAGTTAGAAGCATCTTTTTTTACCAAATAATAGGTCTCTCAGGGAGACAAATTCTGCCATATGTTTGAATCCGATCGATTAATGCCAGATATATTTTTTTTAGATTTTAAAATTTTCAAAAAATCGTTTTTTGGCAAAATTATAAAAAAAAATTTAAGAAAGGTAAAATGTAAGCTTTTTATCCTTTTTATTTTTTAAAAACGCATCGATTGACCTATTTACGAACCCTCTAGCTCCGTTTTGTATGGAGTTATCAAGCTTTTAAAAATGGAAAATTTTAATAATCAATTTTTGCTTCCTCATAGAGGAAGTATTGTTTTACTCTCAAATCCTCAATTGCAATTTTTTGACATTTCTCGACATAATTCGACCCCAGGATGTCAAAAATGATGTTTAGAAAAAATGTCCGGGCGTGTGTGTGCGTGTGTGTATGTTAACATTACGTTTGGCCCAATATCTCGAGAACCGTTATAGTTAGAAGCATCTTTTTTTTACCAAATAATAGGTCTCTCAGGGGGACAAATTCTGCCATATGTTTGAATCCGATCGATTAATGCCAGATATATTTTTTTTAGATTTTAAAATTTTCAAAAAATCGTTTTTTGGCAAAATTATAAAAAAAAATTTAAGAAAGGTAAAATGTAAGCTTTTTATCCTTTTTATTTTTTAAAAACGCATCGATTGACCTATTTACGAACCCTCTAGCTCCGTTTTGTATGGAGTTATCAAGCTTTTAAAAATGGAAAATTTTAATAATCAATTTTTGCTTCCTCATAGAGGAAGTATTGTTTTACTCTCAAATCCTCAATTGCAATTTTTTGACATTTCTCGACATAATTCGACCCCAGGATGTCAAAAATGATGTTTAGAAAAAATGTCCGGGTGTGTGTGTGCGTGTGTGTATGTTAACATTACGTTTGGCCCAATATCTCGAGAACCGTTATAGTTAGAAGCATCTTTTTTTTACCAAATAATAGGTCTCTCAGGGGGACAAATTCTGCCATATGTTTGAATCCGATCGATTAATGCCAGATATATTTTTTTTAGATTTAAAAATTTTCAAAAAATCGTTTTTTGGCAAAATTATAAAAAAAAATTTAAGAAAGGTAAAATGTAAGCTTTTTATCCTTTTTATTTTTTAAAAACGCATCGATTGACCTATTTACGAACCCTCTAGCTCCGTTTTGTATGGAGTTATCAAGCTTTTAAAAATGGAAAATTTTAATAATCAATTTTTGCTTCCTCATAGAGGAAGTATTGTTTTACTCTCAAATCCTCAATTGCAATTTTTTGACATTTCTCGACATAATTTGACCCCAGGATGTCAAAAATGATGTTTAGAAAAAATGTCCGGGTGTGTGTGTGCGTTTGTGTATGTTAACATTACGTTTGGCCCAATATCTCGAGAACCGTTATAGTTAGAAGCATCTTTTTTTTACCAAATAATAGGTCTCTCAGGGGGACAAATTCTGCCATATGTTTGAATCCGATCGATTAATGCCAGATATATTTTTTTTAGATTTTAAAATTTTCAAAAAATCGTTTTTTGGCAAAATTATAAAAAAAAATTTAAGAAAGGTAAAATGTAAGCTTTTTATCCTTTTTATTTTTTAAAAACGCATCGATTGACCTATTTACGAACCCTCTAGCTCCGTTTTGTATGGAGTTATCAAGCTTTTAAAAATGGAAAATTTTAATAATCAATTTTTGCTTCCTCATAGAGGAAGTATTGTTTTACTCTCAAATCCTCAATTGCAATTTTTTGACATTTCTCGACATAATTCGACCCCAGGATGTCAAAAATGATGTTTAGAAAAAATGTCCGGGTGTGTGTGTGCGTGTGTGTATGTTAACATTACGTTTGGCCCAATATCTCGAGAACCGTTATAGTTAGAAGCATCTTTTTTTTACCAAATAATAGGTCTCTCAGGGGGACAAATTCTGCCATATGTTTGAATCCGATCGATTAATGCCAGATATATTTTTTTTAGATTTTAAAATTTTCAAAAAATCGTTTTTTGGCAAAATTATAAAAAAAAATTTAAGAAAGGTAAAATGTAAGCTTTTTATCCTTTTTATTTTTTAAAAACGCATCGATTGACCTATTTACGAACCCTCTAGCTCCGTTTTGTATGGAGTTATCAAGCTTTTAAAAATGGAAAATTTTAATAATCAATTTTTGCTTCCTCATAGAGGAAGTATTGTTTTACTCTCAAATCCTCAATTGCAATTTTTTGACATTTCTCGACATAATTCGACCCCAGGATGTCAAAAATGATGTTTAGAAAAAATGTCCGGGTGTGTGTGTGCGTGTGTGTATGTTAACATTACGTTTGGCCCAATATCTCGAGAACCGTTATAGTTAGAAGCATCTTTTTTTTACCAAATAATAGGTCTCTCAGGGGGACAAATTCTGCCATATGTTTGAATCCGATCGATTAATGCCAGATATATTTTTTTTAGATTTTAAAATTTTCAAAAAATCGTTTTTTGGCAAAATTATAAAAAAAAATTTAAGAAAGGTAAAATGTAAGCTTTTTATCCTTTTTATTTTTTAAAAACGCATCGATTGACCTATTTACGAACCCTCTAGCTCCGTTTTGTATGGAGTTATCAAGCTTTTAAAAATGGAAAATTTTAATAATCAATTTTTGCTTCCTCATAGAGGAAGTATTGTTTTACTCTCAAATCCTCAATTGCAATTTTTTGACATTTCTCGACATAATTCGACCCCAGGATGTCAAAAATGATGTTTAGATAAAATGTCCGGGTGTGTGTGTGCGTGTGTGTATGTTAACATTACGTTTGGCCCAATATCTCGAGAACCGTTATAGTTAGAAGCATCTTTTTTTTACCAAATAATAGGTCTCTCAGGGGGACAAATTCTGCCATATGTTTGAATCCAATCGATTAATGCCAGATATATTTTTTTTAGATTTTAAAATTTTCAAAAAATCGTTTTTTGGCAAAATTATAAAAAAAAATTTAAGAAAGGTAAAATGTAAGCTTTTTATCCTTTTTATTTTTTAAAAACGCATCGATTGACCTATTTACGAACCCTCTAGCTCCGTTTTGTATGGAGTTATCAAGCTTTTAAAAATGGAAAATTTTAATAATCAATTTTTGCTTCCTCATAGAGGAAGTATTGTTTTACTCTCAAATCCTCAATTGCAATTTTTTGACATTTCTCGACATAATTCGACCCCAGGATGTCAAAAATGATGTTTAGAAAAAATGTCCGGGTGTGTGTGTGCGTGTGTGTATGTTAACATTACGTTTGGCCCAATATCTCGAGAACCGTTATAGTTAGAAGCATCTTTTTTTTACCAAATAATAGGTCTCTCAGGGAGACAAATTCTGCCATATGTTTGAATCCGATCGATTAATGCCAGATATATTTTTTTTAGATTTTAAAATTTTCAAAAAATCGTTTTTTGGCAAAATTATAAAAAAAAATTTAAGAAAGGTAAAATGTAAGCTTTTTATCCTTTTTATTTTTTAAAAACGCATCGATTGACCTATTTACGAACCCTCTAGCTCCGTTTTGTATGGAGTTATCAAGCTTTTAAAAATGGAAAATTTTAATAATCAATTTTTGCTTCCTCATAGAGGAAGTATTGTTTTACTCTCAAATCCTCAATTGCAATTTTTTGACATTTCTCGACATAATTCGACCCCAGGATGTCAAAAATGATGTTTAGAAAAAATGTCCGGGTGTGTGTGTGCGTGTGTGTATGTTAACATTACGTTTGGCCCAATATCTCGAGAACCGTTATAGTTAGAAGCATCTTTTTTTACCAAATAATAGGTCTCTCAGGGAGACAAATTCTGCCATATGTTTGAATCCGATCGATTAATGCCAGATATATTTTTTTTAGATTTTAAAATTTTCAAAAAATCGTTTTTTGGCAAAATTATAAAAAAAAATTTAAGAAAGGTAAAATGTAAGCTTTTTATCCTTTTTATTTTTTAAAAACGCATCGATTGACCTATTTACGAACCCTCTAGCTCCGTTTTGTATGGAGTTATCAAGCTTTTAAAAATGGAAAATTTTAATAATCAATTTTTGCTTCCTCATAGAGGAAGTATTGTTTTACTCTCAAATCCTCAATTGCAATTTTTTGACATTTCTCGACATAATTCGACCCCAGGATGTCAAAAATGATGTTTAGAAAAAATGTCCGGGCGTGTGTGTGCGTGTGTGTATGTTAACATTACGTTTGGCCCAATATCTCGAGAACCGTTATAGTTAGAAGCATCTTTTTTTTACCAAATAATAGGTCTCTCAGGGGGACAAATTCTGCCATATGTTTGAATCCGATCGATTAATGCCAGATATATTTTTTTTAGATTTTAAAATTTTCAAAAAATCGTTTTTTGGCAAAATTATAAAAAAAAATTTAAGAAAGGTAAAATGTAAGCTTTTTATCCTTTTTATTTTTTAAAAACGCATCGATTGACCTATTTACGAACCCTCTAGCTCCGTTTTGTATGGAGTTATCAAGCTTTTAAAAATGGAAAATTTTAATAATCAATTTTTGCTTCCTCATAGAGGAAGTATTGTTTTACTCTCAAATCCTCAATTGCAATTTTTTGACATTTCTCGACATAATTCGACCCCAGGATGTCAAAAATGATGTTTAGAAAAAATGTCCGGGTGTGTGTGTGCGTGTGTGTATGTTAACATTACGTTTGGCCCAATATCTCGAGAACCGTTATAGTTAGAAGCATCTTTTTTTTACCAAATAATAGGTCTCTCAGGGGGACAAATTCTGCCATATGTTTGAATCCGATCGATTAATGCCAGATATATTTTTTTTAGATTTTAAAATTTTCAAAAAATCGTTTTTTGGCAAAATTATAAAAAAAAATTTAAGAAAGGTAAAATGTAAGCTTTTTATCCTTTTTATTTTTTAAAAACGCATCGATTGACCTATTTACGAACCCTCTAGCTCCGTTTTGTATGGAGTTATCAAGCTTTTAAAAATGGAAAATTTTAATAATCAATTTTTGCTTCCTCATAGAGGAAGTATTGTTTTACTCTCAAATCCTCAATTGCAATTTTTTGACATTTCTCGACATAATTTGACCCCAGGATGTCAAAAATGATGTTTAGAAAAAATGTCCGGGTGTGTGTGTGCGTTTGTGTATGTTAACATTACGTTTGGCCCAATATCTCGAGAACCGTTATAGTTAGAAGCATCTTTTTTTTACCAAATAATAGGTCTCTCAGGGGGACAAATTCTGCCATATGTTTGAATCCGATCGATTAATGCCAGATATATTTTTTTTAGATTTTAAAATTTTCAAAAAATCGTTTTTTGGCAAAATTATAAAAAAAAATTTAAGAAAGGTAAAATGTAAGCTTTTTATCCTTTTTATTTTTTAAAAACGCATCGATTGACCTATTTACGAACCCTCTAGCTCCGTTTTGTATGGAGTTATCAAGCTTTTAAAAATGGAAAATTTTAATAATCAATTTTTGCTTCCTCATAGAGGAAGTATTGTTTTACTCTCAAATCCTCAATTGCAATTTTTTGACATTTCTCGACATAATTCGACCCCAGGATGTCAAAAATGATGTTTAGAAAAAATGTCCGGGTGTGTGTGTGCGTGTGTGTATGTTAACATTACGTTTGGCCCAATATCTCGAGAACCGTTATAGTTAGAAGCATCTTTTTTTTACCAAATAATAGGTCTCTCAGGGGGACAAATTCTGCCATATGTTTGAATCCGATCGATTAATGCCAGATATATTTTTTTTAGATTTTAAAATTTTCAAAAAATCGTTTTTTGGCAAAATTATAAAAAAAAATTTAAGAAAGGTAAAATGTAAGCTTTTTATCCTTTTTATTTTTTAAAAACGCATCGATTGACCTATTTACGAACCCTCTAGCTCCGTTTTGTATGGAGTTATCAAGCTTTTAAAAATGGAAAATTTTAATAATCAATTTTTGCTTCCTCATAGAGGAAGTATTGTTTTACTCTCAAATCCTCAATTGCAATTTTTTGACATTTCTCGACATAATTCGACCCCAGGATGTCAAAAATGATGTTTAGAAAAAATGTCCGGGTGTGTGTGTGCGTGTGTGTATGTTAACATTACGTTTGGCCCAATATCTCGAGAACCGTTATAGTTAGAAGCATCTTTTTTTTACCAAATAATAGGTCTCTCAGGGGGACAAATTCTGCCATATGTTTGAATCCGATCGATTAATGCCAGATATATTTTTTTTAGATTTTAAAATTTTCAAAAAATCGTTTTTTGGCAAAATTATAAAAAAAAATTTAAGAAAGGTAAAATGTAAGCTTTTTATCCTTTTTATTTTTTAAAAACGCATCGATTGACCTATTTACGAACCCTCTAGCTCCGTTTTGTATGGAGTTATCAAGCTTTTAAAAATGGAAAATTTTAATAATCAATTTTTGCTTCCTCATAGAGGAAGTATTGTTTTACTCTCAAATCCTCAATTGCAATTTTTTGACATTTCTCGACATAATTCGACCCCAGGATGTCAAAAATGATGTTTAGAAAAAATGTCCGGGTGTGTGTGTGCGTGTGTGTATGTTAACATTACGTTTGGCCCAATATCTCGAGAACCGTTATAGTTAGAAGCATCTTTTTTTTACCAAATAATAGGTCTCTCAGGGGGACAAATTCTGCCATATGTTTGAATCCGATCGATTAATGCCAGATATATTTTTTTTAGATTTTAAAATTTTCAAAAAATCGTTTTTTGGCAAAATTATAAAAAAAAATTTAAGAAAGGTAAAATGTAAGCTTTTTATCCTTTTTATTTTTTAAAAACGCATCGATTGACCTATTTACGAACCCTCTAGCTCCGTTTTGTATGGAGTTATCAAGCTTTTAAAAATGGAAAATTTTAATAATCAATTTTTGCTTCCTCATAGAGGAAGTATTGTTTTACTCTCAAATCCTCAATTGCAATTTTTTGACATTTCTCGACATAATTCGACCCCAGGATGTCAAAAATGATGTTTAGAAAAAATGTCCGGGTGTGTGTGTGCGTGTGTGTATGTTAACATTACGTTTGGCCCAATATCTCGAGAACCGTTATAGTTAGAAGCATCTTTTTTTTACCAAATAATAGGTCTCTCAGGGGGACAAATTCTGCCATATGTTTGAATCCGATCGATTAATGCCAGATATATTTTTTTTAGATTTTAAAATTTTCAAAAAATCGTTTTTTGGCAAAATTATAAAAAAAAATTTAAGAAAGGTAAAATGTAAGCTTTTTATCCTTTTTATTTTTTAAAAACGCATCGATTGACCTATTTACGAACCCTCTAGCTCCGTTTTGTATGGAGTTATCAAGCTTTTAAAAATGGAAAATTTTAATAATCAATTTTTGCTTCCTCATAGAGGAAGTATTGTTTTACTCTCAAATCCTCAATTGCAATTTTTTGACATTTCTCGACATAATTTGACCCCAGGATGTCAAAAATGATGTTTAGAAAAAATGTCCGGGTGTGTGTGTGCGTTTGTGTATGTTAACATTACGTTTGGCCCAATATCTCGAGAACCGTTATAGTTAGAAGCATCTTTTTTTTACCAAATAATAGGTCTCTCAGGGGGACAAATTCTGCCATATGTTTGAATCCGATCGATTAATGCCAGATATATTTTTTTTAGATTTTAAAATTTTCAAAAAATCGTTTTTTGGCAAAATTATAAAAAAAAATTTAAGAAAGGTAAAATGTAAGCTTTTTATCCTTTTTATTTTTTAAAAACGCATCGATTGACCTATTTACGAACCCTCTAGCTCCGTTTTGTATGGAGTTATCAAGCTTTTAAAAATGGAAAATTTTAATAATCAATTTTTGCTTCCTCATAGAGGAAGTATTGTTTTACTCTCAAATCCTCAATTGCAATTTTTTGACATTTCTCGACATAATTCGACCCCAGGATGTCAAAAATGATGTTTAGAAAAAATGTCCGGGTGTGTGTGTGCGTGTGTGTATGTTAACATTACGTTTGGCCCAATATCTCGAGAACCGTTATAGTTAGAAGCATCTTTTTTTTACCAAATAATAGGTCTCTCAGGGGGACAAATTCTGCCATATGTTTGAATCCGATCGATTAATGCCAGATATATTTTTTTTAGATTTTAAAATTTTCAAAAAATCGTTTTTTGGCAAAATTATAAAAAAAAATTTAAGAAAGGTAAAATGTAAGCTTTTTATCCTTTTTATTTTTTAAAAACGCATCGATTGACCTATTTACGAACCCTCTAGCTCCGTTTTGTATGGAGTTATCAAGCTTTTAAAAATGGAAAATTTTAATAATCAATTTTTGCTTCCTCATAGAGGAAGTATTGTTTTATACTTATTGATCAGATTGTTTCCTTGGTTACAAATGTGGAAGGTTTTTTTGTAATGGCGGATAAGTTTGTAGCAAAAAAATCTAGGAACAATTGAAATATTATTTTATTATTATTATCTTCTATTATATTAATACCATACCGAGAAAACTTCGTTCGTCGTCGTACACACTTCAAAATTCACCTACTTTTTCCAATAGGCAACTTACAAAAAATGTTCATTTTATCATGTTATTACGGTTTGTAACAATGCGCACTGGCACTATTCTTGTCAAGCATGTTAAACTGAACATTTTTTTATGCACAACATATTGTTGCACATGCGCAGTAGTGCACCACAGCGGGTCTTAATTGACTTTAACCCAAAAGTGCTTGCCCAGCTCAGTTCTTTCTTGATTTAGTTTCTGGGATGTCTCCTGATGATTTTAAGCGAAAAATGAAAAAAATCGGTTGGGCCGTTTTTGAAAAAACTGATTTTTTGAATTTTTTAAAGAGGTTAATTCACATATTTTTACCAAAATGAGTGCAAATAATAGCTATATAGACTTGAGTCATTTAAAATGGTATCAGAAGGTAGGTCCTAGGTGCTGAGTATCTTTGAGTAACTTTACACCAGAATAGTTAATGAAAAACCGTGAAAAATCGGCAAAAAAATGAGTTTTTGCAATATTACTCTCTCCCAGTAGACACAAACCTTAAATGACCTGTAGAAAAATTAAAGAGTATAAAATTTTGAAGAAAACAAAAAAAAATAGAGTGCTTTATCTTTAAAAGTTTCGGATTTAGGAGCTTCTAAATTCAGATTTCAGCAAACAATTTCGTGAAAAAAAAATTTTATTTTAGTTTTTGTAAAATAAAAAGTTTTCTGTGCATCTAACGTATATATATCTCCAAATATAAATTAAAGTAGATTAAATTTTGAGTAATTCTGTCGTTAGGCCAATATTCTATCTCTAATAGTATCGGACTTATGATTTTCTTAAAATGACTCTTTTTTATGAACTTTTTTTAAAAATCAATTTTTTTGAAATTTCATTGTTTTACATGGGGTAATTTTAAAAATGCTCTCATCGAATAGTTTTATCTTATATTTTAAAGAAATAAAAGCCCAATTAAATATTTAGGAACAAAAAATTTTTAATAAACATTATACAAACAAATACTTTCAAAATGAATGGAGGCTGTTGTATTCACACATGGCACGTTTTAGTCTTGCTGCATACTCTGGATGATTTTTATTAACCTTGTATGAGGTTAATAACAAAACAAATAATTTTGAAAAAAATATCGTAAATTTCCAAAAATCTTATTTACATCTAGGTATCTCAGTAACACCCAAAATACACGCAGTTTTTTACTATGTACTAGATTTCTGCGAAGAAACAAAATCAGGTCTTGGATTTTTCAGCGAATAGGTGATGGAGTCGGTTCACTCAGATTTTAAATCAACTTGGACCAAATACAAGGTTGATAAAAATCAGCCAGAGTATGCAACAAGGCTAAAACGTGCCATGTGTGAATAAAACAGCCTCCATTCATTTTGAAAGTATTTGTTTGTATAATGTTTATTAAAAATTTTTTGTTCTTAAATATTTAATTGGGCTTTTATTTCTTTAAAATATAAGATAAAACTATTCGATGAGAGCATTTTTAAAATTACTCCATGTAAAACAAAGAAATTTCAAAAAAATTGATTTTCAAAAAAAGTTCATAAAAAAGGGTCATTTTAAGAAAATCATAACTCCGATACTATTAGAGATAGAATATTGGCCTAACGACAGAATTACTCAAAATTTAATCTACTTTAATTTATATTTAGAGATATATATACGTTAGATGCACAGAAAACTTTTTATTTTACAAAAACTAAAATAAAATTTTTTTTTTCACGAAATTTTTTGCTGAAATCTGACTTTAGAAGCTCATAAATCCGAAAGTTTTAAAGATAAAGCACTCTATTTTTTTTTGTTTTCTTCAAAATTTTATACTTTTTAATTCTTCTACAGGTCATTTAAGGTTTGTATCTACTGGGAGAGAGTAATATTGCAAAAACTCATTTTTTTACCGATTTTTCACGGTTTTTCATTAACTTTTCTGGTGTAAAGTTACTCAAAGATACTCAGCACCTAGGACCTATCTTCTGATACCATTTTAAATGACTCAAGTCAATATAGCTATTATTTGCACTCATTTTGGTAAAAATATGTGAATTAACCTCTTTAAAAAATTCAAAAAATCAGTTTTTTCAAAAACGGCCCAACCGATTTTTTTTATTTTTTGCTTAAAATCATCAGGAGACATCCCATAAACTAAATCAAGAAAGAACTGAGCTAAGCAAGCACTTTTGGGTTGAAGTCAATTAAGACCCGCTGTGGCATTACAACTGTGTAAACGTGCGCACTACAAAACAAGCATTTCACATGCGCAGTTGTTTTGTATGGGTGTTACACATGCGCAATTATTCACAGTGATAGTTACACATGTGCTCTGATCAAATTTAAAAATTACGCATGCGCAGTGCTGTACTTTACCAGATAAGTAAATTTTCAGTACATATAGTATACTTTTTTTAATAAGTGCGCAGTAAAAATCCGTTTTATTATTGCGCATGCGTAACACTGTAGCATAGTAAGTGCACATGCGCAAAGGTACCTTTATTTAAAAAATTAGTTTTTTTTTTTTTTTCAAGTCCAACGAAAATTAAAATTTCGTTTTTCTCCACTTGTAAAATGTTGTGCGTACAATTTAGTTTTTAAAATTATATGTTTTAAACATTGGATTAAACTTTTTTGCTAACATGTTTTTTAATGTCAGTTCATTTTGAAATTGTTAAACAATCAATATTTGTTACGATTTTTACCACGGCGCATACCTAACGTTTGTAGAAAGCTACTGCGCATGTGGAATGTTAGTAATAAACTGCTGCGCATGTGTTAAATCGACAAAAACCTACGCGCAATTTTTTTTTTTTAGTTTTTTAATATTAATTTTTTATTTTGTATCCTACTTCAAGTATATTTTTCTTATATTTTAAAATAATTGTTTTTTCGGAATAATACATTTTATAATTTTTTTGTGTGAATACATTGTTTTTAAGTTTTATTTATTAAATTCTTTGTGAAGCATATTTTGCTTTTTAAACCCTTCCAATGTTAGCCATTATATATATTTTTTATACAATGTTGCCCAACTCCCACGACGTGGAGGCCTCGTATAGGTATATGGTTTCTTAATTTTATTTATTCTTTTTGATTGATTTTTAAAAAAACCTTAGGGAGTCTTAATATGTAGCGCTGCCTTTTTTTGATTTTTATTTTAATAATCTTTTTGACGGAAATTATGTATCGATTTCTGGATATTTTTAGACTTTTATTTTATATAATATAATTTATAATTTGCTAACTAAACAGTTGTCATTGACTACTTTTTGAAATGCAAACACATTTATAATTATTAATTATAGTTTTAAAATATGTTTATAAAATTATTTATTTTTAGGCGCTGCCTCAATTGATCTATTTTAATTCTAGATATATGGACTTTATATAATAATACTATTAATTACTTTTCATTTCTTTTTTTAAAAACAGTGTATACTTTTTCTTTTGTAATATTCGTAACATGTACACTGAGAAAAAATTTTGGTAAAAATTCCTGTGCTGTTCACTATAAAAGCGTCATAATTGACAGTCCCCGAAATTTTACCGTGCTGTCTTACAATTTTTACCGGATTTTCTGGTAAAAATTGTAAGATAGCACTGTCACCGCAACAGACTCCATTTTTGACATAGTCTACATCAAGTGGCTGCAAGTCCTTTAATTTCAAATATTTTTTTTTTTTTCAAGTGAGAACTTACTTCAAATGTTACAAAATAATGTAAGAATAAAATCATTTAAAAATATTTAGTAGTTTCGTAAAAAAAATAGTTTAAAAGGTATTTTTTTTCGCCCGTGAGACCATACCCCCACGTTAATATGATAATTAATTTTTAAAAATTTTTATAATAATAAAACATGACAATAAAAATTATTAAAATATAAAAAATTTGTAAAAAAAATATTAAACATTCAATGAACAATAAGTTCACTAATATTTTATGAAATGTCCACATCAATAAACAATTAAATTAATAATAATCACCGAGCGAGCGTTATCGAACGAGGTTCATTACGCTAGTTTTTTTTTTTTTTTTTCTTTTTACAAAACAAGTTTAGGAGAGGAAAAAATGCATTTACGCACTTGTTCGTGTGGGACTCGACCACATCCTGTGGCAATACCGCACTAAAACAACCTCTCCCAATTCTTGCTTTACATATTCTTATCAACTTTTGCTCCTTCCGTCCTGGAAGGTAAGCAAAAGTTTCTTTTTTTTTACTCTGTACAGTTTCACCATTCTGTTCTTTGGGCCTTCATGTCCATTGCCGCCGATGTTCTTATGCGGCCGACATGAAATTGTTGGATGCTTTTTTAGAGCTACCTTTAAAGATGTTTTTTTTACAAGGAACAGTGCTGTCGGACCACAAAAAGAGAATTCAAAAGAACTGCTTTTTGCGTTCTACCTGCTAACAGATTGGCTTGACGTTCGCAGGTTGGAATCTTCTTCAGTTGGCTCACAAATGAAGCCTTCATCCCTCCTAAGCAGCCGAGAATTAAAACAATCAAATGGACTCTATATCCTGGATGCATTTTACTCAATTCGAATAAGAGCTCTTGATATTTGATCCGTTTCTCATCCTCCTTTTTAATGATGTTTCTCTCGGCAGGAGCCGAAAACTCAACTACATAAATGATCTTACTTTTATGATCTTGGAGGACCATATCAGGCTTGGTGGCACTGATATGATGAGTGGTGGGGAAAGAAAAATTCCAGTAGATCTTGCACTGGTCATTTTCTACAACGGATTCTTGATCCATTTGGGCATACGGCAGAATGGGCTCCTTATCTATACCGTACTGGTGACGAAGGTGGTAATACAAAACCTTCAGTGCAGCATTGTGTCTTTCTATATATCTGTTACATGCATAAATCGGACAGGCACTTAATATATGACTAAGTGTCTCCGGGTATTGTTTGCATGCACGACAGTTGGAATCGTCAACAGGTATATGCATCACACGGCTGCGGTACACCAAAGTATTAATCACTCCATCCTGACAAGCGAACAAAAATCCCTCTGTCTCCGATTTTAATCCAGCCGATTTAAGGAATGCAAAAGACAAACCTACAGACAATCCCATTTCTCTGACGATATTATAAAATTGTCCGTGAACAGGCTTACTAACATGTTTTTCTAAAAGAAGTACATGTTCTGCATTCTTTACATGTTTTTTGAGCATCAAAGGTGGTAATGACGCTATTCCATGTTCGGTATTATTTGTATCAAATCGAAGATTAAGTTCCTTTGCCGCTCTATTTGCCGCTTGATATAAAAATGCCCCATTATTTGCAACTTCATGATGATGGACAAATTGCATTAAAGGATCCGTACTATTCATCACTGAGCATGCCGCAGCCAGTACAATACGGCGATGAAGACATTCTAAACTTAGTAACCCTCTACCTCCCTGATCTCGTGGAAGGTATATTCGAGTTACGGAAGACCTTGGATGATGGCATCGATGTATTGTCATCATCTTGCGCGTTTGTCTATCCAGTATCTTCAGCTCATCCACATTCCATTTAACAGCCCCAAATGTGTAGAGTATTAAAGGAATGGCTAATACATTTGTGGCCTGTATCTTATTCTTCCCTGATAATTCGGATGACCAAATTTTTCTGAGAAGACCTCGATATTTAATTTGGAGTTGATCTTTAAGCCCACGCACGTCTTGAGTTTCCGATTGTGGAATTCCAAGATATGCGTAAGTTTCTCCTTCACCAAGATGATGAATGGTGTTGCCACCAATAAGCTGAAGATCGTCTAAATCGCCTGATGTTTCAGATGTTTCCAGTCTTCCTCTATTCATATAGACAACAGCACATTTATCAAGTCCAAAGCTCATTCCAATTGCACTGGAATACTTGGCCACTGCAAACACTAGAATTTTTAATGCTTCCTTACTGGAGCCATAGAGCTTAAGATCGTCCATGTAAAACAGGTGGTTAATCTTGTGAACTCTATGTCTTGGTTTGCCACACAAGTATCCAGAGTGTTTTTCACGAAGCACAACAGACAGAGGCAAGAGGGAGATACAAAACAATAGAGGACTAAGAGAGTCGCCTTGGAAAACTCCTCTTTTGTAGATGATGACGTCAGTCATCACCTGTTGCTTGTTTTATGTTAATACAAACCTTGTTCTCCATAAAAGCATAAGCTCTCTCAAGCATCTCACTATGTCTGTATGTATCACAAGACATTCAAGAAGCTTAATAATAAGCTCATGACTGGTGGAATCAAACGCCTTACGGTAGTCAATCCAAGCCATGGACAAGTTTCGGCGATAAAATATCGAGTCTTGGGTGACACACCTATCAATCAGTAGGTTCTCCCTACAACCTGCCAGACCTCTCTTGCATCCTCGTTGTTCGCCTATTGTACTCCATACTGGTTGAATAGATGACAAAATTCTTTCCTTAAGGATACCAGTAAATAGCTTGTAGCAGGTGTTAAGATAAGCTATTGGTCTGTAATTATTTGGACAAGTCAAATCTCCACATTTTGGCAATAGTACCGTACGTCCATCCACCAACCACTGTGGTACGGGATGTTCTCCGTTGAGAAAAGTTGAGAATATGCGGGCCAGGTGTTGGTGTGTTGAAGTAAACTTCTTCCACCACATGTTGTTAATTTTATCCGGCCCAGGCGCTGAAAAGTTTTTAGTTTTAGCAATTACATTTCTCACTTCCTCCTTAGTAATTGATGGGCATTCCTCCGCATGATGGTCAAGCCCTTGTCTAAGACAAAAGCTACGGAAAAGAGGCAAAGAAGCGTCTTCTTCATTCAACGAATATGAGGTTTCATAGATGTTTTTCCAAAAGTTTTCGATCTCTTCGCGACATGGTGGTCTGTCAACGACCGGCGATGTTATACCGAATAGGCGGGAAGGATTAGTTTCGAAAACATTATTTTGTTTTATCCACTTAACCCGACGTTCTAAACGTTCTCTTATGACTACAAGAGAACGTATCTTCTCAGTCCAATGCTGCTTGATGGTCTGCAGCTTAGATTTATTCAAAGTATGATGCAATCTTTTCAGAGATCGGGATATTTCTAACACTCTAGGTGTAAATCTCCGATTCGTCTCCAGATAAGCAATCACACTCTGAAGGTGAGAAGCATTCCGTCTAGCCACCCCAATTTTGAACTGAACCTGCCTAATTCTTTTACAGGTCTTGGCAACGCGTTCTGAAACAGATTTTCTGTTACTGTCACGAACCAAGGAAACTGCTTTTTCATAGACTGCACAGTTCAATGTCCAGAGATCTACATCCTCTGGAAGTAATATAAGTTCTCTATTCGCTTCAGCCATTTTGTCCATTTTAATGGAAACCTTAAGATGGATTTTGGTTTTCCTTGCTCTTATGTTTACATACTCAACTGTCTGCAAAGGTGTTGTTGTGAGAACTGATGGTATGTTCTCAGAGGGTTCTTCTTGAAGAACTTCATGGCCTTTCCTTCGCAAAAAGGATACCTGATCTCGTAAGTACTCAGGTTTCATTTGTGCGTATTGGGGATGCATATTGCTCCATCGCTCATGAAGCCTCAACATGTACCCTCTTCGGTCCGGAGAGCTCTGTCGCCAACAGTCTAAGATGTCCCTTCGAAGTTGGTCCGTCCATTTTAAACGTGTACGAGTTTGTCCCTGGTCGAAGCCTGGTCGTTGCCTGGGTTCTATTCTATTGCCACTCCCAACTGAACCCTGGTCTCCATCCGAGAGAGACCCATTGTGGGTGGCGCTGCGCGTTACTGTGGTCGTAACCGCAAAAAACTCTGTGTGAGTGGTTAGCCCAACACAAAGTCGCTAGTTATTATTATTATTATTATTATTATTATTATTATTATTATTATTATTATTATTATTATTATTATTATGCCTATAAGAGTTAATGTATTTTAAACTGATTGATACTTAGCCAATGTCATTGGAAATTTTTGTTTTCTTTTAATGGAAGTATTGCTTCCTTATAGAGGGAGTTTTTTTTTTCTTATATTTTATCCGACTCGTATTTTTTTCAATTTTTTTTAATTGCATATTTTGTGTTTTTGTTCATTTTTCCATGTTTTTTTTCCAATTGAAATTTATTAAAACTTTTTAGTACATTTAAGTGCATTTAATATATATTAAAAAATTGGGGAATTGATGTTTAAAAAAAAAGTTAAAATATAAATATTGCTTCCTTATAGATGAAGTAATGCTTTTTGTTTTTGAATATTTTAATAATTTTTTACTTTTTTATATTATATTTGCAATTGTAAGTTTTAATTAATATATTTTCATCAAATTTTACGTAAATCAATAAACCGTTTGCTCACTTAATAGCGTAGTCTTGTAAAAAATATTTTATTTACAACTTATATTAACATAATAACATAAAAATATTACAAGAAAGTACTTTTTATCCATTTTGTCTAATAATTTATTTTTTTTTAGACCATTTTGATATCCAGTTTTGAAAAAGAGAGATTTATTATTTCTCTATGAGGAAGCAATGTGTTCAAAAAATGAACACAAATGAAAAAAATAATCTACGAAAGTAAATACCCGACGTAGAACTTTGCAGCGGTTTTTTAAATTTGAAAATTGTGAAAAAATCACGAAATAGTAAAAAACATTGTTTATTGATTTTAAAACAATGAAAATGAAGAAAATGTCTCACGAAACGTATTAAAATAATAAATAATAATTAAAACATATCAATTCTTCCGAGTCGATAGAATTGAAATAATGTTTGTGTATTTCTGATGTACAAAGAATAGCATAAAATCTTATTAAATTCTTTCAGGAATTGATTATTTTTTATTTAAAAATATGTTGATAATAAATATATTTTCTATAGTCTATAGAAGTGTTTAGCTTTATATGCAACATATTGAAAAATTGACAACAAGAAATTATTTAAACAATTTTAAAAATAATAATTTTTCTTATAAATAGTTGTTCTGATCTTGAAAATGTGCATAAATGAGAAAATACTAGAAATGTTTAGCCTTCTATATTTTATTCAATATATATCAATTAAATGTTCTACTCTTAATTAATTACACAATCGAGAAAAAAATGGAAGCCTCTTAATGTATTGCATATTGAATAGATTTTTAAATAATTTAATAAGTTTTCATACTAAGCATTTGCAAATTAACTATTACACTGAAAAAAAAAATTATTTGATTCAATTAATTCAAATTATTTGAAAAATATTTACTTGGTTCAAATATTTTGTATTTAGATCTAAAAAATATATATTTGATTTAAATAACTTAAATTATTTGAATGACACTTATTTGAATCAAATAAATCGTAATTGAAAAAAAAAATAATTAATTGAATCTAATAAATGAAATTATTCAACATAAATAATAATTTATTTAAAACAATTGATTTATTTATTTCCCTCAAATCTTTGGTTTTTTGATATAAATAAAAATTATTTCAAACAATAATTTCATTTTATGTATTCAAGTAAACTAAATTATTTGAATCGAATAATGATTTATTTAATGCTAATACATTATTTTATAAAAACAAATAAAAAATATTTTGATCAAATAAATTTTTAATTAAAACTATAATAGTGAGTTATTTGTAACCATTAATTTATTTATTTCAGCCAAATATTTTTTTGTTTAATACAAATAAAAATTACTTAAGATAATAACTTCATTTTATGGATTCAAGTAAACTTAATTATTTAATGCGAATAATTATTTATTTAATACTAATACTTTATTTTATGAAAACAAATGAAAAATACTTCGATCAAATAAATATTTAATTGAAACTATAATAGTGAGTTATTTGTAACCATTAATTTATTTATTTCAGCCAAACATTTTTTTGTTTAATACAAATAAAAATTATTTAATACAATAACTTTATTTTATGGATTCGAGTAAATTAAATTACTTAATGAATTGAATTGTTATTGTTCAATTTTGATTTAAATATTTAATATTCTGTTAAAGTATTTTTTATTAAATTAGTTATTTCTCATCTTTTATTGATTTCGGTAACAATTAATATTGGAAAGAATTGTTTAATTTGTAAATAATAGTATTTAATGGTTTCTTCATAAATTACTATTTATAAAAAGTTTATTATGGTACTAAACATATCACAAATTAAAAAAGGAAGCACCCCTTACAGGTCTGACGTACCAGTAGAAGATTTTGATATTTCTTACCAGAGCTTGCGTGTACTAGTGCTTAAGCGTTTGATTTGCGTGCGTAGCGTTGAGGGTTCGAATCATCTGTAGTTGCGATTTTTAATTATAAGTATATAATTGTTTAGATGTGCGAAATATGTTGTGTAAAAATTGTAGAAACCTTTATAAACAATGAATTCATTCGTTTAAAGGAATAAATAACACAAATATTAGAATAATACCTTAAATAAATAGAAAACCAGTTAAAAATAAAGTAGAACTCAAGTATGAATAATAATTTAGAATTAATTTTATGATTTTAAAATTTTTTTAAAATATTTTATCAGTTTCCTAACATTCTGGCACTCGAGAATTTTGAATTAAATAAGAAGTTTACTTGAATTAGATAATTTCTAATTAGTTACAAATAATTTATTTACTTAATGCAATTAGACTTTTACTTGAGATAAGTAATTCTTGATTTAAGTCAAATTTAAATTTATTTGAATCTAATAATTTTTTCACTTGATGCAAATAGATTTCATATTTGGGCTTAATAAAAAAATATTTGACGGAATTAAAGGGATTTTAGTCAGAATTAAAACAATTATTCGTGATAAATAATTAAATACTTGATACAAAAAAATGTTTAGTTCTTTCAAGAAAAACATTTTTTCCATGCAAATAAATATTTATTTGAATTAAATAACATGAATTATTGAATTAAGTAATTTTCATACTTGATTTAAACCACTATTTATTAGTTTTAAGTATTCCATTTATTTGGTTAAAGTAATTTTTATTTGACGCAAATTACTGTTTATTTTATGCGATAAAATAAAATACTTAGGACCAGTAAATATTTATTTAAGTCAAATATATATTTAATGGATAATAGACAAGTAAATGATTTACTTGGATAAAATAATTTTTATTTGATTCAAATAATTTTTTTTTCAGTGTACAATCATTCATAACATTAATTTGTGATAATGCAACATTTAAATAACGAAGTGTCTATTCGTCTATCTGTACGAATAGACAAACCTCAATGAAGCGGCTATTCGTACAGAAAATTGTCAAAGTCTTCTTTTTGTGAATATTAATGTTACCCGGGTATATTTTGGTTAAAAAACCACTGTATGTGACACAAGAACCCCCCCCCAGCATTTCCAAAAATTTTATTATGTTTTTTCACAGCCAAAATAAAAGATATTACGCTGCCAAAGACAGCTTTTCAATTTTCTGTACGAATAGCCGTTCCACCTTGGTCTGGCTATTCGTACAGAAAATGTGTACGAATAGTCACGGCCTTTAAATAATCATGAAAAAATAATTCAGTTGGCAAGTTTTTATATGGTGTCGTTCACTGAAAATTGAGAAATTTACAGAAATCAGTGAACGACATCCCCCTGTCGTTCACTGTCATTGGGGAAAATTATATAGTCAGTGAACGACACCCAAATAATTAAAGAATTCACATTATTCACAGTGTTTTTTAAGTCTCACATTATTAATTACACTTGTTTTAAAGCAAATTATGCAAACCCGACCGATTAAAACAGTTGTGTTTAAAAAATAAACTTACTTTTGGTTCACTGATGTTCTTGTCGTTTTCGTAAATTTTGATGGAAAAAACGAAACACACCTAACCTCATTTTTAAAAAACTGAATTTCCTTGATTATTTTTAATTATTATTATGTATTGGCATTAGTTTAAAAGTTTCTTAATAAACCATTTTTCTCAATTTAATAATATACAATGTATATTAACGTGTAAATATGTTAATAATTAGTCTTTTTTACAACAGGTGTCGTTCACTGTCAGGGGGTCGGTCACTGTACCTGTTACCCTATTTTCTAAAAAAAAACCAGCGTACCACCCTGTTAAAAATTCCGACGTCGGAAACTACGTAGGATTCGTCGTATTATACGACGTCATGTTTGACTAAGTCGTTACCTACGTAGTACACTACGTCGTATGCTACGTAGAAAACTAGGTCGGAAATTAGGATAGTATACTACGCCGGAAACGACGTAGTATACTACGTCAGAAACTACGTCGTATCCCTACTGCTCCCTGTCGGTAGAAAATACCTCAAAAATTACTGATTTGTTATTCTTTAGTCATTTTTACTCTTACAATACCAGGTACCATTTTTTGCTTTGCTTAGGTAGTCCTTTTAAATGTCGCGATTATACTTATTTAAGTTTCAATAGGATAATAAATCTACGTTGAACTGAAATACAGATGCCTACAGGTATATTTTTTCTTTAATGGTTTCTGTAACCCAAAAGTTTTATGACTTAAAAATTTTGCATTTTGCAAATTTTAAATTGGAAACATAAAAATTATAAATCTTTTGTTTTTGACGATTATGAATATCTAAAAATTTTCTTAAAATCAATCAAATTAAACGACATTAATATTTAAGTTAGAATTTTGGTTTTTTGAAATTTAGAATCTGTAAATTCTAACAATTACGGCGATATAAAATTTTTCGTAAAAGCCTTACAATTAAATGAAAAGTAGCGTAACTCGTAAACAGTAGAAAATATCAAAAAACTGATATCATTTTTGAATTTTAGTTCAGAAGAATATATCTTCTTTATACAAACATGTAAAGAACTAATTTATTGAAAAACGAGTATAAAATTGAAATAAATAATTTAAAATTTAAAAAATAATTGTAAAAGAACCTTTCATTTTATGAGGGTAAAAGCATAATAAAATTCTTCAGGGTTTTAAAGGCCATAAAGTAACCTTAATAAAGACCAAAAATGTTTGGTATTTTCTAGGTACGAAATCATTCAAATAGTACCTCAAAAGTACCTAAAACACTCAGGCATTTTAACCAGTCATTTTTCAGGTATTTTCTATCGACAGGGATAATATTAACGTAAAAAATTATTTTTAAATAAACAATTTATTGTTTAGAAAGCTTTAAAAAATTAGGCAAAATGTATATTTTGCATTGACTTTAAATTAAAATTTGTATTTAACAAAAACAATTTAGAAAATCCAGAGGAACTTTTTATTTGAAACATCTGGGACTTGCAAGGCTCGAACCCGTGAATCCCAATTTTGAGGCTATATGTTTATATTTCGACCGTACTGGGAATTACGCGTTAACGCACTCGACCAATGGAGATCTTGCTTGCCAAATAATATTAGCAATTCATCACCAAGGTATAAAAAATATATTTTCCTTAATAAACAAACATTTATTTACTTTTTAATTTAAACTCCAATGAAAAAGGGAAGAAGTATAAGACATTATAACCCAACCTAACAATAAATAGTATACGACGTCAGATACTACGTAGCATACATACGACGTCGCAAATTACAAATTGACACACGACGTTCTAACCTACGTAGCATACTACGTAGTATATTACGTCTCCTACTATCAGGCCCGGATTTACCAAACATGGGGCCATAGGCAGACGCTGGTGGGGGCCTATGCAAGTAATGGATTTTTCCGAAATTTACTCAAGTCGAAAAATCAGTTTCAAAACTTGACACTTTTTTAATGAGCGGGCTTTTTGAATTTCTAAAAACTTACAATTATTCTATAAAAGTCCCAGTAAGAAGAGAGGAATTGAAAAGTATTAGAATTTGTTAATACTTTTGAATACCTTTTTTGTCCAATACATGTGTATCCGGCGATAGCATCTACTGTTACGAATCTGAGTAAAATTTTTATTTATGAATTTAACAAAAGTTAATGAAAAGTTCTCTAGCTAGATCGCCTGATAAGAAAACTAAAATAAAAAAAGGATAAAGTAAAAATTCTTTGGATGTCGAGCTTAGAAATAGAGCACGTATCTCCAAGGTCGCTGACGCAAGCAACCCTGTGTCGTGCTCATGCCTAAAGAAGAACGAGTGACTTTTAAACCGAAGTTTCTTTTATTACTTTAATTCTAATAGTTATGATTAAATTATTTTATATGCGAAGGAAAGAAATGGAGATAAATATTTTTTTAGAAGGATTTTCTAGAATCTATACAATCCTTAAATAGGAGACTCCCGAAAAACATCATTTTTTTATAATGGGAAATGCTGAAGTTTTACTCCAGGCTAAAAGAACCAAACAATTAATTATTCTTTTTCTTCTTCTTCTTCGCACTATTCGTAATAAGAGTGCAGGCTGGACGATACCTGTGTGCACTTACACCATGTCGAATGGCTGCTGGCCGTGCGAGAGTATATGTTCGCATACACCGCTGTGGGAATAACCCATGACTAACCTCGTCGGCCATCATGAATTTTTTCTCCTTCTCCGTCTTAATGATTGCAATGCTGCGCTGATCCACGTGCTTATGTTGACATCAAGCACGTGGACCTACTCCTATAAAATCTGCGCCTACAGAGTGAGAAATAGAATCTTGTGTCAAACTCTCGACACACATTCTCTATAAATTATCGAGAATTAATCAATCACAAAATTTGATTTATTAATTGCTCGTACCTCCATTATTATTAATTGACGATTAAAAAAAGAGGAGAAAAGAAAATATAACTAATTGATTAATGGAAAAATTAATCGATTGAGTTATTGAAAATATAAATAATTTGATTGACTGAAATCAATCGAAATAAAATTCACTATGTGGGGCTGGAGACTTGGATGTGTTGCCGATTTAGCATTTTTTGGATCCGCTTAGCAACACAAATAGCCAGATTGCAATTTTTATTGAATCCTCTTTCCCCGTCCTAAAGTCTTTCGATTTTTCCATAACCAATTAAAATTGTCCACACCTCGTGTCCCTTCTCTACACCCAGTTTTGAGGTTTGGGTAAGATGATAAAATTAATTTCGCGTACGAAAATTATGCAGTTCCTGAATCGACGCGAACTTAGCTGAATCAATTACTTTCGCCCGTCTAGCGAAAATTCGACTTGGGTGCGGTACTTAACAGGGTAGGAAATTGGGACAAGAACAATTTCGGACAAATTATCCAATGATTAATTTTTTTAAAAATTCCGTCAAGTCAAGCAGACGTTAAAAAGGGGGAAATAATTTATTTATTTATTTTATTTTCACCAATAATTATCAAATTTTATGAGCGAAAAGCCGTCAAGAAGAAGAAGAATAATACAAGCTACGGTGCCATAAACTTTGATTAAAGACTTAGTTAAAATTCCAAGTGCACCAAATAATATTCGTGCGTACGGTGAATTTGTGCATGGACTTTAAACTTCCGCATGGAAAATTTTGAACATTATTCTTTTGATTGAGCCCGACGAAGGATCAAAGACATCTCTAATTCTTTCCTTTGGTGGTAGGATTAAGTTACGACGATAAGTAATACAAAAATAAGTAAGTACACAGAAACAAAAAGTATCGATCCAATAATAATGTCTTAAAATCATACTAGATTTATGTAAAGGGAAAACAGGGGGTTTGTAGAATATATCGTGGAATTTTTCAAGATTAAAAGGTTTAGTTTATTTTGATTCCTAAAAATCCAGAAAATCCCTCAGCTACCAAAGATATAATTTTACATTCATCTCTTGAGCAACTGATACCTACAGGTTAGGGTAACGCGAACACCACTAAAAATAAATTAAACACAGTATAATTTTCTGTGACTACGTAACTCCGAAGAGCACAGAAAAACTTTATTTGAATGTTCCTAGCGTTCTGAATTTTTTTGAGCAACTTTATTGTGATTCAGGGTGGGGATAAAAAGTTAAATAAATTTAAATAAATTAAATTTCCGAACATAACACTACTTTTATTCAAAAATCAATCCTTATTAATACACGTTTCTAAATATTTTTCAATCAAAATAAATGCATTTATAATAAGAAAAATAAAATTATTATTTTGTAATATCCACAGTTAAGATTAATTGAATCCAAGTAAATCCCTTTATAATGAAAAAAAGGTATATTTTGGAATACCTACAGTTCAGATTCATGTTACCTATATAAATAATCAGTATAGTAAATGTCATACTAAACAATATTCAAATATTTGTTTTCTTTAAATCAAATGTAAGGTAAAAAACAATTTCTTAAATAAGTAACTATGCTTTCTCAATTTTTTTAGATTAATTTTATTGAAATCAAAAATGAAGAAATAATGTTATACAAATGTAAAGAACTGTATGTACTATATAAAGTGGGTATTCAAAAATATTCATTTTATTTGAATTTTATTTTCATTATAAAGAGATTCATTTGGATTCAATAATCTGAACTGTGGGTATTAAAATATATACATTTTATTTTTTTCGTTATAAAGGGATTCATTTGGATTGTAAAATATTAAAAAACGTATTAGTAAAAATTGACTTTTCGATAAAAGTTGGTGGTATTACCGTATTCGAATAGCTTGAACAAAAAAGGTATTAAAAAAGATTGAACAGTTTTCCTTTTTCTTCGAAAATCATAAAATTTCAATATTTTTTAATTTTCTCTTTTTCATACTGGGTTTTTTCAGATTTTTAAATGCCTAAAAATATTTTTCGAAGTTCTTTTTGTGTGAAATATTATAGCTGGTGGGGGCCCTTTTTGGTGGGGGCCCCTAGGCAGGTGCCTAGTTTGCCTACATATAAATCCGGCCCTGCCTACTACGTCGTTTACTAAGTCGTTTACTTCGTAGTTTCCGACGTCAAAATTCGGAAATTACGTCCCTACTATAAAAACGTGCGTGTGATCTGTCGTAAGAAGGTAGGTATGTGCTTACATGTGTACGCATATAAGATCTCAGGTGACACAGACGAGATCTCGCATAAGATCTTATGTAAGAACGTAGGTACGAACGCATGTAAGTTCTTATATTAAGTTCCGTCATGCGCCGCGTATAACGTTACTCGATATGAAATTGAAACAGCTTTCTTATGAGTTCTCATCTGCGAACACACGTGCGAACACACGTACGAACTCATGTGCGAACACACCTAAGTGTTAAATTAAATATTTTAAATTAAATTTATTATTAAAAAAAAATTCTCGCCAACGGGATTCGAGCCCATCTAACCTGAACCTAAGTACGCCTTAAACCCCTCGGCCACCGTAGTTATAGAAACAGCTTTACAAAATCTTAGTCATGTCTTTCAGGAGAAATTTATGTATTAGACATGACTAAGATTTTGTAAAGTTGTTTCTATAACTACGGTGGCCGAGGGGTTTAAGGTGTACTTAGGCTAGGATTGTTCTATATGGAAAAAAATACCCCTATATTTTGTTTTTGTATTTTTTTTATTTATATGGGGCTCAAAGCGCTCAAAGTTTCCCATGCAAAATGCATAGGAAAAAAAGGCTTTTTCGTAGAAATGGTATAGAATCGTTGAAAATCAATATTTTTCAATCGCCTAACTCTCTTTCTCTTCAGAAGACTTTAAACAATAATGCCAAATTGTTTATTTAAAGATTTTTTAATATTAACTATTTTTTAAAGGGCCCCAAAAAACCCCATAAATTACAAAATTACGAAAAAATCGTTAAAAAAGATTTTTTATTATTTTTATGCAAGTTTTTCCTAGATTCTGAATAAATAACATAAATATTGATTTTTAATCATTATTCCATGTAATTGCTAATTTGTTTAAACAAATTATTATTGTTTATTTACAACTTTTTATCAAATTAAGGTAGAGAGTTGCAACTTTTTCCTAATTTTGTAACTTATCGAGGCCATTGGAGACAAACATAAACAAAAAAGTTAAAATAATAATTTAAACAATTGTTTAAACAAATTAAATTGTTTATTATCAACTTTTTGTTAAAAAGAGGTACAGAGATGCATCTTTTTCTTAGTTTTGCAACTTATCGAGGTAAGTCAAGCCATGTACCAATAACAAACTAAAAATAATAATTTTTACAATTGTTTAAACAAATTATATTGTTTACTTTCATGATTAGTACAAATTGAGCTACAGAGATGCAACTTTTTTTCATACCACGGTGTTAGCTCAGTTGGTTAAATACTAGACTCTGCGGTCGCGCCAAGTCAAGCTTGCTGGGTTCGCGCCCCGATGAGTCTGGGATTTTTCTAACTCATGAGATAACTTCAGTGAAAGGTTTGACGTCGAGGAATAATGATATGCACTGTCGGTAAAAGACTTGTGCAGATCACTAGAACTCGACTGTCGATAAACCGGTTGTACTATGGAAAGGTTTTTCTACAGTTTTCCCTCTCCACTGGCGAGCAAACCCAATATACCGGGTGGTCCAGGCAAATGCGAGTACTCCTAATTTCAAGCCGTTCTGTAGACGCAAAAACACTTAAAAAAGAATATATCGACGCCCCCCGTTGATAATATGTTTATTAAAAAGCCAATGAAATAAAATGTTAATTTAAAAAACAGTAGAAAATCATTTTTATTAAAAATTTTGTAAGATATGATTTGTTTTCAATTGTTTGTTTAATTAAATGTCTGTTGAAGTTGTGTGCCATAGAATGTTAATTGGACCGAACGTACACTATAATGTTTATTTAATTAAATATATGCAATAACATTATATTTTAACCTTCAATACTATATTATTTAGTTAATACAAGGCTATATACGTAAAAGAGGTATTCTTTTTTTAATCTTGTACCTAAAAAGTACAATTCTGCTGAAATTTTTTATATTGTTTCAATTCATAATATTTTTTTAGTTAAAAATATTAAAACCTGAATTAATAATTAAATATAATTTGTAATGATTAAATAAAAATATTAAAATTACAAAGTTGAATTTATCTACTGAAATTTTTTTTTTTTAACTTTGTCATTTCATTAAAATTTAATATTATTTTTCAAAAGTTAAACATATTCTTTTTTTAGAAATTTATTATTTTTTCCATTAAAAAATTGTATTTAAAGTGAATTTTATCTAAATTGTAATATATTTTAATAAATTTGAAAAAAAAATTATTATGTGTCGTATAACAATAACAATAATAATGATGATAGTAACAATTATAATAATAAAAATGTAAGTTCATACTTTTTGCTCATCTGTATATTTTAAAGTTCATGAGTTAAATATAAAAAATTATCATAATAGCTACTAATTGTATAATTTATAATATTTCTAAAACTATGTTCTAAATAAGAAGTTTAGAGTTCTATTTGATAATTTTATTTTGATTTAAAAAATAATCAAACACTGATTGTATGATAAAATTTATGTGTTTTTTTGTGTATTAAAAAAAATAATATATTTATTTTACAGTTTATACAGTTTGGAATCTTTTTAAATTTTCATATCTTTGTTTCAAGAATAATAATAATAATAATAATAAAAATGTAAGTTAATATTATTTGCTTACCTGTATAGTTTAAAGTTCGTGAGATACTCCAAAATTCTAGGAAAATAGCTTCTTGGGTTATTAAGACATTAACTTTTTTCTTTTAAAATTTGCAGTTGAGACGACTTGTATTTTTCATGGAATAAGCAGGAAATATTTTTGGTTGATAATGAAATGTTTCAAGTTCTATGATTAACTACCCTTTTAGTAATATTTCTTTTACAATATTATCCACAATATTTTGACATATCTTTTAATATTTTTTTCTTTTTTTACTCCTATATAAGTAAATTAATGTATTATTAAAATAATGTGATTAAACTTTTTTTCTTTCATATTTTGGATATATCAAATTCACCATTTGAAGATATTTATCTTATAGTAGTAGATTCAATAAAAGATCAATATTGTTATTTCTGCATCTGTAGTTGAATTTTACTGATTTTATTAAGACTGAAATTGACTACATCTAAAAAGTGTTATTTGTGACTAATTTTTTTTTACAGATTTTTGATGTTTTAAACTAAAAATCAAAAGTTAAAATCCTTACCTATAAAATAATCTCAAAAAATAAATCAAAGCATTGAAAATCTGTTAAATTTAACATTATTCTATTAGAAATTTATTTAAGCGTGTAAAATTCGTCGTAATCATTGTGATGTTATCTAGCCCATTACAAAGAATCTTATTGATTGTCCTTCACAAATTTAAATAAAATTAAGTTTAAAATATGTTTATATTTATTTCAAACACACCAGTTAAAAGAAATGATCAAGACTTCGATTTAACATAATTTTGAACGCCGGCGGTTCAATTGCACTATTTAGTAGCTTTGAAGACAATTTTTATTATTTAACTCACGAACTTTAAACTATACAGGTAAGCAAATAATATTAACTTACATTTTTATTATTATTATTATTATTATTCTTGAAACAAAGATATGAAAACTTAAAAAGATTCCAAACTGTATAAACTGTAAAATAAATATATTATTTTTTTAAAAACACAAAGAAACACATAAATTTTATCATACAATCAGTGTTTGATTATTTTTCAAATCAAAATTATATTATCAAATAGAACTCTAAACTTGTTATTTAGAACATAATTTTAGAAATATTATAAATTGTACAATTAGTAGCTATTATGATAATTTTTTATATTTAACTCATGAACTTTAAAATATACAGGTGAGCAAAAAGTATGAACTTACATTTTTATTATTATTATTGTTATTATCATCATTATTATTGTTATTTTTATACGACACATAATAATTTTTTATTTCAAATTTATTAAAATATATTACAATTTAGATAAAATTCACTTTGAATACAATTTTTTAATGGAAAAATAATAAATTTCTCAAAAAAGAATATGGGGCAAAATTCCTGAACTGTCCAGGTCAAAAAATAAAATTTATTCAAACTTTGCTAAAATGTTTCCATTGTTAGTGGAAGTGTAAATACCAAATATTTTCAAATTCCATGAAATAGTTTTTGAGTTACACAGTTTTAAAATTTTGAATTTTTTTAAAATGTAGTTTTTTAAATTAATTATATTTCTAAGTATATTGCATAAAAGTTAACATATATATAGTGATTTTTAAAGCTTTTTTTACAGGCTATTCGATGATAATAAATGTTTCTTTGTAAAAAAAAAATTTGACCTTTAAATTCAAGGTCAAAGTGTTAATTTGATTGTATCTCGAAATCGGAGATTTAAAAAAAATTTTAACCTATCTCAATGGAAAGCTTGACTTTTTTCCTATAAGATATGTAAAAATTAGAGTGAAACTCTAAATACTTCTGTCAAAAATACATTTCAAATACCCGCGCGCGATCGAATAGCGCGACCTCGCGCGAGTAACCACTGGTTACCACTGGTTACCACTGGTTATTTTCATGGAATTTGAAAATATTTGGTATTTACACTTCCACTAACAATGGAAACATTTTAGCAAAGTTTGAATAAATTTTATTTTTTGACCTGGACAGTTCAGGAATTTTGCCACATATAATATAATATAATATAATATAAAAACTTTGAGCAGAATTGTACTTTTTAGGTACAAGATTAAAAAAAGAATACCTCTTTTACGTATATAGCCTTGTATTAACTAAATAATATAGTATTGAAGGTTGAAATATAATGTTATTGCATATATTTGATTAAATAAACATTATAGTGTACGTTCGGCCTAATTAACATTCTATGGCACACAACTTCAACAGACGTTTAATTAAACAAACAATTGAATACAAATAATATCTTACAAAATTTTTAATAAAAATTATTTTCGACTGTTTTTTAAATTAAAATTTTATTTCATTGGCTTTTTAATAAACATGTTATTAACGGAGGGCGTCGATATGCAAAAGTACAATTCTAGGAACTCCCTACGGGGGACACTCATTGGGCCAGTAAGGTCGTTAAAACAAGTGTATAATAACTAAAAAAAAAAAAAAAACTTTTTTTCATTTTTGCAACTTTTCGAAGTCAGTCAAGCCATGCACTAAAAACAAACTAAAAATAATAATTTTTACAATTGTTTAAACAAATTATATTGTTTATTTTCATGATTAGCACAAATTGAGCTACAGAGTTGCAACTTTTTCTTATTTTTGCAACTTTTCGAGGTCCGTCAAGCAATGTACAAAAAACAAACTAAAAGTAATGATTTTTACAATTGTTTAAACAAATTATATTGTTTATTATCCACATTTTATTAAATAGAGCTACAGAGATGCAACTTTTTCTGAATTTTGCAACTTTTCGAGGTCTGTCAAGCCATGTACTAACAACAAACTAAAAATAATAATTATTAGAATTGTTTAAACAAATTGTATTGTTTATTACCAACTTTTTTTAAAAGAGCTACAGAGATGCAACTTTTTCTCAATTTTGCAACTTTTCGAGGTCTGTCAAGCCATGTACTAACAACAAAGTAAAAATAATAATTTTTACAATTGTTTAAACAAATTATATTGTTTATTTTCATGATTAGCACAAATTGAGCTACAGAGTTGTAACTTATTCTTATTTTTGCAACTTTTCGAGGTCCGTTAAGCTATGTACTAAAAACAAACTAAAAGTAATGATTTTTACAATTGTTTAAACAAATTATATTGTTTATTATCCACATTTTATTAAATAGAGCTACAGAGATACAACTCTTTCTCAATTTAACAACTTTTCGAAGTCAGTCAAGCCATGCACTAACAACAAACTAAAAATAATAATTTTTACAATTGTTTAGACAAATTATATTGTTTATTTTTATGATTAGCACAAATTGAGCTACAGTGTTGCAACTTTTTCTTATTTTTGCAACTTTTCGAGGTCCGTCAAGCAATGTACAAAAAACAAACTAAAAGTAATGATTTTTACAATTGTTTAAACAAATTATATTTTTTATTATCCACATTTTATTAAATGGAGCTACAGAGATACAACTCTTTCTCAATTTTTCAACTTTTCGAGGCCAGTCAAGCCATGTACTAACAAGAAACTAAAAATAATAATTTTTACAATTGTTTAAACAAATTATATTGTTTATTACCAACTTTTTTAAAAGAGCTACAGAGATGCATCTTTTTCTCAATTTTGCAACTTTTCGAGGTATTATTCTTATTTTTGCAACTTTTCGAGGTCCGTCAAGCTATGTACTAAAAACAAACTAAAAGTAATGATTTTTACAATTGTTTAAACAAATTATATTGTTTATTATCCACATTTTATTAAATAGAGCTACAATGATACAACTCTTTCTCAATTTAACAACTTTTCGAGGCCAGTCAAGCCATGTACTAACAAGAAACTAAAAATAATAATTTTTACAATTGTTTAAACAAATTATATAATTTAATACCAACTTTTTATTAAAAAGAGCTACAGAGATGCAACTTTTTCTCAATTTTGCAACTTTTCGAGGTCTGTCAAGCCATGTACTAACAACAAACTAAAAATAATAATTTTTACAATTGTTTAAACAAATTCTATTGTTTATTTTCATGATTAGCACAAATTGAGCTACAGAGTTGCAACTTTTTCTTATTTTTGCAACTTTTCGAGGTCCGTCAGGCTATGTACTAAAAACAAACTAAAAGTAATGATTTTTACAATTGTTTAAACAAATTATATTTTTTATTATCCACATTTTATTAAATGGAGCTACAGAGATACAACTCTTTCTCAATTTTGCAACTTTTCGAGGCCAGTCAAGCCATGCACTAACAACAAACTAAAAATAATAATTTTTACAATTGTTTAAATAAATTAATAATATTTAGTTTCAACTTTTCATTGAATATAGCTAGAGAATTGCAACTTTTTGTAAATTTATCCATTTCTACCTTCAGATGCTCATTTTATATACAGTTTTAGTATGGCTTGACTGACCTCGAAAAGTTGCAAAATTGAGAAAAAGTTGCATCTCTGTAGCTCTTTTTAATAAAAAGTTGGTATTAAATTATATAATTTGTTTAAACAATTGTAAAAATTATTATTTTTAGTTGGTTGTTGGTACATGGCTTGACTTACCTCGAAAAGTTGCAAAATTGATAAAAAGTTGCATCTCTGTACCTCTTTTTAACAAAAAGTTGATAATAAACAATTTAATTTTTTTAAACAATTGTTTAAATTATTATTTTAACTTTTTTGTTCGTGTTTGGCTCCAATGGCCTCGATAAGTTGCAAAATTAGGGAAAAGTTGCAACTCTCCACCTTAATTTGATAAAAAGTTGTAAATAAACAATAATAATTTGTTTAAAAAAATTAGAAATTACATGGAATAATGATTAAAAATCAATATTTATGTTATTTATTCAGAATCTAGGAAAAAACTTGCATAAAAATAGTAAAAAATATTTTTTAACGATTTTTTTGTAATTTATGGGGTTTTTTTGGGGCACTTTAAAAAATAGTTAATATTAAAAAAACGTTAAATAAACAATTTGGCATTATTGTTTGAAGTCTTCTGAAGAGAAATAGAGTTGGGCGATTGAAAAATATTGACTTTCAACGATTCTATACCATTTCTACGAAAAAGCCTTTTTTTCCTATGCATTTTGCATGGGAAACTTTGAGCGCTTTGAGCCCCATATAAATAAAAAAAAAATACAAAAACAAAAAATAGGGGTATTTTTTTCGATATAGAACAATCCAAGGGGGTGAGAGCATTAAAAAAAAAAATTTTTTGTTTTCCCATGCATTTTTGGACTCCCTAATGTATAACTACGGTGGCCGAGGGGTTTAAGGCGTACTTAGGCTCAGGTTCGATGGGCTCGAATCCCGTTGGCGAGAATTTTTTTTAATAATATATTTAATTTAACATATTTAATTTAATACTTAGGTGTGTTCGCACATGAGTTTGTACGTGTGTTCGCACATGTGTTCGTACATACGTACGCAGATGAGAACTCATATAAGAACGCTGTTTCAATTTCATATTGAGTAACGTTATACGCGGTACATGACGGAACTTAATATAAGAACTTACATGCGTTCGTACCTACGTTCTTACATAAGATCTTATGCGAGATTTCGTCTGTGTCACCTGAGATCTTATATGCGTACACATCGTCGCCTTAGCACAACATCGGGTTTATTCAAAAAACAAAGCAAGACAAGTATGTCAGGCATACGTATGTATAGCTGTTATTTTTCACCCAACGATCAACTGTCAACCTTCGAAGATCAGATATACGACCTCGAAATGAGCCTTAGAGAATCCAGGTTGGATACCCTCATTACAGGTGACTTCAATGCTAAGTCACCAGAATGGGGCGAGAAAAGGCTCGACAATCGAGGAATCTTGGTCGGAGAAATGATCTCCAGGAACAACCTAATGGTTGCGAACCGTGGGAGGTCTTGGACTTTTAGGAGAAACGGTCAGGGATCGATAATTGACTTGTCGATCACAACGGCCCTCCTAAATATACGTATTAAAGATTGGCGCGTCCTGGAGGATTATACCCATAGTGACCACCAGTATATCGAGTTTTCAGTCTCAAGGGGAGACACGCTGCGGGCCAGGAACCACAGAGTTCTCCGTGAAAATGGCCCAAAGTGGAACATTAAGAAAATCGACAAGGAGAAGTTCGGCCGGTCCCTGGAAGAATCCCGCCTCATAGAGGATCTGGGATGGGTGAAGAGGCCGAATAACCTTGAAGGGGAGGTGCGGACGGTGAAAAATATGATTGTCACCGCATGCGACGCGTCTATGCCGCGTTGTAGAAGCACAACCCCAAGAAGAAGAAATGTATACTGGTGGTCAGAGGAATTGGCCTCTTTGCGAAAGGCATGCCTCAAAGCAAGAAGGAGATATGACCGTTCAAACGGAGATCCTCTGCTGAAGGAGGCATATACAGAGGCCAAGAGAATCCTCAGGAAGGAGATACGCGCTGCAAAAAGAAAGAGCTGGAAGAACCTAATCGGTGACGTCGAAAATGACCCATGGGGTCTGGCTTATAAAATCGTTAACAAGAAATTGTTATCGAGGCAAAAGACCCCCGGTCTAGTAAATCCCGATTGGGTCCGGCAAATCATAAAGGCTTTGTTTCCTCCAGCAGAACCATGGCCTAGGATGGAGTGGAGTAACTGTCATGTCAGTGAGGAAGAACTCTTCACTCTTACAGAATTACAAAAAGCAGGCAGTAGGTTAAAGCCAGGTAAAGCGCCGGGATTAGATGGGATAAGCAACGAGATCCTTAAAGAAGTGATCGTTGCGTCACCCCAGATTCTCCTAGACTGCTATAACAACTGCCTGAAGAGAGGAGAGTTTTTCCGCGACTGGAAAAGACAGAGGCTGGTCCTCTTAAGGAAAGGAGACAAACCTCTAGATAAAGTCTCATCCTACAGGCCTATATGCCTGTTAGATACGATGGGTAAGCTTCTAGAGGACATGGTTCTGCAGAGAATGCAATCTCACTTGACCGGAGAGAATAGTCTGTCTGACAACCAATTTGGATTCCGCAAAGGCCTGTCCACAGTAGACGCCATTCAGAAGGCGGTGGACCTAGCCAGAGAAGGAAAAAACAATTTAGGACCAGGGAAGAAAAAGGGCTTCTACGCGTTGGTAGCCATTGATATACGCAACGCGTTTAATACCGCGCGATGGGAAGATCTCATCAAGTCGATGAGAAACAAAGGAATACCGCCCTACCTGTTGCGGATAATGGATAATTATCTTAGCGACAGGTGGGTAATATACGAGGGTGACACCTGCACTCTGAAAGAGGAGATGCAGAAAGGTGCCCCCAAGGCTCGAGGATAGGACCATTCGTATGGAATGTCTCGTATGACGACTTCTTGCGAATGGGTCTACCTAAAGGCGCGGTGATCATCGGCTTCGCGGACGACGCGTTGATCGTATGCACTGCCGAAACAGTAGAAGCTCTGGGCATATTGGTGAACGAATGTCTGAGACGGGCAAAGCGATGGCTGGAGGCCAGAGGCCTCCAAATGGCTCTGGAAAAGACCGAAGCGCTGCTAGTCACAGACAGACGTGGTTATATAGCCCCTGGTATTCAGATAGACGGATTCGAGGTCCAATGGAGGAATCATATTAAATATTTAGGTGTCGAACTCGACAAATTTTTAAATTTGAAACACCATATAACCGTAGCATGTCAGAAGGCCGAACAGTGTTCGTCAAGTTTAGCTCGTCTAATGCCGAACATTGGTGGGCCTTCTGAAGCAAAGAGGAGACTGGTGTCGAGTGTTGTCCTTTCAAAGCTGCTATACGCAGCACCTGTATGGGCTCCGACCCTGCGAAATGACAGAAGCAAGACCATCTGTAGAAGGGTGCTGTCCGCGCAGAGAACTATTACGAAACGTATTATTTCGGCTTATTGGACAGTACCGACGTGTGCTGCTCAGGTCCTTGCCAGCGTCCCGCCGGCAGATCTTTTGGCACAAGAAAGGGAGGAAGTTTTCCTCCTTTTCAAGAAGAGAAATTCTTCCGCATATACGGAAGATAATAGACCCAGCAAGGACCAAATTCGCCGAGATGCGAGAAGCAGACTCGTCGACAGATGGCAAGAACGATGGAGCGGAGAGGAGACAGGCCGATGGACGTATCGAATGATACCTTCACTCGCCACCTGGATAAGTAGGAAGCACGGAGTGGTTTCCTACTATTTAACCCAAGCTCTCACAGGGCATGGGTGTTTCGGCTCCTATCTGGAGCGATTTAAAAAAGTCGTTAGCTCGGAGTGTGTGTACTGCAAGTTCCCAGTGGACGACCCAGAGCACACACTCTTCAGCTGTAAGCGTTGGGACGCGGAGAGGCAGGTTATGTTTACCGGTGTTAATCGCAAGGTTACATCGGAGAACATGATCTCGCTTATGACTCGCTCTCCCGAGGATTGGCGAACCATCGAGACCTTCATACATTACGTTATGAGGGTCAAAGACCTCGATGGTCGCCAAAGAATGGAGGTCCCGTAGAATAAGGGAGAAAGTCGTTTTGGCGACAGAGGAGGGGATATAAGACTACTCACGATGGCGATACGCGCGAAAAGTGCTAGCCGGGAGTGGTCCTAAGGTCCCCAAATAAGGGTGTGTTTTTAGCGGGTCGGCAGAACATCGCCACCCCCGCATAACCCTGTAGTATGGGCTACAGGGCACCTGAAGGCAGGTTTTCACATCCTACGCAAAAAAAAAAAAAAAAAACGTACTTATCCATAAAAAGAGGCAAGAATGTTACAATTCAGAAATTCATCTTTTTTGTCAAATTTTAAATGTCAACTGCATCAATATTTCAAATTATTTTAACTTTTGTCCTATAAGAACAACATGCGTATAGAAAATCTATGCAAAATGACATAAAATTAAAGTATTATTAATTAAATTTAATATCATAAACACAACTTTAAATTTGCCAAAAGATGTTAATTTCTGAATTGTAACGTTCTTGCCTCTTTTTATGGATAGGTACGTTCTTGCCTCGTTTTTTGAGTAGGTGCGTTCTTGCTTTCTTTTTTGAATAAACACGATGTTGCGCTAAGCCGACGACATGTAAGTACATACCTACCTTCTTACGACAGATCACATGTAGGTACGTTTTTACAGTAGGGGTATGTCAGGACGCTGTATACTACGACGAATACTGCATTGTTTCATTTGTGGTAATTTTTGTAACAGGTGAAAAACTTTAAAATTCATGCTTTCTTTCTCTTTTTCATTATAAAATAAAATTTTAAAAAATAAATAAATATTTTCTCAACCAAAATAAACAAATAAACAATTTATATAAACAATTTATATCTTGAAGTTTCTTATAAAGTGATTGATGAAATTGGATTTGCAATATTAAGTATTATTACATAATGATAGTTTAAAATGCAATTTCATGTTCATTTTTTAATTTACACGTTTTTTAAACAATGCTTATTTTAGAAATACATAGTTGTAAAATTTTTCGTTTTTTAAAGCTTGTTCTTTTTTAATATTTCATAATAGAGTGTACAATATTTTTTTAATTCCTTGTCAACTTAACTACATTCGTAACTAGTAATTGTTATTAACAATTTTATAAACAATTTTTATAAACATTGTTCCAGAAAAAACTTTGAACTCAATGTGCGTCATTTTTTCTTAAATTAAGAATTGTTAATGAAATACAATTTTTAGTTAGTGCAATTTTCATTTCTTAATAATATTTTTAAACATTTGTTTCAAACTAACCTTAATCAAATGACGTAAAGTAAAAAAAATTGTACATATTAGGAAATGTTTAAAAAAAGCAAGCTTTAAACAACCAAAAACTTTGAGACTATGTAGTTTCTTAGTTAGCATTGTAAAGTATAAAACATTATTTGTTTATAAGAAATTAAAAAAAAAACAATTTATAAAATTTTTTCTTTTGAAATAAATTATTCAAAAAACTAGGTTTAATCATTAGGACAGTGTATTTGCTAAATAAGGAAAGTTGAAACAAATAATTAACATTTAACATTTATTTACTCATCCCTTACGGATTCGAGGGGCTCCGTTCCCTTTACATCTAGATACAAGTAACGCTTACAAATAACCTTAATTAACCTTACTCTAAATACATAATGAACTTAACCTAACAACCGTTCTTCTCAACTCTTAAACCACATAACTGACAAGTGCCTGGGCTTCCGTTTCCTGTTCCATAATTCCATAATGGGTTCATCCCGTTCATCGCCCACCCTTTTTTATAAAATTGAACTCTACTTTCTTCTTTCATCTTCTTAGCATAAACCCTTTCATACACTAACTTTCATTCACTAACTTTCTCTCCATGTCTCTCGTGCCATCCTCACATCATCCTCACCTCATCGTTCTTCCATTTATACGTTTTCCTTCCTCTCCATGCTCTATTTAACTTCTCTTTTCTATATCTAATCCTATTTCTGGACCCACTTTGATGACTCCTTCCATATTCTCTATCAACTGCCAACTTACACCATCCACCCAAACACTTTCTCTGTCCATTTTTACCTCACTTCCATTTCTTCTCTCCATCCACGCTGCTTGTTCCAGCATCCATCTTCTCCTTCTCTCTCTCCACGTTCTATCCACATCTATCCTCTCAACACTTCCTTTCAACTTACTCTTTAATCTAATAACTTCATTCTTATCTTCCTCATCCTCTAATTCCACAATCCACAATTTTGGTATTTCAGTATCGTCTTCTCTCACCCCCTTAACATTTCTGATCCTAACCTTAGTCCCAATCCTTAACAACAGTGCTTCTACTTTTTCTTTACCTTCTGTCCACCCTACCTTCATGCCTCTGATCACAATATTCCTCTTCCTTTTCTCTTTCCATAAGTTCTACTCGCCTCGATAATTCTTCCATTTTGAATTTCAGATCCTCATCTCCTATTCCTCTACTCCCCTCACTACCCCTTCTTCCTTCATTTAATGCTACTGTCTCTATTTCTACCTTCTTTCTCTGCAAATTCTTCTCATTCTCACCTATACTTATTCCTCTCTGTACATTCTCTATTCTTTTTTACACACTATCTTTCTCTTCTTTCCAACTTGCCTCCCACTCTTCAAACCGCTTTAAAATCCCTTTCACTGCCTTTCGTAACATTTCAATCTGCCTAGCCCTTTTTTCCTCTAACTCCTTAAAATCATCCATTTCCTCCCAAGCTTCATTAAATTTTTCTTTCGACTCCTTCATTGAGCTTTTCATTACTCTAAGTAAAACTTGACAATCTTTACATTTAATACTTTTCATGATATCCTCCTTTTCAAATTTACGCGCCCTGTCATCATTCCCTCTTTCACTACTCGACTCATTGCTCTCCGTCATTCTTACGCCCTACCTTATCTACACTTTCTCGCTATCTTTATCTTCGTCACTCTCTCTACCTGTCACTCTCACTCAGCACGCTCTCACCATAACCTCACTATTTCTCCTTCTTTTTCACTTCTTTTTACCATTCATACATTTAACTACCTCTTCATACACTCTTTTCATTTACACCTTCGCACTTCACTCTACACTTACCAATCACTCCACTGCCCACCCTTCAGTTATTATTAATAAATTTTAAATAAAACTATTTCCCCTTCACAAACGCGTCAGCTACTCATCTGTACCGGAAACGGAAGCCTGAAACAAATAATTAAAAATGTTATAACGTAATGAAAATTAAACTAACTATTAATTATATTTGTTAATATTCTACAGCTGAAGAAAAAGAATTACCTTCATTGTATTGGCTTCTTTCTAAAAAATGATTTATAGCATTTTTTACAAAATTGCTAATAATAATTTTAAGTCTTACTTGACAAGAAATTAAAAAATATAGTACATGTGAGAAATATTAAAAAGGAACAAGCTTTAAACAACAAAAAATCTTTCAGACTATGTATTTTTTAATGAAGCATTATTTAAACAAATGTTTAAAACTACTATCAAGTAATGAAAATTGCACTAACTAAAAATTGTATTTCATTAACAATTCTTAATTTAAGAAAAAATGACGCACATTGAGTTCAAAGTTTTTTCTGGAACAATGTTTATAAAAATTGTTTATAAAATTGTTAATAACAATTATTAGTTACGAATGTAGTTAAGTTGACAAGGAATTAAAAAAATATTGTACACTCTATTATGAAATATTAAAAAAGAACAAGTTTTAAAAAACGAAAAATTTTACAACTATGTATTTCTAAAATAAGCATTGTTTAAAAAACGTGTAAACTAAAAAATGAACATGAAATTGCATTTTAAACTATCATTATGTAATAATACTTGATATTGCAAATCAAATTTCATCAATCACTTTATAAGAAACTTCAAGATATAAATTGTTTATATAAATTGTTTATAACATAACAAATTAATTGTTTATAATCTTGAATAGTACTAATAATTACTTTTATATAACAAAAGCTGTAAATTGTGTTAAATTAAAACGCTAAATGTATATAATCTGAATAAATCCCTTTTGTTCACTTTTTTGTTAATAAAAAATGAAAAAAAATTTAAACAATATAATTACTGCGTAAAAACATTCTTAGATTATTGAGGCCATAAATTCAATTATTATTTTTTCAGTACTAGCACACATTAGGCAACAATATGCGTTTAAAATACAAAAAAGTCTTTTTTTTTTACTTTAACGTTTAATAAACAGTTGTTAACAATTTTTGTTTAAAAATAAAAAACGTACATTTTATGAAGAATTTTGTTACCTTTAATTTAAAAAAAATTGTAAATCGGTTAAAAATTTTGGGCTAAAAATCAATTTGTCCACAGGCAATTTTGTTCTAAACTGTGGCAGCGAACCTCTTCGCGTATTGGCAGCCGTGTATTGTCTTCGCGCGCTGAAGGTCAAAAGAAAAATGGTCATAATTTTGGACCTAATGAAGAATACTGACTTCTTTAAATTACTCTTAATTAAACAGGAAATCTAGATTGCTATGAAAATACACAGAATACGGATGAGGAGTTTAATTTATTTTTAATTGTTTATAATAATTCTTGCCATTTTAAACAAATTAAGCACGACATCAAATTAATTTTTTTTATCCCAAAGCATAGTTATTGTGTATTACTTATACCAAAATTTATCAAAATCCATCAATTACTTTATAAGAAACTTCGAGATATAAATTGTTTGTATAAATTGTTTATAACATAACAAATTAATTGTTTATAATCTTGAATAGTACTAATAATTACTTTTATATAACAAAAGCTGTAAATTGTGTTAAATTAAATCGCTATATGTATATAATCTGAATAAATCCCTTTTGTTCACTTATTTGTTAAGAAAAAATGAAAAAAATTTAAACAATATATTTACTTATTTAAATCTTTCTACAAAATATTCTCATCTCTTTTCATCGACGAGGTATTTAAATTTCTGTCCATTTGAATATTTTGAAAAAAATTTCTGTTTTTTCTATTCCCAATAGGTGAGGCGCATGAATATTCCCTAAGTCTCATTTGGCATAAAACCCATTTAGCGTGAACCTCATTTAGCATAAAACTTATTCAGCTTAAAATCCATTTGAAATAAAATCTAATTGGCATAACCCTCTATTGACCTAAAACCCATTTGGTATAAAACTCATCAGGCATAAAACTCATGTAACATGAAACCAATTTGTCATAGAACTCATTTAGCATAAAACCTATTTCAAATAAAATCCGTTTCGCATAAAATTCGTTTGGCATAATACCATTTGACAAAAATTTGACCTTATAAATTATGCCATAAGAGATTTATGTCAAATGGTTTTAGGACTAATGGATTTTAATTCTAAATGGATGTTAGGCCAGATAAGTTTTATGATATAAAGGTTTTATGCCAAATGAGTTTTATGCGAAATAAGTTTTATGCGATAAATGACTTTTATGCCAAATGTGTTTTATGTTGAACAAGTTTTAGGATAAATGGTGTTTATTCCAAATAGGCTTAATAAAAAACGGGTTTTAGGGTAGTGGCACCAGTGAAAGTAAAAATGGAACATTTTTCATAATAATTTTAAAATTATAGTTTTCATTCTGATAATTAATATCTATGTTTTAAGGAATTTAATTAATTCTAAATCTTGTATATGACACAGAATCAGATTTAAAATGCAAATTACTTTCGAAAATAATTATTTAAAAGTTTAGAAGGTTATGTATACCTCTTACTAAATAAACAGTACAAAAAGCAGGCGCAATGCGCCTACAATTGAGGGTTTCGTGACTTTTTCTTGATCACACACAACTCTTACACACAACCAAAAAATGGTTAAAAAAAACCATCTCCTCTCTTTCCCTATTTCTGTTTCTCTTCTATAATATATTATGAATACATTTGGTTTTAGCAAATATCATTGTTATATTTGTTTTGTTACTTACTTAAATAATAACAAGCATATTGTTTCCAACATGCACTACCTGGAGGTAACCAATTTTGCATCTCAAAAATCCTCATTTTGTGTAGTATATGATTATTTAAATGAAATATATTATCATAGTATATGAGGCTTTGGATCAAACTGAAATATCAATGTCTCAAACTATCAATTCAATTTAAAATATGGCTTAAAGTGTCAATAATTAAAGAAAGAAACGTTAACGGATTCAAAGAAATTTTGTCTCAAAATTAATAAAAAAATCTTAGGTATTAATTTATTATATTGGTTCGTGTGTTTCCGTCTCGGTCTCTCATTATCACCCTCTCTCTCGCACGCAACCTAAAATTGACAGCTATTAATTCGTGTATTTCCGTCTCTGTCTCTCACTATCACCCTCTCTCTCGCACGCAACCTAAAATTGACAGCTATTGGTTCGTGTGTTTCCGCCTCTGTCTCTCACTATCACCCTTTCTCTCGCACACAACCTAAAATTGACAGCTATTGGTTCGTGTGTTTCCGTCTCGGTCTCTCACTATCACCTTCTCTCTCGCACACAACCTAAAATTGACAGCTATTAATTCGTGTATTTCCGTCTCTGTCTCTCACTATCACCCTCTCTCTCGCACGCAACCTAAAATTGACAGCTATTGGTTCGTGTGTTTCCGTCTCTCACTATCACCTTCTCTCTCGCACACAACCTAAAATTGACAGCTATTGGTTCGTGTGTTTCCGTCTCTGTCTCTCACTATTACCCTCTCTCTCGCACACAACCTAAAATTGACAGCTATTGGTTCGTGTGTTTCCGTCTCTGTCTCTCACTATCACCCTCTCTCTCGCACACAACCTAAAATTGACAGCTATTGGTTCGTGTGTTTCCGTCTCTGTCTCTCACTATGACCCTCTCTTTCGCACACAACCAAAAATTGATTGCTATTGGACGGACGGACGATAAAGTCTCACTATAAAGCTGGCTCTACATGTGAACCTAACGCTGGACCGTACGCACGCCTTGCATGAGCTAGAAAAAGACAGAGAGAGTCTCCGTCCTTTTCTATCTCATGCACGACGTGCGTGCGGAGCAGTGTTAGGTTCACATGTAGAGCCAGCTTTAGGGTTTCGGTCCCGAACCACGAACCCCTAAAAAACAACGCTCTAAACACGTCGTTATAATTTTCTATATTTCTTCTGTCAAAACTGCTTTAATTGGTGATTTTTTTCTAAATTAACTTATCTCTTAATTATTTTCTTTAGTAACAAAACTCAATTATTTATCAAATTATTAAAAAATGCAAATTCCTTTACTGAGTTTGCATTCGATCACTTCCCAGTAAAAGCATTTAATTTATTTGCATGAAAAAAACAGTCCGAAGTAGCTAACAAATGATATAATATTTGACATTGGAATGAATCAAAACATAAATAAACAAACTGGTTAGAAGTAATTAACCATTTAAAAAGTTATTTTTGTTTACTTAATTCAGAAAAATATGGTCATAAATATAGTAAGCTCTGAACTTAATTTTACATTTGAGATATTTCTTTCTACCACAATTTGTATTTTTATGCAAAAATTTAAAATAAATAATATTTGTTCTTTCATTGGGGAGTTCCAAATTCTTTCACTGGTTGAACGTATTTTTTTACTGGTGGCATAGGTATGTTTCACTTATTAATTCCAAATTTTAATTATGCTTCACATTTATATAATTTTAATTTAACCCTCATATTCTGCACTTAAGAACGTTTGATGGAAAATGACGTCAGTGATCATATGACCCATAGGCATAGAAAAGTTTCTTAGCCATTTTTCTCTTAAACTACTAAATATTTTTAAAGGAAACTTTGTAGAATTACTTAAAATATCATCTAGAAAGGCTCTCTGCCCCTAGTTTGTTTTTAATTTGACTTAAAAAATAAATTTTGTAAAATTTCTCAAAATTAGAAAAATTCAAAAAATTGATTTTGGGGCAAAATCAAAATAAGTTAAGCCTAGTTAGACCTTTTAAATGATATTTTAGATAATTTTACAAAGTTTCATTTAAAAATATTTAGTAGTTTAAGAGAAAACCCGCTGAGAAATGTTCCCTTTGGATCACGTGACCATTATGACGTCATTCACAATAATTATTATAATAATATAAATTTATGAAATGTGTGTTTTTTTTGCTAAACAAAAAGTGAGGGGTGGGTCACAAAATTTTTCGTTTCGCTCCCCCTGCTCAGCGACTGTTGTGCGCCACTGGAATCATCTACATAAGAATTAGTATTCTGAAATCATGCATTTTAAAAATTATATTGACATATCCTATTCTAAAAAGGAACGGACGTTGTGATTAACTTCAGACGTGTAAGACCCATTTGTGACTTATTATTGGTTAGTAGGTATATTCGATAGTTTTCGATTTCGACTTTCTGATTATGTATCATAATAATTTTAATAGTAAAATATTAAACTTTAATTTTAAATTTATTTCACAACACATTTTATTTTTTTAGGTATTTAAAATTCTAAAAATTTTAATTAAATTGACCGTAATTTAAAAATTAGGTTTGACCTTGAAATTCATGAAAGATATACCTTTCGACAAACTTCAGACGTGTAAGACCCTTTTTCGCTCTCACATTGGTCAACAATATCTTCGATATTTATCGATAGTTTTTTGTGGTTATTTTGGTGGTAGTTTGCAACAAAAAAGCAGTAAAGTTTTCAGTGGTTAATAATGTTTTATTTTTATAAGAGAAATGGTGTATTTATTAAGTGTGCTTTAAGTGTCAATCATCTGATGGGTGAGTAATAATAACAAAGTTTTCCATTGCTTTCTTTTTATTTGGTTGATTTAATTAAATGTTTTTATTAATATTATATTAAAACGTAAAATTAAGTTAGTAATTTTGCACTTTCAAGGGTAACGTTTAAGGTTAGATTATTTGTGTTATTATGTATGTTCAGTCACATGACTATCCTCCTTGCATTTAATGACAGGTGAGTAATAATAGCGATAAAAAACAGTAATTTTCGTTGATTTTTAATTTAATTGTAAATTGAAAAGGTAAAGAGAATTATATTATTTTTAATTATTATTTTGGTTTTCATAATATCAAGTTAATAGTTTTGCACTTTTAATGGTAACATAAAAGTTAAATAATTGTTCTTATAATTCGTAAAAATACATGTAGCAATTATTCGGCAGCAGGTAAGAAAGAATAATGTTTTCATTAATTTATTTTTTTAATACAAATTCCAAAGTTAGATATAAAAAATGTTATTATTTTTAATTATTATTATTAATCTTATTATTATAATTTATATAAATCTATATTAGTAGTTTTGCATTTTCAATTTATATTCTGTTAAGTTGAATTTAATTTTATATTTGAATTTTCAAGTTTTAATTAGTTTGGTGAGAATTCAATTGGAGATATTTTTATTCTTTTTAATTTGTGATAAAAATTCTATTATTTTTATTCTAATTCGGTAGTTAGACATAAAATTAATTAATTCTTTTTTTTAATTCCGACTCAATAGTTACAATTGGAATAAATTTAATCCCTTAAGAATATGAAATAAATGGAGCTTCCTTTACAGAGTATAAATTCATAACAATTTAATTTGTTTTAATAAAACGGAATTAAAACGCATTGAAATTATAGAAACATGATCACTAACACTTTCTATTCAAAGCTTTAAGAACTGTCTATAGGTTTCACGTGACATTTTCAATTAAACATTTTCATGGATGGTATTAATTTTTATCTGATTCTATATAAAAAATAAGGAAACAAATAAAATAAATAAATCCTGAAAAACAATTAGGAAGATAGGATATGATTTTGTACTTTAAAAATTTTGTTTCTTTGAATCGAAATTGTTCAAAATATGTAAATGTTTTCTTTCGGGTTCGGGAAAAAACTTTTTTTCCTTTCAAGGGAGATGTTTATGACAGATGAATTTTTAAAAAATTGTTGCATTTTATTGAAGTTGATGATTATGAGTTTGAGTTTAGTTTTACAAAAGGCACAATTATGGATGAAATATGAAATGTAAAATTGATAAATAAACTATTTTACATCAAATGAAAAAGCTGAGATTATTACTACCTACTGAGATATAAGAAAAAAAACAGAAGAATTATATTTGCAAAAACTGAAGACAAAGAAAAATTTGAAGCAACAAAAGACAGTCAAAACTTGGTTAGTATTTATTTTAAATTACAAGGATGACCCTAATTTAAAAAAAGCTGATTTTAGAAAAAACCGTCCGTCTTTTCAGTTGCGCACATGTGTGCACGCAATTAAAGTTTGGTATTAAAGAACAGGACCCTACTAATAACAAGCAAATGTACTTTGGATGGAAGCTGATGGTGGAAGGACCAAAATAATCAGGTTTAAAATTATTGTTATTCAATGGATCTCTAAACAAGAATTTCATTCCGAGTAAAGAAAAAGAAAATTTAAGACTTTTTCTAAAATGTAATTTACATTTATTCCCATGCTTTAGAAAGCATAGTACAAACAACGAAGAAATCATGTGTTAAAGATAATTTTAATATAGAATTTATTGCTACCCTTATGGGAAGATCCGGCACCATAAACTTAGATGGTGCAGATTTTATTGGAAAATTAAACTTTTTTCTGCAGCTCTTTCTGCCGCACGATATAAGAACGCCCCAACATTTGCAATTTCATGATGGTGGACAAATTGCATAAGAGGATCTCTACCGTTCATTACTGAACATGCTGCAGCCAGAAAATTCTTCGATGAACACACTCTAAACCTAATAGACCTCTTCCTCCCCGGTCTCGTGGAAGGTAAATTCTTTGCACGGAAGATCTTAAATGATGACTACGATGGATTGACATCATCTTGTGGGTTTCTCTAGCTAGTATTTTCAACTTATTCACATTCCACTTAACAGCTCCAAAGGTACATAAAGTAGAGGAATGGCTAATGTATTTGTGGTCTTTTTTTTGTTTTCCCCAGACAATTCGGAAGGCCAAATTTTTCTGAGAAGCCCACGATACTTTGTTTGAAGTCGATCTTTAAGCCCACACAAATCTTGAGTCTCCGACTATGGATATCCAAGATATGTGTAAGTCTCTCCAGCACCAAGATGTTGAATGGTGTTGCCACCAATGAGTTGAATGTCCTCAGAGTCCCTCGGAATTTCAGATGTTTCATGTCTTCCTTTAATCAGATGCATGACGGCACATTTATCCAATCCAAAATCCATTCCTATGGCTCTGGAATACTCGGCGACTGCAAACACCAAAATTCTAAGCGTATCCTTACTGGATGCATAGAGCTTAAGATCGTCCATATAGAATAGATGGTTGATCTTATAGACTCTATTTCTTGGTTTGCCACACATGTATCCAGAATGTTTTTCTCGAAGTGTAATGGACAGAGGTAAGAGAAAGATATACAAAAGTAAAGGACCCTACAACCTGACAGGCCTCTCTTACATCCTCGTTGTTTACTTCTGCACTCCAGACTGGTTCTGTAGATGACAATATCCTCTCCTTGAGGATCCCAGTAAATAGCTTGTAGCAGGTGTTAAGACAAGCAATTGGTCTATAATTTTTTGGATTGGACAAATCTCCTGATTTTCGTAGAAGTACCGTTCGTCCTTCCACCAACCACTGTGGTATTGGATGTTCACCGTTGACTTAGCTAGAGAATATACGAGCTAAATGTTGGTGAGTTGAAGTAAACTTCTTCCACCATAGATTATTAATCTTATCTGGCCCGGGTGCTGAAAAGTTCTTAGTTTTAACAACTGCATTTCTTACCTCCTCTTCAGTAATTGGTGAACATGTCTCTACAAATTGGCCAAGCCCCTGTCTGACACAGAAGCTGCAAAAGAGTGACATAGATAACTCTTCATCGTTTACTGAATGGGATGGCCCATAGATGTTGCTCCTGAAAGTTTCAATCTCTTCGCGACATGGAGGTCTTTCAACAATTGGGGATGGTACACTGAACAGGCTGGAAGGATTTGTAGCAAAGATATTATTTTGCTTTATCCATTTTATCCTCCGTTCTAAACGTTCCCTTACGACTACAAGAGAACGTATCTTCTCAATCCAGTGTTGCTTGATGGTCTGCAACTTTGACTTTTTTCGAGTGTGATGCAATCTTTTAAGAGTTTGGGCTATTTCCAAAACTCTTGGCGTAAACCTTCTATTTGATTCTAGATATGCAATCACACTCTGCAATTGAGAAGCATGTCGTCGAGCCATCCCGATCTTGATCTGCACTTGTTTGTTTCACTGGCAAGTCTTAGCAACGCGTTCCGGAACAGATTTTCTGTTACTTTTGCGAAGCAAGAACATAGCATTTTCATACACAGCACAGTTTAATGTCTAGAGATCTACACTTTCTGAAAGTAATGAAAGTTTATTGTTCCCTTTAGACATTTTATTCATTTTTAAGGAAACCTTGAGATGGATTTTGGTTTCCCTCGATCTCATGTTTCCATCTTCGGCCTCTGGCGTTGGTGTTTCACACAAAATTTGTATGTTCTCTGAGTGGTCTTCCTGTTCTTGGAGAAGAGCTTTATATCCCCTTTTCTCAGAGAGGATACCTGATATCTTAAGTACTAAGGCGTCATTTCCGCGTATTGGGGGTGCATTATTGACTTATCGCGCATGTAACCTCTGCATGTATCCTCTTTTTTTTAGGAGAACTATTTTGCCAACACAACAAAATGTCCCTCCGAAGTTGGTCCGTCCATTTTAGCCTTAATCGAGCTTGTCCCTGGTCGTTGCTTAGTCGTCGCCTGGGTTTTATTCTATTGCCACGCCTAACTGAACCCTGATCTCCATCCGAGGGAGACCTATTGTGGGTGGCCCTGCGCATTACAGTCGTCGTAACCGCAAATTTTCTGTGTGAGAAGTTATCCCAACACAGAGTAAACAATTGTATCGGGTGCCCACCCCTATCTGACTTTTGGTCCGCCCTAGGTATTTTAATTTCCTCGGTACGTCCCATATCTAAGAGGCCTTCCTCTATCCGCCACCTGGGTAGGCGCCCGATTGGGGTGTCAGAAACCTTATCTTAAATGCCATTTAAGTACTTGACCCAGTCGGCTCAGAAATTCTGTGATATCCCTATACGATGTTTTGCAATGGTCATCTAAGTACTGAGCTAAGTAGGACCGGTATCTTGGAGCTGCTTGGTAACGGATAAACCAAGCAACCATAAATTACTATTATTATTATTATAACTTATATAAAACTATATTAGTAATTTTGCATTTCCAATTTATATTCTGTTGAGTTAATTTAATTTCGTATTTGAATTTTCAAGTTTTAATTCGTTTGAAGAGAATTCAATTGGAGACATTTTTATTCTTTTTAATTTGAGATAAAAATTGTATCATTTTCATTCTAATTCGGTAGTTAGACATGAAATTAATTGATTCCTTTTTTTTAAATTCCGATTCCATACCCAGTCCAAAAAAATGGCGTCAAAAATGACGTTTTTTTACGTCAGATATGACGTGTTTTCTGACTTTATTTTCACTTTATTTTGACATCAAATATAACGTCAGAAATGACGTAAAAAATGATGGCATAAATGACGTAAAAAATGACGTAATTTTTTACGTAATTTTTGACGTCTGTTTATGTAATAATTAAATAATATATATGCGAAACTAGTAGTTTCCAAATAGGAAGAAAAACGAAAAAAACTTTAGGCTGTAAGCAACTATCACAGAGTCTGCGACGGTCACTTCTAAAGCCGCTTGAGATTGTTTGACTTTGGAGATCACGAGATCGGGCGCGCTTAGCTACCTGGCATCGACGAAGTTGAGAGAAACTTCATTTATCTTCAATGTAATCTGACTGACCCAAAATATTACTTTTCCATGTCCACAAGTGTTTTTCAATAATTATTATAGTTCATGAAAATGTTCCTCCATATTTTGACAGTTTATCATTTTTTCTAAAGATCTTATAAAACAATTGTTTATTTTGAATACACATATATAATTTTTACTGTTTCAAATCCTAAACATAACTTTTCTAACATATCCTTTGACTGTTCTTCAATGTTTCATTTCTGAAAATAAATATTTCATTTCTTAAATAATAAATTTAAAAATTAAAAGAATGTTGAAATCATCATTCCTTTGGTTTCAGGTTTTGAAGTCATATAACTATCTATCAATTGTTTACAAAATGTCAGTAAAAAAACCCTAAAAATATTTACAAGTGATCATTCAAAATATCGTGCTTTTTTAGAAATATACAATTCGCTTATTGATAAATTAAAATATACAGTCACACATGAAAAAGTGAAAATTCCATATAATTAGTCAAATTTCAATTCACAAATAAAAAAGTAAAAATTTCACTTATTGCTAAGGGAATTATAAATAAATAATATATACAATGATATTTTGAATAATCACTTGTAAATATTTTTAGTAAATTTAAATATTAAAAATAATAGGGGGCGAAGCCCCCTTATTAATATATATATATATAATACTATAAATATATATATATGGTAGATTTCACTTCAACTGTCCAGCCAAAAAAAAATTGTATTTAATCTTTTCCCAATTTTTGTTATGAATTGTCTTATAGGTAAGTAATTTATCAGCCAAATATTTTTGAATTATATAAAAAATTGCCCGAGAGGGAGGGGGTTAAAGTTTTGAACTTTTTGTTAAGACGCTCTCATTTGTTTATTTATTGAGCTGTTATGTCCTGAGGGGACAATTTACAGATACAACAATTTTTATTATTTTAAATCCTGTTTTATTTACGAAGCAGACGGCTTCGAACTAAGGGAACAGGAAAGGAAGGTGTTTTGAACAATGTATAATATAGTTAAGTTAATGTCTTATTTTCAATTGTACAAAGAGAAGAATCCTGACAGCTGAGAGAAACAATCTTGACTCGAGGATTTGGTAATTCACTGAAACAATGAATGTTTTGTAGTGGATATTATAAAAGTATACTACTATATTGTAGTGGATCTTGTAGACGAGAAACAGTGATTTAGAGAGGCAGGTCAGTTCGGGAAGATTACACTGCGTTATCTTACACCAGTACAAGTGGAGGCACTACGCAATGTCAGGCTAGAAGGCTGGCAGAGGCTGACTTCCTTGTCCTCGGTGGATGATCTTATCAGGCGATGCGGGACAAGACCCTAGATAAAAATTTGAAGACTCGGAGAGACGTGAATCCGGAGCTCGTAGAAAGAAAGCCGAGGAGTTGATAATTTGTATTTTTCGGAAGGAATTAATGCGGACTTCGATTTCGTCTGACAAAACTAACTAACAACTGACTAACTATTAGGTAACTACTGCGTAACAACACTGAGAGACACAACTAAAACACACACTGAGCTCGTGGTGGTCCACAGCCACTATTTATGTAAAATCCCTCAATTTTCACTCCTCAGTATTATACATTACGCAGCTTCCTCTTGTTTCCTCCAAAAATGTACATTGAGTTTTAAGTTCTCTATTTTCGCTCGACTACAATATTTCTTTCCACGGTTGTCATTCTCTTCTTCGCTTGACTACAATATTTCTTTACACGGTTGTCATTCGCTTCTTCGCTTTTGTACATTAAAAATAGTGATTTTACAATATAATTATTATCGATGTTTATAATAAAGAAAGTATACTAGGTCACGATGACGTGACAGAGCTTAAAAAAAATGCTAAACAAATTTTTTGGTACATGATTTTTCTAGATTTTTTTATCAGAAATATTTTGAACTCAGGATGTCAAAAATGATGTTTTTCAAAATGTCTTGCTCATGTGTGTATGTAGTTATGTGTGTTAAAATTATGTTAGCCTCTATATTTTAAAAACAATAATAGTTAAAACAATGTTTTTTTGCGAAAATATAGGTCTTTAAGGGGGACAAATTATGCCCTACTTTCGAGTCTGATCTATCACTTCTAACTACATTTTATTTAAATTTAAACATATTGAAAAACTTTTTGTTTCAAAAATGTAGATATTTTTTAAAAACAGTAAAAATCAGATTATTTTATTTTTTTATCTTTTAAAAATCCATCGATTAAGCTCTTAGTGATCCCTTTAGTGCAAATTGATAAAAAGTTATTAATATTATAAAAACAAAAAATATTGAAAATTATTTTCTTTAACAATTTTATTTTTATATTTTGTTGCTTTTTTAATATATTTCCGACTACTTGTAGGTCACTAAAAAGTAATCGAATGAGCTCTTTGCGAACGGTCTAATAAGAAAGCAATATCAAAAAATTACCAAAAAAATTTAAACATAAAAAAATAAATAAAAGAACTATAGTGTAGGCACTTAATTGTTTTCATGGCAGTCTCAGCACTGTAAAATGCAGAGAAAAGTTCAATTAAGGGTTAGAATAATTAAATATCCACGTAATGATGCAATCAGCGCACAGCTACAAGCGGGGCTGTAGAGTGAGACTTCGCCTTGACGTGGCGCGCTAACTTCAACATTAAATTTCTCAAAAACAAAAAAAACGTTTTTTTGAAAATTACATATTTTGTAGGAAAAAATCTCAGCTTTCTTTTAAAAATAAAATAAAAAAAATAAAACGAGCCCAAAGACGAAAAAAAGTGAAATTTATTTTTAATTTTCAAAAATTTTGGTCAAAATAAAAAAAATTTTAAAATAGACCACGCCAATCGAAAGCTGATGAAAAAAATCTAGAAAAATCATGTACCTAAAAATTTTTTTAGCATTTTTTTTAAGCTCAATAAATAAACAAATGAGAGTGTCTTAACAAAAAGTTGAAAACTTTAACCCCCTCCCTCTGGGGCAATTTTTTATATAATCCAAAAATGTTTGGCTGATAAATTACTTACCTATAAGACAACTCATAACAAAAATTGGGAAAGGATTGAACACAATTTTTTTTTTTGGCTGGACAGTTGACGTGAAATGCATCATATAATTGCATTATATTTCCAATTTTTTAATAATAACGGAGGAAAACGCGTTTTAGAACTCTGTTTCTCAAAATGTTAAATTTAATAAATTCATAACTTGTGTACTTTTCATTAAATGAAAAAATATGTATTTTCTTATTTTTTATATAGAATCAGATAAAAATTATTTTCACCCATAAAAATGTTTAATTGAAAATGTCATGTGAAACCAATAGACAATGCTTAAAGCTTTGAATAGAAAGTGCTAGTGATCATGTTTCCATATTTTCAATATGTTTTAATTTTAATTTCGTTTTATTGAAATAAATTAAATTGTTATGATTTCATACTCTGTAAAGGGAATACCATTGATTTTATATTTTTAAGGGATGAAATTTATTTTAATTGTGACTATGAAATCGGAATTAAAAAAAAAAGAATTAATTAATTTCATGTCTATCTGCCGAATTAGAATAAAAATGATACAATTTTTATCACAACTTAAAAAGAATGAAAATGTCTCTAATTGAATTCTCTCCAAACGAATCAAAACTTGAAAATTTAAATACGAAATTAAATTGAAATTGACTACACAGAATAAAAATTAGAAATGCAAAACTACTAATATAGTTTTATATAAATTATAATAATAATAATAATTAAAAATAATAAAATTCTTTATATCTAACTTCTGTTATGTCCATAACCTATATTAAAACATTATATTTCTTTATTATGTCATTTCTCGTAAATCATATTGAAACATAATATATGTAACCTTATAATGGTATAAGATAGAAAACCATTCAGTACTTGTATGCGTAGAAATTGCTTAGGGAAAGAGAAATAACAGTCTTACATTCTAAAATCATCAATGACCGGTGAAGCGAACACCCTACAAATCAGAGTAAGAAGAATATATCGGATAAATGGTACTCGACAACAGCCAGAAGTTACATAGGGTGCGATGACCTATATTCATAATAAGGCGGAACCTGCGTTTGGGCTAGAGGAGGAGAAAGTGTTGCAAAAAGAGGGGTTTCGATATACACTAAGAAGGGAGCGGATACTCAAACTGTGGGTTTGGAACTAAAGGAAGGGATTTAGTACACAAAAAGGAATAAAAAGAGCGTTGATACTCAAAAACTGTGTTTAGAACTAAAGGAAGGGATTTAGTACACAAAAAGGGAACTACCATGTATTAAAAAGCTATAAAAGCAGGCTAGACCAGCTCAGTGGACAGTAATCATTATCAACAGAATAACCATCAGTCCAGTCTTGATCTTAGAAACGGAACGGAGTTAAGTTATACCAAGTCAAGAAACAGTATTGAAATTAGTGAATTCAAAATCTAACATCAGTTCGAAACCAGTTAAAATAAACAGTAATCCAGAACCAGTGGAATTTAACATCGAATTAAAGTTAAATTCAAAATTCATCAACTCAGTTAGTTTACTCGAGAATCGGAAGAAGAATTCAGTTCAAGTGATAAAAAGCTTTTCAAATCTTAGTGAAATCTCAGTTTCATCTCAAACTATAATAACCGAGAGGGAACCTATAAGCATTAGCATCCCTTCAAAGACTTTCTTCAAATATTAAAAGTGTAGTGCGATTAACCCCAAACACCAGTTACAATCTTGTGTCAACAATCTACCTGAATAAGTCCCAACTACGAGAGCTACACCTAATCGTCCACTCGAAGCAGCTGAAGACCACTATCTCCGCCATCTACACCCAAGATAAGGATCCTCACGGATTTTAAACCATTCACAAACTGTTTTTCTCTTCCTTAAAGTAAGACTCAATTTCTAATACATATTTTCATTTGTAACATTTTCTCTCTTGCCAGAAATAAATATACACTTTAATAACCTAGCTTGCTCATTGACTTATCCTCATCTCAAATCAGATTCCCATCGAAACTGATTTAAAACGAGGAAATTAGAGAAGATTAGAAAGGACTTCTACTTCTGACGTAACAGAAGCCCCTTTTAATTTTTGGTGCATCGGTCCGGGAAACAAACAAGTCAGTGAGTCAAAATTCATAGAAATTTTTTTTTGTGTCTTTTTCTTTAATGCATCAATCAATTTAAAAATTCTTTTTATCAAACAAATCAATGAGCAAACTAACTTAGTTAACTGAAAAATAATTAACGCAAAAATAAATTTTTATTAAAAAAAAAAAAAAAAAGAGAGAGGAAATATTCTATTTATAATTGTACATAATTCGTAATTTGCAAGGTGCGTTCATAATAATAAATCATAGAAATTTATTTATGAATAGAGGTTCGAGTCCTCTTGAAATTTACGGTCTAATCTGTACAAAACTCTTTTTCTCTTTCTGAAAACTTTTTTTGACACAAATAAAAACAATACAGTTTCTTCACACTTAACTCGTTCAAAAATAAAAGAAAATCCAAATTTAACTCTAAATTCAGGAATCCCTAATAATAAATCAAAACCTCACACTAGTACACCAAGGTATTCTAAAGCAAATCCTAACCTTACACAAAAAGAAATCGATTCAGGATTTATTTCTACCCAACTCTTTGACAGCGACGACAATACAAATAGTGATAATAGTGATAATAGTGATAGCGAGGAATTAACAGCGGAAAAAACTTTAATAGAAAGTCATTTAAACGATTTAGAAGAATTTGGATTTAATCAACCTCAGTCTAATTTTAATAAAACTTTAATATAAGAAATTGACAACATTTCAGAAAGTGAAATTTCTGATAATTCTGAAAATCTTGACTCTAGAAACATGGCTGTACCAAACAATCAACAAGTCTCCTTACGCGATGCTTTAGAAACTATACCATTATTTGATGGCAAAAACATACCATTATCAATATTTATCGAGGGTTGTGTAGAAGCAAAATCCATGCTCCCAGAAAATGTGGAAGTTGAAAAAAATCTAGTAAAATTAATTCGAGGCAGACTTTCGAGAGAAGCAAGGAAAATTATATTAGGGAATAGTTTTAACACAGTTCAAGAATTAGCAGAAAGGTTAAAAACAATATACGCGCCGGCCAAATCAGTTTACCAATTACAAGGAGAGCTAGGGGCAATGTATATGTGGGAAAATGAAAATTTAGTTTCATATGGTTCAAGAATCGCAGAAGCGGCAGAAAGAATTCTAGATGCACATAGAATTAATAATGAAAATACAGTTGATGCAACATTTAAAACAGGGTTAGAAGAAACTAACGTCGATTGTTTCACGCGAGGACTAAGACCAGAATTAGAGTTAAGAGTAGGCACATCAGATACATTTAAAGACGCAGTAAATAAGGCAATAGATGTAGAAAGGAAATTATTGTCGCGCAATGAGTTACGAAGAAATACACAAAAAACTGAAAATGAATATATGTTTAGAAATAATAAAGAATTTGCTAAAACAACAAAAATAAATGTTGCTCAGGATGAAATTATTACTTGTTTACTTTGTGGTAAAAAAGGTCATTTTGCAGTTAATTGTTTTCAAATAAATAAAATACTGGGACAGAGACAAAAAAATTTTATGCATTCACAACAAAAATTTTCAAACCAAAATCAATATCAAAATCGTTTTAACAGAAATCAAAATCAATCTTTCTCTACATCTCGAAATCAATATCAAAATCGTTTTAATAGAAATCAATACCAACCTTTATTTACACCTCAAAATCAATATCAAAATCAAAATTCAAATTATCCACGAAATCAGCATCAAAATCAATTCAGAAATTAGCTTCCGGTTTTCATCAAATTAAAATGGATCCGAGAGACGCGCATAAACGACATTTTCAACACCTTATGGCCATTACGAATTCGATAAAATGCCATTTGGATTAAAAAATTCACCAAGCACTTTTCAAAAACTTATAGATCAGGTGTTATTAGGTTTACAAGGAATCGAATTATTTGTTTATTTAGACGACGTAGTCATTTATGCAAACACATTAGAAGAACACGAAGAAAAATTTTCAAAATTTATGGAACGTTTACGAATTGCAAACTTAAAACTGCAACCTGACAAATGCGAATTCTTACGGTTAGAAGTAAGCTATTTAGGACACATAATTGAACAAAATGGAGTACGACCAGACCCTAAAAGAATAGAAGCAGTACAAAAATTTCCAATTCCAAAAAATGTTAAAAATATCAAACAATTCTTAGGACTCTCTGGTTATTATCGTAGATTCATAAATAAATTTTCAAAAATCGCTAATCCTTTAAATGAACTTTTGAGAAAAGATGTACCTTTTCTTTGGACCGAAAAACAACAAATAGCATTCGATACTTTAAAAAATAAACTTTGCGAAGAACCACTTTCAAAAAGGCCAGATTTTTCACAACCATTCATTTTAACAACAGATGCTTCAGGTTTTGCAATAGGAGGAATATTATCACAAGGAAAAATAGGGAAAGACCAACCAGTTGCATATACTTCAAGAACCTTAAGCGAAACAGAAAAAAAATACGATACTTACGAAAAAGAAGCATTAGCAATTATATACAGTGTCCAACATTTTCGACCATATCTCTATGGAAGAAAATTTACTTTAGTAACGGATCACAAACCTTTGGTTTGGTTAAAAAATTCTAAAGATCCATGTTCGAGAGTTACAAGATGGAAACTGAAATTAGCGGAATATGATTTTAATGTTGTCTATAAAGCTGGTAAAACAAACGTCAATGCTGACGCTTTGTCTCGAAATCCATTTCAAGAAGATAATGAAGAAAAATTACAGACAATAAATCAAGAAAATTTACCTGAAATTGAAACAAATATTCAAGAAGTTATTCGAGAATTCACTCTAAGAAGTGTCCAAGAAGAAAATATTAGGAAAAATGAACAAGACGTTCATTTCAACGAATCTCAAGAAAACACAAATTCGGAGCAAGAAAAACATCTCCATTCTTTGGTAAAAATAATTTTTAATAATAAAATACTATTTTCAGAAAATAAATCGGAGATAGAAAAATGTCTCTATTCTATTATACACAAAATTTGCGAAATTCAAGCTCTACTTAAGGACAATGATTCCTATTCTATTTCGGAGATAAGGAAATACCTCCAATCCATTGCAAATTATTTATGGGATCCAAGTAAAGGATACCAATCTAATGAAAATTATTCCACATATAAAGAGATAATCAATCTCTTTCTAATGGTTAACAAAATTATATCTGAAAATCAAAATACATTGCCTAATGTCTGCAATGTCGTTACAAGACAACAAATAAAAAATGAAGAAACAAGGAACAAAAATCAAGGAAATAAAAAAATCTAAATCTTAGAAAAATCAAACAATTATGAAGAAAAGAAAAAGAAACGAGGAAGACCAAGGAAAGAAATTAATCTAAAAACCTCCTCTATAAAAAAGAAGAGGGGAAGACCAAAAAAGTTATTTAATAAAGAAATCAGAAATCAAACTCGAAAGAAAAAGACATTTTATAATGAAATCCATTCTGATGAAATTATGTCAGATCCAGAATATATAAAACAAAGAACTCAAAAAGAAGAAGAAGAAGAAGAAGAAGAAGAAGAAGAAGAAGAAAGTGAAAAACAAACTCGAAATCAAAAGAAATCTTACAATGAAATCTATTCTGACAAGGTTATGTCAGATCTAGGGAATATAAAACAAACTCGAAATCAAAAGAAATCTTATAATGGAGTCTATTCTGACAAGGTTATGTCAGATCTAGGGAATATAAAACAAACTCGAAATCAAAAGAAATCATATAATAAAGTCTATTCTGACGAGGTTATGTCAGATCTAGGGAATGTAAAACAAACTCGAAATCAAAAGAAATTATATAATGAAGTCTATTCTGACGTGGCTATGTCAGATCTAGGAAAAATAAAACAAAAACAAAGAACTCAACAAGAAGAAATTGATCTTGGTTATGAAAATACAGATTCAGAATCATCAGAAGAGGAAAATATTTTAGAAGAAAATAAAAATTGTACAAACTTAAATAAAAAAGAAGAAAAATATATAATTGATTGTAGAGATCAATTACCAATGCGTAAAGACAATTTTACATACTTTATTACAGTTAACGGAGAACCTAGAGATTACGGCTCTAGATCCTTAGCAAAACGCAACAAATTGCCCAATTTTGGAAAGCTCCAACTAGGTCTAGCTGAAAAAGCGAAAAAAGGTGCATTTTACCACATAGCTCTCCCTATCCAAAGTAAAATAAAAGAAAATATCTCCAATACAGTAAAAATTATAAAATCATCAATTATTTCATTAAAAAGTGTAGCTGAAGCATTAAATTTAAAAACAATAAGTATAGCAAAAACGGCTCAAGTAAATAATGTAAATTGGGAAGAAATTTTGTCAATATTTAAGTCAGTCTTCGAAAATTCAACTGTAAAAATAATAATTTGTAACGGAATTACGAAATATCCTACCAAGGATGAATATATGCAATTAATAGAAGAAGCACATTCCAGTACAATCGGAGGACACAAGAGTGTCACCAAAACATATGGTAGAATACGTCAAAATTATTATTGGGAAAATATGAAACCTAATATTCAAAAATATATCCAAAATTGCCTACAATGCCAATTAAAAAAATTAGTACGAGTTAAAACGAAAGATCCAATGATAATAACAGATACACCAGGTACAGCATTCGAAAAAATTGCAATGGACATCGTTAGACCACTTCCTAAAACTAATACAGGAAACGAATATATATTAACCATTCAGGATAATCTCACGAAATATTCTTTAGCAATTGCACTTCCAAATCATCAAGCTAGCACAATAGCTGACGCATTTATAAAAAAGTTTATTTGTATTTATGGATCACCTAAAGGAGTTTTAACAGACCAAGGAACCGATTTTTTAAGCAATCTTATGAAACGTTTAGCAAAAAGATTTAGAATTCGACAGTTTAAAACAACAGCCTTCCACCCTCAATCTAACGGATCACTTGAAAGGTCCCACCATGTTTTAGGGGAATATTTAAAACAATTTATCAATAAAAATGAAGAATGGGATGACTGGTTGGAACTCGCTATGTTTTCTTATAATACAAGTATTCATGAAGGAACTAAATGTACTCCGTACGAATTAATATTCGGAAAGTTAGCACGATTACCATCCAGCGATCCACCATTAGAACATGAAAAATTAGACACATATGATCAATACCTTACAGATTTAATAATAAGATTGCACGAAATGAGAAATATTGCAAAAGAAAACCTAATATCCGCTAAAGAAAAATCAAAGACTTATTATGATAAAAAATGCAACCCTCAAAATTTTAAAGCTGGAGATGAAGTTTTTTTGTTACAAGGGGGAAAAATTCACAAATTTGCAAATCAATACTCTGGACCACACAAAGTATTAGAAATTTTAAATAAAGGAAATATCAAAATACAAGTAAAAAATAAACAAAAAATAGTACATATAAACAGGCTTAAATTATATCACGCGTTAAACAAGAAAAGTAAAATATACACGATACCTGAATCTACATAATGGAAAATGGAATACGAAAAATTACTACATTTGTTTTTCTTACTTTTTGGAGCAATAGAAAATTCTTTAAATAACACTTTTCATAACAGACGAAAACGAACAACCTTCCTCAAGTACAAATACTTTAACAACATCCCAATGTGTTTCCCAATCAAATCCTACAAAAGAAAAAAAGAGTTTGAAAACAAAAATCAAATTTTCAATTTTATAAACACCGCAACCATAATATTTATCATAAAATATAAAATTAATAATACTACTTATGTGTTTTAGGAAATGGACGTCATGAAAATAACTTATTTATTTCATGCTATGATAATAAGAATGCTTATTCTGTAAACAGAAACCACGAAATGATAGCAACAAATTACTTTTCTAATTCGGTACTTGTCAAATCCTAAAAACTTGAGGTACACAGGAAAATAAATAAATAAATAAATAATAAAATTTCTTATTTTAAATGTATTGGGAACGCAAGAAAAACAAATAAGTAAATGACTAGAAAACAAAATAAGTTTTGTTCATATAAAAAAATCATATATCTATTCAGTAACATCATCATGTACATTTAAATTCAACTTAAGCACAAAAATGTAAATCAAAAGTGAAAATTATGCATTATTTTATTTTCACTATTTTCATACCATGTAGTTCAAATTTAAATGTAGCATGCCAAGTCAAAAGTTCTTTAAAAGTTAAATATTTCTGAAACACATTTAACTATGAACATGATACCCAAATCAATAAAAAAAAAGGAATGAATGCAATTAAATTATAAAAGGGTAAGAATACGTCAGAAATATCAGGATTTGCAAGTGGTCCTCCGATTTCTTTGAAACCTTGGGAATTAATAGTCTTATATAAGTTACATTCAACCCTAAAAGGATTTTGAAAAATTTTCAAAATGTCGGCCGCTACTCCATGTTGAAATTCTAAGTTGCGTTTTTTTTAAAAATTAATATCTCCGAAACTTGTTGATCGATTTTAATCAAATTTACAGACAATATAGTTAAAAATACGTAGTTTAATTTTATGTTATGACCAAAAAAAAATTTCCAAATTTTGACCAAAAAAAAGTCAAAAAATTTTTTTGATTTAATCTGTAGTTTACGGGACCAATTTTTGAATGTTCTAGTAAGCAAATATCGATTTCTTATAATTTCACCTTTCTTTTAAAAAAAAAACGATGGAGACTTTATTAGTTCCCGAGATATTGCGATTTTAGTAAGAGCGCGCACCGCCGACTTCGCGCCGCGTACTGAAGAACAACAGAGACAAACAAAAGTGCATGAGTCTGCACTAGAATGCAGATGGTTGCATTAGTCAATTTACAAAGTGAGAGCTTAACTTAGCGTAAATATCGTCAATTAATAAGAGATACATTAGATTTTATATATTAATATATGTTTTATAATTAATTCTACACAAACCCGATCTTATTGTAAAAATTACGCAATTTTGAATTTTTTGCTAAATATTTTTTCAAATACTAATATTTTCTAAACTATTTATTGGATTTTGATAAAATTTACATATGTTATTTTAAAAACTATGCCTTTTAAGACCGAGAAATGATTAAAAAAAAAATGTGTTTTTTTTTGACCCAAAAAAAAGTCAAAATATTTTTTGCCTCACGCAGTGCGCTATCACTGAAAAAAAGTAGATTTGACAACTTTTCAACTACCCGGAGTAGTTCAATAGTATCCTTAATCAAGTTGAAAAAGTTGTATTGACTGTGAAAAAGTAGTTGCTATTACTTAGAAAGTAGTTGTTAAAATGAGATTTTGTAGTTGTTTTTAAAATTTAACTACTTAAAGTAGTAAATTGAACTACTAACCTTCAACTACATAAAAAATAGTGAAATTAACGACACGAACATTGTTAGATAAACTAAAAAGGTCATTATTTTAACTATTTTAAATTAAGAATCCAATGATAGTTGAATTTCTGGGCTAAATTTTTTTCTGTGATTTCATGTTCGTGATTTGTATGATTGAGCACTGGCAGTACACAAAAAGTTTATTTGAACTGAGAAGTATAGAAATCTAATCAAGTTTTTAATTTCAAGGTGAAAAATATTATTTCCTTCGTTTATTTGTCTTCTCAATTTCAAATTCAAAAGTTTCGGTAGAAGTTGAATATTCCTTGCATATAATTTTATTGTCTTCTGTTGGTATAAATGAGTGAAAGCTTCGTGTCCCTGAAATTGCTTGAGCTTTGCTGAAGCGTTTGTTTAAACTTCTTGTCTTCTTATCGTGCTCTTTGTTCGTACAGAATAACATTTTTATGTTTGGCAAAGCATTGGTTCCCCAGTCATAAAAGTCTTTAGCTGTCAAAATTTGATTTCTGCTTTCACGTTGTAAACTAGCTCGGCCAGCTTCTCGTTTGACAGTACCTCCTATTCCATCACATGGAGATTTACCATGCGAAGTTGCAAAAAATTCCCAGCGAGCCTCAACTCCAAAATCGCGTTTGTGATAAATAAGATTAATAAAATTGCTCTTATTTTTGTATTGAGCTGCTGCGCCGTCTGTAAAATAAATAATTTTTTTAATCGAATGCTTAGCCTTCAAGTCAGTTAGTAGTTTTTCTATAAACAGATGGACTGCGCTAGTGTTGTGATCTAAATTTTCAGAAATAACTACGTAGCTTTCGCATACTACTTTGTTATCTTTCTTGAAATATACTACAGCAGGATGAATAGTTATTTGTTTCTTACTCCAATATTCACTTTGAACAGCATTTTGAATGATAGTTTCATAGTTGTGAGAAAAATCAAATAATATTATAAACACACCTTCCTCAAGAGATTCTTTCGAATCTTTAAGAAATTGGCTTTGATTTTTTGCTATGAAATCATGCTTAAGCAAATCAACAAGATGAGATTCAAGTTTCTCTAAGTACTTCTCAGTAGTGTCACAAAAAGTGTCTAATGTTGTGCGATCAGTCGAAGTCCAGCTATTGTAGGTAATTTTTGTTACAAAATTGTCCTCAAAAAGTTTCTGCAATTTTTCTATCAATAGGGCAACACCTGGACAAGATTGACAAGATCGTAAATAGCAGGGAGGAGATTTGGAATCGCAAACCATTGAAGATAGCATGGTCTTATATGATGTTAAAAACATGAGAGCTTCGTCATCAGCAATAAGTTCACTAATATTAGCTCCATCGATTAAAAGTTTTGTATTTTCATGAATTTTGCAGACACAAATGGAATGCGTACCACTAGCACCTGCAAATATACATTCTTTAGGACGCAATTTAACGAACTTTGAAAAGCCAATTTTTAAATCTGGAAACTGAAGTTTAAAGCTCGCATAAATTTCCTTTAAGTTCCCTAAAATCAAACGCTTTTGTATTAATTTCCGAGTACCATCAACTTGTTTTACGGAGATACAGTCTTTCTTCCCTGGTAATTGTCTACTAATGTCGCATTCATAATAAAATTCCCGAACAAGTTGAACAGTCTGTTCTGGTAATTTTTTACCTTGTCTTTGATTTGGTGATGATGCAATTCCATGTTTAGCATGCAACTGTGCAGCTTTTCTAGCTAAACTATACGATACCTTAAACTCAGACACCATTTTTTGAATGCTCCAACTTTTCGGAACCATTGTTAAAAGCTCTGTCATACGGGATTTACTCGGCTTTTTATCCAATTCCTCCTTTATTTCTACAATGAGACCTTGCATATCTTCTTTAGCGTTATCAGTGTGAATATGCTGAAACGCTTTTCTTAATACGTTTTCAAAAGCTTCCCGAATTTCAGTTACTTTATTTATTTGTGCTGATTTGGTTCGAAGATCCTTACTAACTGTAATTAGCTCAAGATCTAATATTTTCAAAATTGCATTCAATTTCTCTACATCTTTCTTTTTCTCATAATCTCTTTCTAAATTTTCCATCAAATTTTCAGTAGAATCATCTTCAGGTTGTTCAAATTCCATTGCTTCAGAAAAATTATCATTACATTCAGATAAACCTGAAGTTTGCTGTTCAAACTCCATTTCTTCAACAGAATCATCTTTACGTAAATCGTCGTTGACAACTATAGATTTACTGTTTTTGATGATTTGTGGGCGACAACTATCACAAATAAACATACCTTGCTCAACTGCAAATTGTTCACTTATTTCTTTAGAAATCAAGCGAAGATTTTTCGGATTAACAACGCCATGCGTTTCCTTTTTCCAAGGATTGAAGCATTGCCTTCGTGGCATTGCGCTTATTAAAAATTGATCTTACTTAAGTCTATTTATTATTAATTAATATAAATTACAAAACTAAAGAAAATAGGTACAACTAAAAACAATAATCACATAAATGTAAAGTCTTAACTCTAAAAATATTAATAAAACAATTCAAAAATTCCTTACCTTGCTGAAATGGTATTGAAATAGTTAACTAACAGATTCTTTAACAAATAAAGACAATAATCAAAAAACATTCATATCCATGAGAAAGTATAGAAAATGGGAAGCAGCCAGTGAACTCGCAAGCAGCATTGGTGAGTTATGAATAGTGGGGGAATATGCGCAACTTAATGCGCACCACATGTACCACAGTGCGATAAATCGCTAGCTCTAAATCGCTGCACGCATTTACAAAAATTGCTATATCTCAAAAACTATTAAAGTCTCCGTCAATTGTATTTTTCGAAATGAAAGGTGAAATTATAACGAGTATTTCATTTTTTGACAAAAACACTCAAAACTTGGTCCCCTTCGAGTAAAAACGATTCCAAAAATATGTTGACTTTTTTTTGGGTCAAAAACAAAAAAAAATTTTTTTAATCATTTCTCTGTCTTAAAAGGCATAGTTTTCAAAATAACATATTTAAATTTTATCAAAATCCAATAAAAAATTTAGAAAATATTAGTATTTAAAAAAATATTTAGCAAAAAATTCAAAATTGCGTAATTTTTACAATAAGATCGGTGTTGTGTAGAATTAATTATAAAACATATATTAATATATAAAATCTAATGTATCTCTTATTAATTGACGATATTAACGCTAAGTTAAGCTTTCACTTTGTAAATTGACTAATGCAACCATCTGCATTCTACTGCAGACTCATGCACTTTTGTTTGTCTCCGTTGTTCTTCAGTCCGCGGGGCGAAGTCGGCGGTGCGCGCTCTTACTAAAATCGCAATATCTCGGGAACTAATAAAGTCTCCATCGTTTTTTTTTTTAAAGAAAGGTGAAATCATAAGGAATCGATATTTGCTTACTAGAACATTCAAAAATTGGTCCCGTGAACTACAGATTAAATCAAAAAAATTTTTTGACTTTTTTTTGGTCAAAATTTGGAAATTTTTTTTTGGTCATAACATAAAATTAAACTACGTATTTTTAACTATATTGTCTGTAAATTTGATTAAAATCGATCAACAAGTTTCGGAGATATTAATTAAAAAAAAAAACGCAACTCAGAATTTCAACATGGCGTAGCGGCCGCCATTTTGAAAATTTTTCAAAATCCTTTTAGGGTTAAATGTAACTTATATAAGACTATTAATTCCCAAGGTTTCAAAGAAATCGGAGGACCACTTGCAAATCATGATATTTCTGACGTATTCTTACCCAAAAGCAAAAATTTTTTTTTTCAAATTTAAAGAATATAGATATGCTCAGGTGAATTATACATAAATGTCTTAATGTGTTGTAAACTATAAAACTCAGTATACGCAAAAAAAAAAAAAATTTTTTTTCTAACATAAATGCTTGGAATAATAATAATAATATAATTATATGAATAATCAATGTATAAATCATTTTTCTTTAAATAAATAATTACAAAACAATATGTTTTACATGCATGAGTATCAATGAATACAATTTTGTATTAATGGCAACAAAACGCTTAACAAACTGTAAATAAAATACGTCGGTATAAATGGACATAAATTTTCTTCCTGTTTTTTATACAAAAATCATAAACAAAAAATGTGAAAAAATAGTAAATGTATAATACATTAAAATTATCGCATCATGTTAGAAATTATAAAATACTAACTTTTAAATGCCAATCAATTTGATATTACAAATACACAGATAATGAGAAAGCATTCAAATTTAAAATAAACGCAATCATTAAGATTATGTAAAATTATGAATGAAAAATATGTAAAATAAATACTATCCAAAACCAAACTGTTTTAGCAAATGCAAAATCTGTGTGAATGTGAAATTATGTAAATGAGTACCAAACCTAGATTGGATTGTTTTTACAATTATATGTATAATGACCTGTTAATAAAAAAAAAAACTTTATTATGAATATACTGTAAACTAAATGTTGCTAATATAAAAAAAAAATTTTTTTTTGGTTTTAGAAATTTACAAATATTATTGTATAAAACATAACTACGCACTTGAATTCATTAAGAAATTATACACTTAAAGCTAACCAATTTCGTAACAAATATAATATAACATTATTTTATACCAATTATTTAAACATGCTACAATTTTTTCTTGTAAACATCAGACATTATCTATTTATCAGTTAGGAAACAATGTATATGGCCTTAACATTTCCTTCCAAAACATAATTTTTCAATTTGAGCATACTACGCTTCTCTCTTATGCTCAAACTTAGGGGGGGAGGTGTTATGTCCATAACCTTTATTAAAACATTATATTTCTTTATTATGTCATTTCTCGTAAATCATATTGAATCATAATATATGTAACCTTATAATGGTATAAGATAGAAAACCATTCAGTACTTGTATGCGTAGAAATTGCTTAGGGAAAGAGAAATAACAGTCTTACATTCTAAAATCATCAATGACCGGTGAAGCGAACACCCTACAAATCAGAGTAAGAAGAATATATCGGATAAATGGTACTCGACAACAGCCAGAAGTTACATAGGGTGCGATGACCTATATTCATAATAAGGCGGAACCTGCGTTTGGGCTAGAGGAGGAGAAAGTGTTGCAAAAAGAGGGGTTTCGATATACACTAAGAAGGGAGCGGATACTCAAACTGTGGGTTTGGAACTAAAGGAAGGGATTTAGTACACAAAAAGGAATAAAAAGAGCGTTGATACTCAAAAACTGTGTTTAGAACTAAAGGAAGGGATTTAGTACACAAAAAGGGAACTACCATGTATTAAAAAGCTATAAAAGCAGGCTAGACCAGCTCAGTGGACAGTAATCATTATCAACAGAATAACCATCAGTCCAGTCTTGATCTTAGAAACGGAACGGAGTTAAGTTATACCAAGTCAAGAAACAGTATTGAAATTAGTGAATTCAAAATCTAACATCAGTTCGAAACCAGTTAAAATAAACAGTAATCCAGAACCAGTGGAATTTAACATCGAATTAAAGTTAAATTCAAAATTCATCAACTCAGTTAGTTTACTCGAGAATCGGAAGAAGAATTCAGTTCAAGTGATAAAAAGCTTTTCAAATCTTAGTGAAATCTCAGTTTCATCTCAAACTATAATAACCGAGAGGGAACCTATAAGCATTAGCATCCCTTCAAAGACTTTCTTCAAATATTAAAAGTGTAGTGCGATTAACCCCAAACACCAGTTACAATCTTGTGTCAACAATCTACCTGAATAAGTCCCAACTACGAGAGCTACACCTAATCGTCCACTCGAAGCAGCTGAAGACCACTATCTCCGCCATCTACACCCAAGATAACGATCCTCACGGATTTTAAACCATTCACAAACTGTTTTTCTCTTCCTTAAAGTAAGACTCAATTTCTAATACATATTTTCATTTGTAACATTTTCTCTCTTGCCAGAAATAAATATACACTTTAATAACCTAGATTGCTCATTGACTTATCCTAATCTCAAATCAGATTCCCATCGAAACTGATTTAAAACGAGGAAATTAGGGAAGATTAGAAAGGACTTCTACTTCTGACGTAACACTTCTGAATTTGTATTAAAAATAAATAAATTGATGGAAAATATTATTTTTCTTACCTGTTGTCAAATAATTGCTACGTGTATTTTTATAAATTGTAGGGCATTTCCACGTAACTGCGGACATTTCGTCTTTGCATCGCGAAAAATAATTAGTCTATAACTTTCTTGAATATCAACATAGAATGAAAATTCCACTTTCTAGTAAGAAATACAAGGATGTATAAACGATGCCAAATGAGTTTTTAATTATATAACAAATATTATAAAAGATATAATCAATTATTTATTGTGGTATACCAACAAAATGTCCGTGCGTCACAGACTTTTACGCTCTTTCAAGTTCTATCATATATGGTAAAAGTTTTTCAATTTATTCGCAACCTCGTATTCTCATTCTACAAATAATATCCAAATATTAAATAGCCTTAGAACATTTTAATTCTCATAATTTGTAAACTATTCATGCATTATATTTAGATATATTAAAATTCGTGTCCAAAAAAAGTCCTTGCGTCACATTAAATTGTTTTACGCATAAAATGCACAAAGTAAAGAAGAAAAATAACTTTAATACATTTTTCAGATAGTTCTGTTTACTGGATTTAAGATTTTAAAAGTCATTTTGCATTATAAATTCAGAGAAAGCTGGGAGGTGGGGTAAAATAGTAAAAAATATCGCGAAAACGTCCTTGCGTCACGCGTGGAAATGCCCTATAACAACAATTATTTATCTTTTATGTTACCATTAAAAGTGCAAAACTATTAACTTGGTATGATAAAAACAAAAATAATCATTAAAAATAATAAAATTCTCTGTACCTTTTCAATTTACAATTAAATAAAAAAATCAATGAAAATTCTTGGTATTATCACTATTATTACTCACCTGTCATTAATTGCAAAGAGGATCGTCATGTGACTGATTTTATTGTATAAAACATTTTTCTTTAAAATTATTTAAAATTTTAACTAAATATTACAAAATTACAAAATTAAATGTGAACAACTAACCTAAAAGATTACTATTAAACTGCCACGAAAATAACAACAAAAAACTATCGATAAATATCGAAGATATTGTTGACCAATTAGAGAGCGAAAAAGGGTCTTACATGTCTGAAGTTTGTCGAAAGATATTTCTTTCATAAATTTCAAGGTTAAACCTAGTTTTTAAATTAAGGTCAACTTAATTAACCTTTTAAGGGGGTCTTCTACTCTCGGGGTTTAAACAAAATTTTTTTTCTTTTTTATTTTAATCTATTCGTATCTGAGAATACGCCACAGAAAGGATTTCGTAAGAATCACGTTCTTTTGCATGTTTCTGGGAACCGAAAAAACCCACGAATTTTTGTTCATTTGTAACATTTGTTTATTTATAATGATTCCATTATCAACAATTTACCAATTTATAATTTTTTTATCTTTGCTGATGTCTAAAGACCCCTATAAAAACAAAAAACCTTGTACGGACCCGATATTAGCAGATTAACTCATAAGTTACTACAATCAAGTTATACACCATGTGTTAACTTAAAACTCGTTTCCCCGAAAGTAGTGTTTTTTAAGCTGCTGAGTCACGCTTTTTATAGTAAAAATGGTCCGATTTTAATTTTTCTTTTTTTAAATTACTCAGAAATGATGCAGCTATTTTTCTCCGTGTACGATTTTTTAAATTTGTTTTCGTTTTTTTATAGCCCTTTAAAGTAAAAAAAAAAGAAAAAAATGAAAATTTTTGCGAATTTTCGCATAATTTTGACAAATCAAAAAATAAAAAAAATCTGTCCCGGGAAAAATAGTCAACGCAACTATACACATGAAAAAATTCATTTTTTGATTTTTGATTGTCCCAGTGCCAAAACCGTGTTAAAAGCAGTACCTCTGCATTTCTGAAACGCGTTTACGCAAGGGCGTTTCAAGATCACCACCATTTTTTTTTCATTATGAATAAGAACATTTTAAAGTTAAAGGATGTACAGTAATCCCTCGATAGTCGTGACACTCGATAGTCGTGACCTTCGATAGTCGTAACCAATGTTGGCGGGCCCCAACCGCGATAGTCGTACGCTTTCCAACGTGCGCGCGTCACTAGTCAGTGCAGGAGAATTATATACATTTGTGAAAATTGGGTGCAATAGAAATTTCTGTTTTACAAATAATTAATTATCTGTTTAAAGAACTCTGAAAATGTAATTAAATAAATTTAAGTGATATTCAAAAAAACTTTAGGATTTACAAATTCAATATCCTCAAAAGTCAAATAAGAAACATCCCACATTACACGTAATATTCCAGGGACATTCCTGGAATATTTTTTGTGACATTCGGAACATTCCAATGGAATATTGCAGTTACGTTACTGGAACGTTGCTATGTCCGACTCAGGGAATATTTCAGTGGAACATTCCATAAATATTAAATTGTAATGTTTCTGGAACATTACAATATAACATTGCAGGAATATTCCATTGAAATATTCATAAGTTTTTTAAAGCAAAAAAAAAATTTAGTCTTTAAATTTATTAATTCTTATTAGAATTATTTATCATTTTATTTTTACATCTTAAAACAAATTAAAAATTCTAAACGCGACGGGAGGATTCGATCCCTAAACCTAAGACCTATCTAACGATTAACGCTCGCGGCTATTATCGGTATGAAAATAAGAATCTAAACCGAGTAGATATACTTTTAATACATATCTAAAGTAGTTGAACTTCATCCAGCTTTATTGTAGAATTTTTATACCGATAAAATAGCCGCGAGCGTTAATCGTTAGATAGGTCTTAGGTTTAGGGATCGAATCCTCCCGTCGCGTTTAGAATTTTTAATTTGTTTTAAGATGTAAAAATAAAATGATAATTAATTCTAATAAGAATTAATAAATTTAAAGACTAAATTTTTTTTTTTTGCTTTAAAAAACTTATGAATATTCCAATGGAATATTCCTGCAATGTTATATTGTAATGCTCCAGAGACATTACAATTTAATATTTATGGAGTGTTTCACTGAAATATTCCCTGAGTCGGACATAGAAACGTTCCAGTAACGTTACTGCAATATTCCATTGGAATGTTCCGAATGTCACAAAAAATATTCCAGGAATGTCCCTGGAATATTACGTGTTATGTGGGATAGTTACTATAATATTCATAAACTTAAGGATTGTCAATGGCGTGATGCGCGGTAAGGGGATTGTTTCCCAATTCCCGTGTATTAGCTCCATTATCACGCAGGGTTTCAACTTAAAGAAAGTAAAATATTTGTTTCTCAAACTTGGTGAAAAATATTAATATATAATATTTATCGACTGATTTCTTTGAAAAAGTTGAAAAAATACATAACGCATATTTTTTTTTATTTAAATATTACAAATTTTGCTAAATAAGCTTCCTGCAAAAATTAGTAGAAATTATGTTGGCAATATCCACTTTAGATTTGTTGTGCGCAGACGTAGTGTTTATGTAATCCTAACCTCAAATTTTGTGTATTTCTTGAAATCAGAGAGTCTAGAAGTTTTGAAATATAAAAGTGACTTTAATATTATAAAGGTAAAGATGTACAACTTGTTTTATTAACAAAAACAATTAACATTTTTTAGTGTAGAACAAAAATTTATGGCTTTTATATTACTACATTTGAATTAACCCCAATAACACCGAATATTCCATTCACATTCCGGGAATATTCCATTGGAACATTCGGAATATTCCAAAAGAATATTCCATCCATATTCAAGGCATATTCTAATGTCCTGCCTTTGGAACATTCTTTAGGAATATTGCAGGAACATTGTTTTGGTATATTGCAGGAACATTCTTTTGGAATATTGCAAGAATATTCCTTTGGAATATTCATAAATTTTTTAAAGCAAAGAAGAAAAAAAATTTTTTAGTTTTTAAATTTATTAGTTCTTATTAGAATTATTCATTATTTTATTTTTAAGCCTTATAACAAATTAAAAATTCTAAACGCGACGGGAGGATTCGAACCCTAAACCTAAGACCTATCTAACGATTTAACGCGCGCAGCTATTTTATCGGTATGAAAATTCTACAATAAATCTGGATGAACTTCAACTATTTTAGATATGTGTTAAAAGTTTATCAACTCGGTTTTGTTTCTTATTTTCATACCGATAAATAGCTGCGAGCGTTAAATCGTTAGATAGGTTTTAGGTTTAGGTTTCGAATCCTCCCGTCGCGTTTAGAATTTTTAGTTTGTTATAACGCGTAAAAATAAAATAATGAATAATTCTAATAAGAATTAACTAAAAATTTTTTTTTTTGCTTTAAAAAATTTATGAATATTCAAATTGAATATTCTTGCAATATTCAAAAAGAATGTTCCTGCAATATACCAAAACAATGTTCCTGCAATATTCCTAAAGAATGTTCCAAAGGTAGGACATTAGAATATGCCTTGAATATGAATGGAATATTCTTTTGGAATATTCCGAATGTTCCAATGGAATATTCCCGGAATGTGAATGGAATATTTGGTGTTATTGGGGAAGAGTAATGTTACCGCGCAAGTGCTAGTTTCAAGGTCATCATTCACTTTTGGTAAAAAACAACTTTGATAATTATTTATTCAGTAAATCCATGGTCAGTTTTTTCTTAACTTTTCTAATTGAAATTTAACGATATTTTCTTCCTAATATCTAAATTTCAGAATTTAAGCTCATTTCCATCACATTTTTTTCGAAGATTTAGGTGAGTTTCCATAAGAACCTGTGTTAAATTGCACATTTATTTTAATTTTTTAAACAAAAACTACGTGGTGAAAAATTTTGAAAAAAATCAAGGCTTCCTGAATTGATTTGAGGAACAATATGTCAAAATTTGAGACTTCTAGCTCATTTCCTTCAATTGCCTGTGACAATCCTTAATATAGTCGTTCGAAAAATTAATTTCTGAAAATGAAGAGTATAGATATTTGATAACATGTTTGAATTTTAAGAACAAATTTGATTTAATTGATTCAGATTTCAAACTATTCGAATTTAAATTGATCTACAGTTTTTATTAATTCTAAATTTAAACTCTTTAAAATTATTATTTTATACGACTTTTCGACTGTTTTAAGCCTAAAAGTCGATCGGAAGCCTGTTCTCAACTTAATTTTATCTTTGTTAAAAAATAAAAAATATAATTAAAATAAATTTTTAACATAAATTTAAAAGTTTTTAAAAAATAAATAGAATTTACTTTTAAAGAAAAGTAAACTGTTTACGGACCCATCACTGAAAAAATTTAAACTAAAAGTTTCATCAAAATTTTAAATCATACAAAATTTATAAGCCAAACAAATAATAAGCCTTCGGAGGACATTTATGAAGCATACGTTCCTGAAATCGCCAAACAGGCGTGACTTCTGCGGCGTACGACTATCGAGGTTGAAGAGTGGGAAAATTTTATAGGTTGTCACGACTATCGAGGGATTACTGTATCTTGAAAATAAAAAAAAATTTGTCAAAAAATATTCAGTAGTTTCTTCACAATTAATTCCCAAAAAAACCACTGAATTTCGGGCCTGGGACCCCTAAGAAGGGGTAGGAATTTCAAATTTTACGAAAAGTTGAGTTCGGTGTCTATTCCTATATTTTTTGGGCCGCTGAAACAGAAAAAGACCATTAAAAACAAATTTCACCCCTTCTTCACCCCCTATTACCCTCGACAGGGGGTTGATATTTCAAATTTCGAAAAAAAAATCGAATAGGGTGTTTTTTCCTAAGGTTTTTGGGGCGTTAAACACGAGAAAGACCACCAAAAACAAATTCCCCATCCTTCACCCCCTATTACCCCCTAAGAGGGGGTAGGAATTTCAAATTTTACGAAAAGTTGAGTTCCGTGTCTGTTCCTATGTTTTTTGGAGCTCTGAAACCGAAAAAGACCCCCAAAAACAAATTTCTCCCCTTCTTCACTCCCTATTACCCCCTAACAGGGTGTTGATATTTCAAATTTCGAAAAAAATCGAAGAGGGTGTTTTTTTCTAAGGTTTTTAGGGTGCTAAACTCGAGAAAGACCACCAAAAACAAATTCTGACCTCCTTCACCCCCTATTACCCCCTGGGAGAGGGTTGGAATTTTGAATTACACCAAAAGTCGAGTTCGGTGTCTATTCCTATATTTTTTGGGTCGCTGAAACTCAAAAGGCACCCAAAAACAAATTACTCCCCTTCTTCATCCCCTAAAACCCCTTAACAGGAGGTTAATATTTAAAATTTCGAAAAAAAATCTAATAGAGTGTCTATTCTTAAGGTTTTTTGGGCGACAAAACCGAGAAAGACCACCAAAAAACAAATCCCCCCTTCACCCGCTATTACCCCTAAGAGGGGTTGGAATTTCGAATTTCAAGACAAGTTGAATTTTGTGTCTATTCCTATACTTTATGGGCCTCTGCAACCAAAAAAGACCCCCAAAAACAAATTTCTTCCCCCTTCACCCCCTATTACCCCTGGGACGGGGTGTCTTTCCCTATGTTTTTTGGGGCACTTAAACCGAAAAAACAACCAAGAAAAATTCCTCTTTTCTTTACCATGTTTTACACCCTGGCAGTAAATTCAATTTTTAATGTTACAAAAGTAGAGTATGGTGTCTATTTTATTATGAAATTCGAAATTTCAACCCCCTCCCATGGAGTAATAGGTTGTGAAAGATGGGAGAAATTTGTTTTTGGGGGTGTTTTTCGGTTTCAGCGCTCCAAAAAACATAGGAATAGACACTGAACTCGACTTTTCGTAAAATTTGAGATTCCTACCCCCTCTTAGGGGGTAATAGGGGGTAAGGAAGGAGGGAATTTGTTTTTGGTAGTCTTTCTCGGTTTTAACGCCCCAAAAACCTTAGGAAAAAACACCCTATTCGATTTTTTTTCGAAATTTTAAATATCAACCCCCTGTCGACGGGTAATAGAGGGTAAAGAAGGGGTGAAATTTGTTTTTAATGGTCTTTTTCGGTTTTAGCGGCCCAAAAAATTTAGGAATAGACACCGAACTCAAGGTATTGGCAGGCATTAAAAAAAATGTTTGTAGAAAATAAAAAAAGAAAACGAAAAAGTTAACATTTTTTCAGCTGTTTGCATTAACATTAAAAAACAAATAAAACAAAAATCTACTCTCACAGATCTCTTAAGAATTTATTTATGAATTTTTCAAAAAAAAAAAAAAATTGAAAATCCATGCAGCCGTTCTCTCTAAAAGTTGATTTGAACATCAATTTCTGATTTCAAACCACTGTGGGACGGGACGGACACTTTTTTGTACTTATTTCCAACGTTAATTTTCTCTATTTTTGGAGGTATACAAAATTATAGGAATCACCATTTCTGACGTATTTTTTATCGCTCTTTCAGAATCTGTTATGAGTTGTCTTATAGGTAAGTAATTTGTCAGCCAAATATTTTTGGATTATATAAAAAATTGCCCGAGAGGGAGGGGGTTATACTCCAGTCAAATTAGTCAGAAATTAGGGTAAATTCAGTTTTAACTTCGAACTAAAGTTGTATTCGTCTAAAACCTTTATTTTGGGGACCAAATAAAGTACCTAACTTTGGTACTTCGAACTCCTACCGGAACCCGAAAATTTCTTTTGAAAAGTGTGCCAAAAATTAGTTTTTTGTGAATTGCTGTGTCCCATTACATTTTAGCGTCTAAATGGTTATGACAAAAAAGAAAGTGTATAAAATTCTGATCAATTTAAAAAAAATAGATCCCTGTAACTACAAAATTGACTGAGATACAACCTCTGAAAAAACCCCGTTTTTTTCGTGATTTTAGCAAAAAATCTGTATTTTTTAGTTTTTTGTGTACCGTTTTTGACTCAACTATTTTTCGAAAAAGTCGTCTACAGAAAAGTTAAAGCCCACTAAATTTTGAATAATTTAAAAAAAACCAATGTCGTAACCCTAATAGTGTCCAAAATACAACTTGTCAAAGTTGACCACTTTTCTGAATAAATGTGAGCAGGCCTATTTTCTTCGTATAAATAATCTTTTTTTTTATCTTTGAAATGTTGACGTACAAGAAGGTTGACATAAGATTATTAAATTGTGCGTTAAGCATAAAACAATATTTTATTTTTAAAATTTACTGTATTATATTATAATATTTTTAAAAATGCATAATTTCTTACGAAAACATAAAAACTTTTAATCCGAGAGCTACTCTCACAAAAATTGTACTATTTCAAAACATTTCTTACATGCCTAAATGAATAGTTGAATATGATTATAAAATGACTTTATAAGTCTGCCAATCAGATGGCGTGACCGGTGGGGTCGGGAAACCCCATAATGTGTAGGTAGTTCTTAATAGCATGCATATTGACTTATTTCAAAACACACCAAACTTGTCCCACGATCTATTCGGAGTTTAATGTGAGTTTTAAAATCAGTCTGCCACTTGGATCGTGTAATCTTCACAATCTTCTGGGGGGGGGGGGTCATGTCATTTTAAACATATGTGAATCAACTTACTTTAAAACATTCCAACCCTCCCCCCCCCCCCCCGGAAGACTAAGGGCCCACGATCAAAGCAGCAGATTAGTTTCAAAGCTGTTATTACTCTCCGAACTAACCAAATACCAAGTTTCAAGTGTTTTAAAATAAGTCAATTCATATGTAGGAAATTACATGGCCTCCCTTCGGAAGACTGACATACCACAACGTTACAAAATATTTTTATCTCTTTGTATCCACTATATATATTTTTACAATTCCTATCCATTTTAATCTCTCCCAAAAATATTATAATCTTGTTCTATTCATAATGTATTGTTTCAATTTTCAACCTTTTTAATCTTTCTAAAATATTCTTGTCTCTTTCTGTACACGATACATTTTTTTAATTTTTATCCGTTTGATTCTTTCCAAAATATTCCTGTCTATTTCTATCCACAGTAGGATAGATGTACCGTTTGTGGCCAGTGTACCTTTAGTGGATACTTTTAAATATATTTCTGTATATTATTTTTTTAAGGTTTGAAATTATTGCATGTATTTCAAAATTCATTTGAATTTAATCAACTTTTAATGTTCGTAATTAATTATGTCTCTTTATTAATTAAACAGATATATTTTTTTTCAAGTATGGCCACTAATATTACTAAGATGGCCAAAACCGGTAATTCTACCCTATATTGTTTTGGTTTCTACTCAATACTTAAATGAAGAAGGATCAAATGATATGTTGATTTATTTGGATGTGAAAAGGATGAAATAAAAAAATTGGTTGTTAGTCAGATTCAAAAGCTGATTAAAATGAATATACTCCTTCGTAATTTTAAATGGGATACAAAAAGGTTTAAGTGGGATTCAAAATGATTTATTCGGATATAAAAAGAATTCACTGAAACAGATTGGTTGTTATTCAGATTTAGAAAGCATAAAAAAAATTCAAACTGGATGAAAAGAAAATAAATTTGTATATAAGTCAGGGATAAAAATGTATATACTGATCTGCAGTTTTAATCAAGACAGAAAAAGATTAAGATGGGATTCAAAATGATTTACTTGGATATAAAAAGAAGGGATTAAAGAAGATTGGCTTACTCGAATGAACGACACACGACACAACCAATTTCGAACCTCAGGGGAGATTCCACGGGAATTCCACCCTCGATGGCCACGAAGATGCGACGATTCACGCGAATTGACACCAGACAAAAAACCTGACAAACGACTCACCAACGACGACTTAACTCCAAACAACCCTCGACGAAATCCTCAGAACAGCCTCTGGGAAGGACACGCAGCAACTCCAAATCGCTTTTGTAAGGAAGTAAAAGGTTCTTACACGCCGAACAAATCAACACCAAGAAATAATAACACACAATTTTCACTTAACAGAAAAATAGTTTTAATCAAAACGGTGAACTTCCTCAACACCAGTCCTTCAACACACTAAATTCAAAGTTTTTACAACAGTTCAAAATCTATTAACTCCTAATCACTAAATCTAATCGCGACAGTTAATAACACGTTCTCCTCGTCTCACGCTCGATTAACAAATCCTCTTTCAAAAAAACAAATATCTTCGACAATATCCCGATTAAAAAGTGAAGAAGCACGTGCCGACGTTCCTCTCGTCCCGCTGTACGTTGCCCGCCGAAAATTAGTTCCTCTCCTTCGACTTCCTATTCACCCTCCGCCCTCTTGTCCGTCCTTCGTCTAGGATTGGCTGTCACGCTGCTTGCGGATTTGAACCTGTAACGCGAAAACTGACGACTGGTGCAGATGGGAAAGGGGAGAGGTGACTGCTGAATTCAGAATATTCAACGACCAAGAAATCAACCAAAATTTACGAGGGAAATTACTTATTAGCGGAAAAACGTCAGTCAGGCTCGTCTCAAGAAAAGTCGAACCCAGGCGCCGATGTTTAACTAATAATTTTCCTTTATCTACTCATTCAAATTAATACTAATAATACTTAAACTCTTAAGTAACGAAACACTTCGTTACAGATTAAAGTGAATAGATTTACTTAGGGATTATAGATCGATAGAAATAGATTCAAATAGATAAAGTTGGGATTGGTTCAAGTAAAATTTGCGGGATTAGAAAAGATAGACATTGTGGTGGATAGAAATAGAGATTAAAATGGACTGGTGGGATTAAACAGACGATAGAAAAAGATAGACGTGAATAGAAAAAGATATACGAAATTTAACCTTTTTAATCTTAAGGATTAAAAAAAATTCGAATGGATAAAGTTTCTATTCCATTACTTCCAGCAGGGAAGTTAATCACAACGTCCGTTCCTTTTTAGAATAGGTTTCTACAAAATCTATATAAATAAAATCATATAAATAAATCATATATAAATAAAATCATACTTTTTTGTATACATTGCTTGTAGATTTCTTAAAAATTATACCATAATGGCCATTGTCATAAGTCGTAAATCATTAGTATTATTGAATATTTTTAAAAGTTTAATTATTATTTATTTAATATGAGTCTTATTAGGCCTATTCTCAATTTCAGTGAAAAAGTATATTATATATTATAATATTTTGTCTTAACATATTCTTTGATATTTTAAAATATTTTTATACATATAATTTTAGTAAACTGAATTTTTAATTTTAGACATTATGATGCCCAATCTCAATTTCATTTTCAAAAGTAGATTGCGGTATTTTTAATAACTTATCGTTTGGTAGTTTAAAAGATTTTATACACAAAGTCTGGTTAAGATAAATTTTTTATTTTGGGTCTTATGATTTATTTAGGGCCAATTTTTATTTTATGCATAAAATATTAATCAACGATTCAGAAAAAAAACTTTACCAAGTTAAAGTGCAATTTATTGGACACATCAATTTTTCATCTTTGAAAAAAAATCTTGTATCTATATCTTAGATTCAAATTAATTAATTTAAATTCTGTAAGATGACGATTTTAAGTAAAATGGACGTCTAAGGGATTGCTAAGTTTTTCTTGAATCGGCTGAGCCGTTCTTAAGTGATGCTAGTACAAAATAGTAACTCCATATCAACTTTTGCTATGGTGAACATTCCGATTGCAACCGTTGCTATGCAGAATATACCAATGTCAGTATTTACTATAAAAAACATTCCCGTAATAACGCTTACTATGGAAAACATTCTTATAGCAACTGTTGCTATGGAGAATGTTCCTATATTAATATTTGCTAAAAACATTCCTATAACAACCGTTGCTATGCAGAATATTCCAAAGTCAATATTTCCTATAAAAAACATCCCCTTAGCAACGGTTACTATGGAAAACATTCTTACAGCAACCATTGCTATTGAAAATTTTCCTATATCAATATTTGCCATGTAAAACATTACCATAACTACGGTTGCTATTGAGAACATATTTATAGCAACCGTTGCTAAGGAAAACATTCCCATAGCAACGGTTGCTATGGATCACATTACTATAGCAACCGTTGCTATGAATCACGTACCCGTATAGTAACTTTTGATATATTAGTATACTTTAAAACAGCCTAATCTATCCTTTTCTAAAATACTATGTATATGTGTGTGTATGTAAGTGTGTTACTTGAATATTCCCTACTGTAAAAACGTGCGTGAAATCTGTCGTAAGAAGGTAGGTATGTACTTACATATGTGTAGGCATATAAGATCTCAGGTGACACAGACGAGATCTCGTATAAGATCTTATGTAATAATCATATCTAATCATGTCTTTCCGGAGAAATTTATGTATTAAACATGACTAAGATTTTGTAAAGTTGTTTCTATAACTACGGTGGCCGAGGAGTTTAAGGCGTACTTAGGCTCAGGTTAGATGGGCTCGAATTCCGTTGACGAGATTTTTTTTTTAATAATATATTTAATTTAATACTTAGGTGTGTTCGCACATGAGTTCGTACATGCGTACGCAGGTGAGAACTCATATAAGAGCGCTGTTTCAATTTCATATTGAGTAACGTTATACGCGGCGCATAACGGAACTTAATATAAGAACTTACATGCGTTCGTACCTACGTTCTCACATAAGATCTTAAACGAGATCTCGTCTGTGTCACTTGAGATCTTATATGCGTACACATGTAAGTACATACCTATTTTCTTACGACAGATCTCACGCACGTTTTTACAGTAGGGTCATAGCTTAAAATAATTTTATGAAATTTTTTTTTTTAAATCTAAGTTAAGTAAGTCTCTAATGCAGAAATATTTGAATTTGAAGTGAAGCGAGCAGGTAAGAGCAATTCAACAAAATGTACTGAAACTTTGTGATCCGAGTGTACGAGTTGCTTGTTTTTAACATATTTACTTTTGTGAATGATATAACATAAATATTAATAAAATCTGTGTAAGATTTTTGAACCTGAGTAAATTCAATAAAATGAACCATTGAAAGTTAGGTTTGAATTAAAAATACAATTTTTCTATATTGCAAAACGATTTTGGTAATCTGACCTTGAATTAAACAATTGTTTCGGTATTGAAAAATTGTCATTTCTGGTCCAAATGGTACTTTTAAGTTTTAATATCTCATTTTGTTTAAAATAATATTTGTCTATGATTTTACTAATAATATTATATTGAAATGTATTTTTACTTCAAATGAGATATAAAAAAATACGCTTTGACTACCTCTTTCCGATTGATTGTACAATTCCTTTTTAACCATATTTGTTTTGATGAAAATCTAGTTTATTTTAGACTTTCTTGCCTTGTTACTAATTATTATTATTTACTGTAGATAAAAAACGTCCTAGAATGTCAACTTCATGCTCAACAAGTGTAGAATTTCCGTTTCCACAAGTAATGAACAACAACCTGAATTTAAATAGTCAATTAAGTACAGAAGATGTTATAAAATTGATTCAACAAAATGCATCACTAACCTCTGAAGATTTGAATTCGGCTATACAGGAACTTGATATAAACAAATTTATTGTTGGTAAAAACTTTTTACTATTTTATAAATCATGTGAAAAAATTGATTTTAGTATTTAAGAAGTTTCATCCAAAAATCGACTGTTCTCAGATTGTTATTAGATTTTAAAGACTTATTACGATTATTATTTTACATATGATTTGAATTTTATTGAAAGTTATCGTACCATTTTAAAGAATTAAATTTATAAAATTTCAACTTTTACATAGAAGAAGGAACAAAAAGGGGAGAATGCCAATGCTTTTATTGATTTAGAAAACAACAGTTTAAATCATTTTAAACAATTAATAATTATGTTAAATGGTATATAGTTTACATAGTATAGGGGCCGTTCATAAACTACGTCACACAAAAGGGGGAGGGGTGGAATTAGAGATTTGTGATGATTTGTGACGTTAGGGGGGGAGGGGTGTAAATAAAATGTGATGTCACATTTAAGAAATTAACTTCTGCATGGCTTCTACGTAAAAAAGATATATTAGAATGGTCCAAAAATATATGGAATAAAGAGTTGGAAATGTTATTCTCTCCAACCCCCCCCCCCTCCTAGTATATGCAAAGAAAATGTAAAAATAAAAAAAGTGTTAAAAAACATTAGGTACTCACTTTTTTTTGACAATTTTTTGCACAATTTTTAATAAATAGCATAAATGCAGCCTTTTAACAATTATTTCATGTAATTGCTAATTTGTTTAAATAAATAATTATTGGTTATTTACAATTATCTGTAAAATTAGGCTAGACAGTTGTAACTTTTTGTCAATTTTAATACTTTTCAAGACGAGTGTAACCAGTTACTAACAACAAACTAAAAATAACAATTGTATTAATTCTTTAAACAAATTATGATTTTTTAATTTTAGTTTTTTATCAAATTAAGCTATAGAGTTGTAATTTTTTCTCAATTTAGCAACTTTCATGCTGAAAATATACTATTTAGTAACAACAAACTAAAAATAACAATTGTATTAATTTTTTAAACAAATTATTATTGTTTAATTTCAACTTTTTATCCCTTCAAGTTACAGAGTTGCAATTTTTTTTCAATTAAACATGTTTTTATTTTTGGAGTGATAAGACTGACTGTATAAGACGTAATCATCGAGTTTAAACTTTCAACAATTGATTATTATCAAATGTTCAACACAAGTTTTTATTTTTACATTATTATTTGTAAATTGATAATTGTAAATTGATAAAATTTGTTTATTATAATCATTACTTCTGACAACTTTTGTTAAAAGTTTTTTCTCAATAATTAGGTTTATCAGTCAATTTTACTTCTTCAAATATAAAAAAATGCTAAATTGAAAAAATGTTGCAACTCTGTAGCCTAATTTAATAAAAAGTTGAAATTAAATTATAATAATTAGTTTAAACAATTTGTAGAATAGTTATTATTAGTTTGTTGTTAGTAATTAATATCATTCAGCTTGGAAATTTTTAAATTTGAGAAAAAGTTTATAAAAAATTAACTCTGTAGCTTAATTTGATAAAATGTTGTAATTATGCAATAATAATTTGTTTAAAAATTAATAAAAAGTTTAAATTGAACATTAATAATTTGCTTAAACAATTGGTAAAATTGTTATTTTTAGTTCTTATTGTTAGTAATTTATACCATCAAGCTTGAAAAGTTGCGAAATGTAGAAAAAGTTGTCTGTAGTTTTATTTGATAAAAAATAGAAATTGGACAATAATAATTTGCTTAAACAACTTGTAAAATTGTTGTTGGTAATTTGCGACCATTAAGCTTAAAAAGAAGCAAAATTAAGAAAAAGTTAATATTCTGTAGCAATTAACTAATAAATAGTTGTAAATAAGTAATAATAATTTGTTTAAATAAATTATCAATTGCACGCAACAATTATTAAGTCTAAATTTATGCTATTTACTAAAAATTGTGTAAAAAATAGTCAAGGAAATAGTAAGAAATATTTTTAAACGCTTTTTTGTATTTTTTCTTTTTTCGGAGTTCTCGGAGGACCCATTAAAAATACCCTCTAAATTTGAATTAGTGATTTTTAACTAATGAATGAGCGAGAAATTGGTTATTATTAAATAGTGAAAATTATCACTATTATTTAGTAGAAAACTACTAATTTGAAAGTGAAATATCTACTAATTGAAAAAGTAAACTTTCACTATTACAAATAATAAATATTTCACTTTAAAATTAGTATTATTCTACTATCAATTGGTAGTGTTTTAGTAAAAATAGTGATATTTTTCACTATTTAATAATAACCAATTTCTCGGTAATTCATTAGTAGAAAAACACTAATTCAGTTTTACATAGTAGTTAATACTAAAAACTGGTTAAATAAATAATTTTGCGTTATTTTTAAAGTCTCTTCAAGAGAAACAAAGTTTGCCGATTGAAAAATATTTATTTTCGAAGATTTTATATCATGTCTAGAAAAAATTGTTTTTTCACATGGGATACTTTTAGCAATTTTTTATTTTAAGCGACCTCCAAGTATTTTTTAAATTAAAAAAATAGGTTATTTTTTTCGGTAAAGAACAGTCCTAGTGAGTAACAGCATAACATTTCAAACTTTTTGATTTTGGACTAACCTAATGTATATATTTATTACCGTTATTTATATTTCAAAAATGTGTTAACAGAAGTTTGTAAGTCATGGGTTTATTTTAAACAAAAATAAATCGTGATTGCGATCGACTTATAGTATATTGTGCAACTAGGGAGGAAAGTGAGTGATTTCGCGAGTGTGAGTTTGTAGCCCGAGCCGAAGGCGAGGGATGCAAACACACGAGTCGATAATCACTTTTCTCCCGTGTTGAACATACTATTTTTTCTAACACACGTATACCGAAAGTATAAAAACATTTGAGGATAAAAATTAGTTAACATTCGCAGCGTGACAACCAGCAGAAAATGCGTTTGGGCTTCTGTCCATTCCGCATGCGTCATTATCATAAAACACAATTCCGCATGCGTAATTCTCATGAGACACTATTCCGCATGCGTGATTATCATAAAACGCTATTTTGCATGCGTAATTGTCATAAAACTCTATTTCTCATAAGGATTTATCATGAAACACTTGTTTCCTGGTTAATGACGTCACCGGGAGGGAATGTACATTCCCTCCCTGTTAATGACGTCACGGGGAGGGAATGTACATTCCCTCCCTGTCAATGACGTCATGGGGAAGAAATATAACATTCCCTCCCTGTCGCCGGGAAAGACTCACTTTCTGACCTCTTCACAGGTAAGAAAGATTGTACTTTCGGTGCGTGTGTTAGAAAAAAGTAATTTACTTCAATAATTATAAAAAAAATTATGTGTGGGGGGGGGGTAATTCCTAAAGTGAAGTCACACAAGGGGGGTTATGGCATTATGTGACGATCTGTGATGTGAAGGGGGGAGGTGGAAATAATCGTAAAAATCGTGTGACGTAGTTTATGAACAGCCCCATATAGTATAGTATATAGTATATAGTGTACTTATTATTTTTTTTTTAATTATATTATTTTATGTGCCAGTTTCTATAGTTTGAAATACTAAAAAAAAATTTTTTTTTACAAAATCAGTTGAAGTATTGATTTTTACCAGGAAATATATTTACAATAATGAAATATACGAATAAATAAGACTAATATGATTATGGGTGCTACGTTTCCATAGAAAACAGCTTAAATAGGTTTAAAATTGTGTGTTTAAAATTTGAGAACGGCTTGAACGGATGAAATAAACATGCTTGAATTTTTATAATAAATTTGTAATCTTTTAAGATTATAGCAATTTTGTGGACAATGATGTAGGATTTAATGTAACTGACGGCCCTGCTCCAAAACGCGTAAGTTTTCATTTTCAACTAAAAATTTATTTACCTACGCTACCGTATATAATAACGGATGGACACTTGTTCTAAATATTTCAAATTATTTAAATTTTGTCTTCATAATAATTGAGGGGCCGTATTGCCACGGCATTTTGCAAGTTGGCTGTCAGCTCACTCACTCATCGCTCACTCGCACTTGTGAAGCTAAGTACTCTCCCAGTGTGAAAGGTTAAAGAACAATTCTGTAACTGTTCTAAAACGCAAATAACAAGTTCTAGAACCAGTTCATGATCTGGCAAGTAAAAATGTCGTCCCTATGAGAAAACAGTTCATATCTAGAACACAGTGACAGAAAAAGTACATTACATTTTTGTAACAGTGTTACATTCTAGAACTGTTTAATAACAAAATTGTAAAACTAGTTCTGTAACATTGTTCCCTTTGTGGTCTTAAACAGTTCTAGTACGTGCACACTTTGCTCCTACACGGAAAAAATAAAACAACAATCGTTACTCTTCAGAACACTAATACCTACTGAACTGTGTAAAATATTAATAAAAAAGACTTCAAAAATTAATCATGACTTTCAACGCCCTTGCGGTTACTGAATTAACAAAGAATAATCCTTTCCCAGAAAGTAGTAGTTATTGTCCTTAGACATTATGCGAGAACAGTAAAGATTACTGCCCTAAAAGTTTTGAAACCTGTCGGAAGAATAATAATTGCTCAATACAATGGCTGGATTCTTCTCCTAGGACAGTAATGATTACTGTACAGCATAAGAGAGCTTGTCTGTTCTATATTGAAACCACATTTGTCCTATTTTAGGATTTATTATTTTATATCAATATCACTTTTGAATTAAAAATACAGTTTGTACATATTTATAAGTATATTTTAAATAAATTTTTAATTTATACATTTTTTTTTAATAGATAATTAACACAGAAAAGTGAACCAACGTTAAAAAGAATTAAAGTGTCTAGAGTTAAAACTATTTATTAACAATTGAATATTTTTAATCTTAACCAAAAAAATTGGTTTACATTAAACTAATAAAGATAATTAAGGGGTTACACCACTGTAGACGGCAAAAAAAAGTGTTTTTTTGCGATTTTTTTTTTTTTTTGTAGAAGGAACAGAAGGAGGATAATTCTTTTCAAGGATATTGTTAGACATCTTTAAAAGTTTAGAAAAAAAAATTTTTTATTTAAAAAAAATACAACATGGCGGCGTAAGAGCAACTTCTGTTAGACGGTTTTTTTAAAAATAGCACTACTGCAAGCAGTACACAGGGTGTAAAAATTGATCTGTAACAAAATAAAAATTTTTTTCTTAATCTACATTAGAATGACTACAGAAATACGTAGGGGATTTTAAAAATATTCATTTTTGTTAAATTGGCGAGAATTCAAAGTAAAAGTGAAATTTTTGACCAAAAAAATGAGTACTTAATTGTGTCTAAAAAATCGAAATTATAAAATATCAAAAATCGGCTACTTATTTCTGTGCGGAATGTTGTTTTAAATAAATGATAAAAATTGAGAGTTAAAATAATAAAAATTGTTTGAGTTATACTGCTTGCAGATTTGCAAAAATGTGTTTTGAGAAAAACGCGTTGGCGTCACACCACTGTTGACGACTAAAATTAAGCTCTTTTTTGCGAATTTTTTTTTGTAGAAGGAAAAGTAAGAAAATAATAATATTATAGGATGTATTTAGGTATGTCTTACAGTGAACAAAAAAAATATTTTTGATTGAAAAATGTTTTAAAATGGCGTCATTAGGACGTTCTACCGAAGCATGTTTTTCATGAGACGCTTCGTAGCACCAAGCAAAGCTGTTGAAAAATGTAATCTGATGAAAAACAGGCACCAAACTTTTTTCCCTGTATTCTAGAGGGTTTAAAGCATCTTTTAAGCTAATAAAACAAAAATCGATTTTTTGAAAATTCTACAGTGGTGTAACCCCTTAATAGTAATTGTTTCTTATTATCAAAAGAATAATATACGTTTAACGAATGTCAAATTTTGTTATAAAATTATTTCTTCTAATTTAATTTAATTTTTATGAAAAACTTATTGTAACCTCATAAGTATCGTATTAGTTCACAATTCGTAGTTCATAAGTTTTTTTTTAAATAAAAGTAAAAAGACACAGTACATATTTCTATTAATCGTTTTATTTGTTTAACTAATAATAATAATTGAACAAATTGAACTGTCGGCAATCAGAAGGAGTTTCATCCGACTTTATGATTTTTTAATTGTTGGTGATTCAATTAAACAAAACGTCTAACAAAAGAATATTTTTTAAATCCAGCGTTTCAATATATATAATTTTCCATTGCCATTGCGACAAATATGTGAGAAGTTTAGCTATAACATGCAAATTTTTTAATTCGTCCTCGAATATGGTGTGGATTACATATATGTGATGAGAAATATCGCTAGGTATCATTAAAACAACTTGTATTTGTAAATTGTGATTTCTAAATAAAATATAATCAAATTTATAAATTTCGGCAGTTAATTCAAGATCGAGGAGTGAGAAGTAATAAATTACTTTTTAAAGTTGTTGAACAAACATAACTGTTGAAGGTCCACCCTCATAGGAAAAACTTTTTATGTTTTTGCATTGAAAACGGTAGTTCAAACGTAATTGTGCTTTAATAGCAAGTGTTTTACAAATATTTTTTCGATTAAGAGAAATATGAGTAGTTACTTTAGAATCTCTATTTTTACTTTCGGGTCTCATTGTACACATATTCCACGAAGGTCCTTTAACAAGCATAATTCGAGGATAGTGAATTAAATAATGATGTTTGGGTTTCATGCACCCTGGAAATAATGTTGTTAAAAGATTAAGATATTCCTCAATCAAGGAAGCTAGATAGTACGATAAGTTCTCGTGAACTGCAGTTGAAACTGTAATATCTAATATTTCTTTTAAAAGAATAATTAGTCTCCAATAATTATTGTCACATGGAATCCAGTCCCCTAATAATACGCCGATATGTCTAATAAAACAAAGTGTTTCACCAGCTGACATTTTAATAAACTTTTGTTTAATTTGATTAGCTTTTATGCCCAACGGTTTATTTCTTACTTCATCAAGTCCGTAATGCAGACCACTAATTCGGTTATTAAGGTCTCGAAGGGAAAAATATTTCTTGACGTGAATAAAATGATGTAAAATCAACCCCATGTCATAATGAGCAACACCTTCCAGAATGTCATGCATGACAACAACTGTCAACAAATCAATCGTACTTGCTGTTTTCAAACCTTCTAATGTAGACGAGCGAGCAATACCTGTTTCTGTTTGATTATTTTTTTTTAAATCTCTATAATAGTTTTCTTCATTGCGTAAACTACATAATGATTCCTTGAAAATAGAATTGATTTGATGACGGTGAATTAAACAAAATCTACATGGGTAATTTGCAGCAAAACCTTCAACGAAACCTAAGACAGTATGAGCAGCAAGATTATCTCCAATTACTGCAGCTAAAGAAAAATACACTTGAATTGTTTCTGATGATGAAGAGATAGAAACTCCAGTTCTTTCTAAATACTCTAATTCTTGTGCTGTGCTTTTTAACATTGATTCCAATTCAACATGTTGTCGATCTACACTTTTATATAAAGATAATAGAAATATATTCTCGACTTTCGATTGTAAATCAGGAGGCAAACAAGGTATTATAACATATATTGCTCCAATTTTCCCTAAACCCTTATGGCTACCGAGAGAGTTATTAGTCTCATAATCATCTTGGTAGAGAAAAATAGGAAATACTAATTTATTTCCAAATAATTCTTTCTTTTTTTTCCAAGTTTCTCCTTGTAGAACGTTTTTTATTATGACATTATTATTTTCCAAATTATCACAATAAATCCTTGTCTTATCAAGCAGCCCTGGTATTTCAAAAAAATGTTTTAAGACAGATCTTAGCGGAACTACTTGTATAGTAATATTTTTTTAACCAATTTCATATTTTCTTCACAAATTTCAAAATCATCTTTCTCTCCAACAATCACTTCTTTTGGAGGAATATAGGTTCCTTTCTCTTCAAAATATTTAAAAACTTTCCATTCAGTGTCAAAATCATCAAAAGGTCTTTGTAATTTACAGAATATATCTTTATAATCAGCAACTCTTTCTAATGATTCTCCGAGATGAATCAATCTTTCGATAATTTTATTTATAAATATTGTTATAATATTCTGTTCAAGAAAGGAGGTAAAAATTTGAAGGATTTCCTGTACTCTACTGCGTGGCATATCAGCGTAATCATATAAAATACTAACTACTTTAGCAACTTCCAAGGTCAAAGATTTATTAAATAATAGAGGATCCATTTTAATTTTATAAAATAGATTTTAAAAATTCCTTTTCTAATGTTTCAGTTTCTCAATTAATTTCTGTTTTCTTCAAAACACCAGCGATCTACAATTCAATATATTGAGTATAATAGTTATAAAGTTTAGTAAATAACAAATGTATCATTACATAAACAATAACTCTATCAAGTTTATTATAAAATTGAAATCAATTATATTATTATCAATAACCTTTATAGAGTAATACCAAAGCATTCAAATCAAAGGTGGAACATTTTGTTTTAAAGAATAATGCTGTTTTCCTGTGCAAGATTTTAAATAGTTCGATAGGTTATAAACAAAACCTAATAGATAGATTTTGTTTTTGTTTTAATGACTTTTTATTTTCATTCCTACATTCATAATATTTATAACTTGACGCAGAATTAAAATATAGAATTTGGTTATTCGATCTTAAAAAAAATAAGTTAAGGTCAGTGGATTCTCATAATTCTTGTACCTCTTTTTACACATTAAAATAGATATAATATAAAAAACATTGTTTATATTAAAAATATTTTTCTATTTCTTAGCAATGAATTCATCTGAAGAAGGTTATGAAAAAATTGCATATGGTGATAATGGTTTAGAATTAGTATTTGACGGAAATGTTCCAACTCAAGATTTATCTAATGTTTGTTCACAAGAACAAAGTGTTTATGTTTTCTGCTCTAAATGTAAAAAAGAAGAAGACATAAAGTTGACATCATTTATGACACAATGTCAAAATTTAAACATTTTATTAGAAAATAGCTTTGACGGACAACTTATTTTATTCTATTATAAAAAACATAATGATTTATCAGATTTAATGTCAAATAAATTGACACAATTGATTATAAACCGAGAACTTACAAGTAACACTAGGAAAGTGCCATACGCCGATTTCTCTGTAATTTGGTGTATAAGCAGTTTTTTAAATACTATTTGACCAGTATATTTTTGTTTTTCCCCAAAAGCTGTTTTAAGGGTGTAACTCACCCTTAAAAATTTGTTGTGATGTGTGTTTTCATTGTGAGAAAACTATTTAACACACAAATAACAAAGTTTTCAGGGAGAGTTACATTCTTAAAACAGCTTTTGGGGAAAAACAAAAATATACGGGTCAAATAGTATTTAAAAAACTGCTTATACACCAAATTACAGAGAAATCGGCGTATGGCACTTCCCTAGTGTTACTTGTTAGTTTAATATTTAGAAGAGAAGGTACAAGTTTAGAGAATCCTTTAAAAAAATTAGAGTAAGTTTGCCTAGTTTATTTATGTTTAAACATAAATGCTGTATAAAAATTAACTGTTACATTTTAATGTGTCGATCATACATATAACGTTTTTTTAGAATTCCAAGTAAAATTTTAATAAATCTTGCACATGAAGTCAGTTTTATATTTAATGAGCCCACTGGTACATTCTACACTCCTGGTTGTAGTGACGGTACGCAAAAAATTGGTCCTTCAGGTAAATTTGTTTCCAGAGTAAATTACTCTAGAAAAGTACTTGTAGATACTGGGCTTTTACAAATACCAGATAAAAAAGATGATTCAACTAAATTTTCTTCCAACGTTGGTAAGAAATTTTTTTTTATAATTACTATAAATTTTAAGATTATTCACAAAAACAGTTAAACGTTTAGGCTAAATTAAATTTATTTATATTATATTGTTAAAGATATTAAAACAAAGATGTCACTGTTAAAAGAAACTATCGAATCTTGGGAAGAAACTGAACAACTTTGAAATGAAACTTATTTAGCTAGGCAGGAATTATTGAAAGAAAAGAAAGAAGATGGACTGTGGGAATTTTTAGAGTTTCCATGTCTTAGAACTGACAAGGGATCATCTTTGGTAATTTTAAAATCTGCAATTTTTAAGCTTCCTTCATAAAGTTATTTATGCGATTTTCAAAGTTTACTATAAAATAATTCTGAACAATACCATTTTTTTTAATATAGATAATTTCCGATTTCGACAAAAAATACCCTAACACGAAGGTGACACTAGAATCATGGTCTACATTACGTAATAGTTTAGAAAAATTTATTTTACCAAAAAATATTATCGATGGGAAAGCAGAAAGTCTTTTAGAAAAATTGTCCACCTTGTCCAACGGTATATTTTTCTTTAAGTTTATAGTTTAATGTTGCTAGCACAAATAAATTTAAAAATTAGTTATATTCTCATATGACACATAGAGTTTGACTAATATTTTTTAAGAATTTAATGTGGCAAATATGTAATAATTACAGAAAATAAAGATGCATTAGTTCTTATGTTTTTACCACTCGCTATGAAAGCACAGTCGGGAACTCAACAAAAACGACGAAAAATTGATTTATCGAAAGAGAAAAAGGAAAAAAATAAGCATGATCATGAAACTTTTCTGTTACATGTAAACGTGAGTAATAAACTGGAAGTTTACAGAGAAAATAGTAAAATTATTTAATTTTTTCATATTATGCTTTGTTTATTAAAAGATTGCTGCTGACGTTGAAAAAGCGATTACTGATAAACGCACATATCTTGCTTCGAAAGAAGAAAAATTACAACCATTGATGGTTGTAGCAGGGCCTTTAAATTTACCAGAAACCACAAATGTGGTTTCAATATAGGACAGACAAGCTCTCTTAAGCTGTACACTAATCATTACTGTCCTAGAAGAAGAATCCAGCCATTTTGTTGGCTGAGGTTCCACTGTGTTGTTAAATTCCTTATGAATTAACCTTTAATTTAAAAAAAAAATTGATGGAGACTTTATTAGGTCCCGAGATATTAGAGTTTTTGTACAACCTCACGTAGTTGCGCAAGCAAGACGCGGCGTGGCGCCCTGCACTACTAAGCTTCTACCTACACGGTGCGCTTGAAAAAAATTAAACCAAAAGTCAAAACTCTTAAAATTTTCTTGTGAATTTTGAAAGTGTTATGTTTATAGATTAAGAAAATCGAAGAACCAAAATATTTCATCGAGAGCTTTTTGAGAAAAGCGGAATTGAATTTTTTTATAACTGCACTGTGTAACAGTTAAAAATTATTTTGAATCGGAGCTAGCCTAAGTTGATCGTCTTAAAAAACTAAAGGAAGAAATGTGTATTAAATTTCCCCCCTTCCGCCAAAATTTCATTTTAGAGCTAAAAAACTGTTTTTCTGCAGTTTTTATATAAAATATACTGTTACTTTGTCAATTTGGGTCCGATTTAATTTTTTGTGTTTTAATTTAAAGCTGAAAAACAAGGATTTCTATACCTAAAAGAAATTTTATGTCTCAAGTAAAATTTACGGTAGAAAAAAAGTAAATTTTTTTTTGATTTTTTCAACTTTGTCAATTTTACGGACCAAATTTATGAAGAACATCTTTTTCTGTGCTGAATTATTTAAGGTGTATTTATTTTGGGTCGAATGAGCTTCTCTTGAATTAAATTGGTGAAAAACTGTCTGAGTTATTGCATTTTTTGTTTTTATAATAATAGTATTTTTCGGGAAAATGAATGTTTAAAAATATCGGTGAAATTGTTAATTTAAAAATTTTACTAATATTTACTGAAATAAATATATAAAAGTTGTTAGAAAATGATAAGTACCACTTGCAACAATTAAAGAAGGCAAAAAAAGTATTGTTTTTTACTAAATTAAAATACTGCCAAAGTAAAGATAAAAAATGCAAATACTCAGACAGTTTTCACCAATTTAATTCAAGAAAAGCTCATTCGACGCAAAATAATAGTATATTATGCACCAAGCGTCATAAGTGCGTCTTTATAGTCGAGCGCAGATATTTCCAACAAGTTGCAGGCGAGAGCAAGGACGAGCCGCTCGAGCCGGAGACGAGTTTGGAAATATCGCGCGAGACGAAAGACGCACCTATGACACATGGTACATACGATTCTTTATGCAACAAAGGCGTATTATGGTCACTCTACGCTACCTATGCCGGTGCATGCTAAGTTTTTCCATATAGCCCAGCAGGTCAATAAAGCAACCATTATTGCCCTAGGGTAATAATGGGAAGAACTTAGGATGCGTCTGTATAGGTAGGTAAAGTGACCATAAAACGCCTGAGTTGCATAAATACACTTTAAATATTTCAACACAGAAAAACATGTTCTAAATAAAATTGGTCCATAAATCATTGACAAAGTTCAATGAATTAAAAAAAATTGACAATTTTTTATATTTTTTACTCTTCTTCTGCCGTAAATTTTACTTGAAACATAAAACCTCTATTAAGTATAGAGATCTTTGTTTTTCAGCTTTAAATTAAAACAAAAAAAATTAAATTGGATCTAAATTGACAAAGCAACAGTATATTTTATATAAAAATTGCAGAAAAATAGTTTCTTAGCTCTAAAATGAAATTTTTGAGGGAGGGGGGAAATTTAATACACATTTCTTCCTTTAGTTTTTTAAGACGATCAACTTAGGCTAGCTCCGATTTAAAATCATGTTTAACTGTTACACAGTGCAATTATAAAAAAAATTCAATTCCGCTTTTCTCAAAAAGCTCTCGATGAAATATTTTGGTTCTTCGATTTTCTTAATCTATAAACATAACACTTTTAAAATTCACAAGAAAATTTTTAGTGTTTTGACTTTTGGTTTAATTTTTTTCAAGCGCACCGTGCCTAGTACGGAAGCGCCTACGCGCCACCTAGTGCCATGCTGGCATTAGCGAGTGGTCGAGCAAAGGCATCATGGCAGGTTTGCATCTTGGCATGCTGCACAGATGCAGAGATTTTTGTTTGCGCATGCGCAGATAGCAAATGTAATATTCTGTTTTGATGTGATTACAAAGCGGTTTTCTTTCTTGTGCGGCGTTTTTAAGTTTTGTATGTGTAGTGCATATTTTATTTAATTAAATAATATTAAAAAAAATAATAAAGAAATAAAGTTTAATACTCAGAATATATATTTCGATAAAAATTGTTAAATGTTCTCTGTCCAAAGGTAAGTGTAGTGATTGTATATGTATATGTTCACGATTTTTAGGTTAGGTATACAAATATACATAAGATTATATGAAAAATGTACACAAAATTTGCTTATTAACGTAAAAATAAAAAACTATCACTTTCAGAAGAAAGTGATAGATATAAAGGTACCCTTATATATTCCTGTTTTTATTCTTTTTCGGATGAAAATGATCGAAAGGCATCCTAGAGACAAGTTCAAGAAAAAAACCGGAGGTGCAAGCATGTTTGGGTTGAACTTAGATCAAGGTAGAAGCTTAGTAGTGCAGGGCGCCACGCCGAGTCTTGCTTGCGCAACTACGTGAGGTTGTACAAAAACTCTAATATCTCGGGACCTAATAAAGTCTCCATTAATTTTTTTTTTAAATTAAAGGTTAATTCATAAGAAATTTAACAATATTAATAAAATTTCTGTCAGAGAGGAGAAAGTAAATAAAAAATTTAATTAAAAATTTTTTAAAAATTTTTTTGCATACATTTTTTTTTTTATTTAAAAGTATATATTTTTACCTAAAACATGTGTAAGTTTCATCAAAATCCATTTGTAATATTTTGAGATATTAACAATTTTGTTAAATTAATGTTGATATTCAAAATGGCGTATCTTCTATAATTTTAAATTTTTTTAAAAATAATTTGGAGGGAAAAAGTTTTTCATATAGCAGTATGATACCACAAAGTTTCAAGAAAATCGATGAACCCTTTGACAACTCTGATAGTTCTGACGTGAAAAGGCCCTTATGGGTGATTCTCCACGAAATCGACAATTCCATGTCCCTTGTATTTTTTAAGAAACAAATTGCCCACATGGTAATGAATCCAACGTAAAAAATTAACTCTAATGATCACAAACAGAAGCCTGTGGCCAGTTTAATTTTTAAAATTAATTTTTTTTAAAATGCAAATTTATTAGCCAAATCGTCATGGTGAGGCCTGTTCTCAGGGACAGTTACGAAACAAAAATAAATATTTTTAGTAAACTTTAATAATAAAACTAATTAATTGTACCATTTTTTATTGTCTAAATGTGTAGAATTCAGAAAAAATCTGTTGTAAAAAAGTAATTATTTTTTTTTTTTTTTCTAGAAGTTATTATGTCCCCAGTTTTGTGCGTCATGGTGAAGCCTTTTTAAAAAAATGAAATAATTGATAAAAATCAAATTAGAATTTAATTTTACTTAAGTATAAGCAACAATTGACTTCCCTCAAGAGATTCACTACGATAGAAACAAGTTTTATAATTGATTTTTTGCTTTTTTTTACGTTTAAAGCGCTAAATTTGTGTACAGAATCACAGAATCGTCAAGAAGCCTTTACATATTTCACAATAAAACAAAAACAAAAAATTTCATTAAACGATGTGTAGTAGTATTATTTCCGTGAATATAGATGACAGGAATGCAAAACCGATTGAAAATTGCTAATAATTTGTTTAAAAAAACAGTATTCATTAAGCGCTATGGTGAAGTCTCAGCGTCATGGTGAAGCCTTTTGCATCATGGTGAAGCCTTTTGACTATCCTTCATTGAATTTATGGTTTAAACAAATGTACAATTTTAACAATTTTAGTGAATGTGTTCAAATAAAATGGAACAAATAGAAGTTACTTAAACTGTCATAATTTTAATATAAGTTTAACATTAATTACTTTATAAATTTTCATAAATCTATCTATATTAATAAAATCAGAGTTTTGTCTGTACATTGCTTAGAACTTTAAATTTCATGCATAATTTTTCGTTTTAAGCATCAAGGAATTCAAATATACCCATAAAAAATTTCATGTCTGTATGTCTGTATGCATGTATGTATGTATGTATGTATGTATGTATGTATGTATGTATGTATGTATGTATGTATGTATGTCACAGAACCTTTGTTCGCGCATCACTTAGAAACAGCTGAACCGTTTGAAACCAAATTTGGCAGAGTGTTAGGTCTTGACCCAAGTTAGGTTTATAAACTTACAGACTTAAAAAATATTGATAAGAAAGGAAGATAGGGTAAATGTCCCCATTTGTAGACACGTACCAATTTGTGCACAACTGTGTTTAAATGTTTAAAATAAATACAACACAACATAAAAATAATATAAAAAACACATGTTTTTAATTTTATCTTTTATATACTTCGTCTTGATTTATGTTTCATGATTCTTGTTCACTAAGAAAACGAACAATTAAATATAAACTTTGACCGTGTCGTTCGTTTTGACAGATCAAAAAAAATATGACAATCACCATGCATTTTTCATGTATGTTCACAAATTGGTACAATAACATTATTTCATTAAAACACAAGAATTTATTATATTTTGATAATAAAACCTGAATCAAAATCATTTTCAATTCAGAAAAGGATTGGCTACATTTCAATGCAAAAAATTATTTTCATAGAAAAATTAAAAATTAATTTTTTCTTTATTAATTTTAGTAAAATTCTTAGTAGTGCACTAATTGGGACATTTACCTTATACATTTTTTTCAAAAAATTCAAAAAATCAAAAATTTTTAAATTATGCATTTTTTTATGAACTGCTGATAAACTTTCTATAATTAAGTATTACCTGTTATTTCGTCATATTTTAGAATAATGTGACAAAAAATATCGTATAACTGAGATATATAAGTATAAAATTGGTTTCTGGATCAAAAAAATTGAAAAACCTACATTTTTTTTATATTATTGACTTTGTGTTAGATGGCTTTTAATCTTTTTGCATTAATTTTGTCATGTTCCTTACAACACATTTTGCAATAAATTTAAAGAAATACATTAATAAAAATAATTTTAGATGACACAATGCAAAAAAAAATGTTGAATCTGAATTTTTGGGGTAAAAAAATAAAAACCAGAAAATCTAATAGATTAAATTTAAATCCTATTTAACCTAAATCCCATTTAACCTAAAAAGCATTCTGCCTAAAACCCATTTTACATAATAAATCTTATTTAAGCTAAATTACATTTAACCAAAATCCCATTTAAACTAAAATGCATTCAGTCTAAAACACATTAAACCTAAAACTTATTTAACCTAAATCCCATTTAACCTCAAAAGCATTCTGCCTAAAACCCGTTAAACATAATAAATCTTATTTAACCTAATTTCATTTAGCCTAAATCCCATTAAACCTAAAATGCATTAAGCCTAAATCCCATTTAACCTAAATCTCATTCAACCTAAAATGCATTCAGACTATGACCCATTAAATCCAAAAAGGCATTCAGCCTAAAACTATTTGTCCTAAATCCCGTTTAGCCTAAATTTTACATTATAAATTTTGTTCAATGGGATTTAGGCTAAATTTTTTTAAGCTATATGCATTTTAGGTAAAAAATAATTAAGGCTGATTGCATTTTAGGTTAAATTGGATTTAAGCGGAATGCATTTTTGGTGAAATGGGATTTAGGCTGAATGCATTTTAGGTTAAATAGGATGTAGGTTGAATGCATTTAAGGTTAAATGGGATTTAAGTTTAATGGGATTAAGGTTAAATGGGATTTAGGATAAATGCATTTGAGATTAAATAGAATTTGGGCTAAATGCATTTTAGGTTAAAAGGGTTTTAGAATAAAAGCATTTATGTTTAGATGGGATTTAGGCTGATTACATTTTAGATTAAATAGGGTTTATGATGGTTCTATGTTAGGTTAAATGAGATTTAGGATGAATGCATATGAGGTTAAAAGGGATTTAGGTTAAATACAAATGAAGTGAAATAGGAATTAGTTTAAATAAGAGTTAGGTTAAATGGTATTCAGGTTAAATAATATTTAGGTTAAATGGGATTTATACTGAATCCATTTTAGGTTAAATGAGATGTAGGATAAATGCTTTTGGGGATAAATGGGATTTAGGCTAAATGCATTTTAGGATAAATGGGTTTTAATTTGTGAATGCATTTTAGGTTAAATGGGATTTAGTATGTATGCATTTTAGGTTTAATTGGATTAAAGTTAAATGGGTTTTAGGCTGAATGCATTTTAGTTTAAGTGGGATTTAGGCTAAATGCATTTTAGGTTAAATGGCTTTCTTGCTAAATGCGTTTTAGGTTAAAGGGGATGTAGGCTTAATACAATTTAGGGTAAATGGGGTTAGGCTGAATGCATTTTCGGTAAGATGGTTTTAGGCTGAATGGGATTCAGGCTAATTTGGTTCTAGGTTTGTCTCGAAAAATATTTATTTTGATGAACAAAAATTTGACAACATGACATGCGTATTTTTATCAGATCAACAACTTGGCAAGGTTGAGGCAAAGTAAAAATGCCTTGCCTCAACCTTGCCAATATTGCTGGAACATCCGGTGCTGTTCGGTTATGTGCTAATGGGAAGTATATCTAATAAAATATATTAGAATTTAATAATTATTGGAAGAGAACTATGTTGCTTTTAGAAAATTCTTTTTTAAATAATTTCTGTCAGAAAATACTTATTGGCAAAAAATACTTTCTGTCAGAAAATCATTTTTGTCAAAACATACTATCTGTAAAAAAATTCTTTCTGTTCGAAAATACTTTTTGTAAAAAAATACTGTTGATGGCACGAAAGCTAGTATGTTAATAAATTACAATAAATGTTTTTAAAACAATAAATAATAATTTCTATAAATTTTAACATAATTTTCATAAATTACCACATAATTGGAAGGGTCCGGCATAGTCTGGCCTAGAACAGGTGAATGGGCAAAATGGGGTAATTTGTTCTGATGAAAGGTCCCCGGAAATAGAGACATTCCGTTGCTAAGTGTTTACTGGTAAACGGAATCGTAATAACCGTGTATACGAAATCTTCTTTTAGGGTTTTAAAGGGGAAATAGCACTCTAATGGACACAAATTCGTATTAGAATAAGTCTAGAAGGTAAAATAAAAGATTTTAGAAGTTAGAGAAGGTAAATATAAAGAAAAAACCAATAATTTCACTCACCGCAGTTAAATGACATATGGTTGCTCTTCCTTACAGACAATTTAACGCGGTTTCTTTAAATAAATTTAATATATGGGTGATTCTCCACGAAACCGACAATTCTATGTCCCTTGTGTTTTTTAAGAAACAAATTGCACACATGGTAATGAATCCAACGTAAAGAATTAACTCTAATGATCACAAACAGAAGCCTGTGGCCAGTTTTATTTTTAAAATTAATTTTTTTTTAAATGCAAATTTATAAGCCAAATCGTCATGGTGAAGCCTGTTCTCAGGGACCGTTACGAAACAAAAATAAATATGTGACGCTTCAGGGTAAAAGGGACCTTAGCTGCAAGAAATGAATTTTGCGGGACGTGCGTTTGAAGTTGGGCCTGCCTATGTTATTATTAAGTTGTGTCTACGTTTCATAGCCAATTACACAAAAACTAATAGACATAAAAAACTTTTCTCTTCTGTATGTGAAAGATCAACTTAAATTCTATAGATTCATACTAAAAAAACAAAATCCAATGTTTTGCAGCTAAGGTCCCTTTCACCATGGAGCGTCACATATGTTTAGTAAACTTTAATAATAAAACTAATTAATAGTAACATTTTTTATTGTCTAAGTGTGTAGAATTCAGGAAGAATTGGTTGTAAAAAAATAATTATTTTATTTATTTTTTCTAAATGTTATTATGTCCTCAGTTTTGTGCGTCATGGTGAAGCCTTTTTAAAAAAATAAAATATTTGATAAAAATCAAATTAGAATTTAATTTTACTTAAGTATAAGCAACAATTGACTTCCCTCTAGAGATTCACTACGATAGAAACAAATTTTATAATTTATTTTTTGCTTTTTTTACGTTTAAAGCGCTAAATTTATGTAGGGAATCACAGAATCGTCAAGGTGAAGCCTTTACATATAGTGATGCATTCAAGCGAGAATAAACAAGAGAATTTCAAGATCTAGAATTTGTATCGTCTGTCAAGACAAAATAATGAACTTGTATTGGTTTAACCAAGATTCTTGAAAAAATTCGTGTCAATATGATTTGGACCCAAAACATTTTTGAATATTGTTAGATTATACAAATTAGGTAAAACATTATCTTGTACAATTGATAAAATTAAAAAGATTTGGACTTTAATTAATTAAATTAATCAGTTAAATTGATAATACCTTTTCAATTTATTTATTTAAATCAAATATTTATATATTATAACCTAAAAATCTTTAATTTTAGCAATTGTACAAAATAACATTTTATTTAATTTGTACAATATAACAATCTTCAAAAAAGTTTTGCTTTAAAATTGTGCTGACTCAAAAATTTCTTTTGAGTATAGATTTATTTTAGATTTATTTATTTAGCTTAATTTTGTGATCGTTAAGATTTTCGATTTTCCAAAAATAGTCTAAATCGACTTATTTTCATCTAAAAAGCGTAAATTTTCATTTCTAAGCAAATGTCCAGATGTATGTGTGTGTGTGTGTGTGTGTATAGCGTTTTTTGTGTACAAAATATCTCGAGAACGCTTTAACGGATTCCAATAAAATTTGGATGACTTATTAAGCTCATAAATATTTAAATTTGGACATAGGGATTTTTTAAAATACCCAACCAAATTTTTTTAAGCACCTTTTTTTATCGAAAAATATCGTTTTTTGATAAAAAATTTTTTCATGCTAAAAATACAACTTAAAGAATACAAAAATCATATTCCTTATCTCAAAACGAATCGATTGACTTGGTCTTTATTTACTCTCCCCGCACATATCGCAGGGTTCGAGGATTCAATTACATTTTATCTTAATCTAACTTAACCTATTACAACGACGTTTCTTTAAACACCTTATCTACATCTTTAACTACTCACTAAATTTACTAATATTAAACGCCCAGTGCCAGGGTTTCCGTTTCCTGTTCCCTCTAGCCTTTCTGGCTTCTTCCGTCTATTTAAATTTTTACATGACCTTCTTGGTCTCCTTTCCGACACCCCACGGTTGAGCCATCAAATCTCTCAAAACCACAACGACGATTTACCCCGTATTCCAGCTATTCTAGCTAGCCTTACTTTCCCTCAACTCCTCTAGCCTTCTCATCCATCCTTCTCCTTGTCCGTTTTCATTCAGGATCCATCTAACACTTTCATCCACTCCTTTTTCCTCTTCTTCCTCTTTGCTACACCTATCCAACACATGGGCCCACTCTTCCAATTCATACCCACACACCCCACACAGCCTCTCCTCTTCACTCATCCAATACTTACATTCGTTCATACCCTCTCCCATTCTAAATCTCACTACTCTGCTCCATTTACTTTCTTTATTCATTCTTTTCAAGTACTGCGGTATTCCTTCCTCTCTTACCATTACATACCACCTATTATATTTCGAGTCTCTTATCTTTTCCCACCTTTCCTCCTTTATCTTTTCTTCTCCATACTGCCTCCACCCCCTTGTTTCTCCACTCAGGCCCTTTTTTCACCTCCTTCCTCACTTCTCTTCTATCCTTCTCCCACCTCGACATCTCCCTCTCCCCTCTCTCTTCCCTACCACTAATTAAACTCAAGCACAATCTCGCCCAACTGCTCCCTCCTCCTTGCTTTAATTTTTCCTCATACCCCCACGCTCTCTTTCTTTGTCTCACCACCATCTTCTCTCTCTCCAGTTCATCCCTCAACATATAACCTGGACAGTTTCCACTCACCCCCATTGTCCATCTCAAAAAACGCTCATGCATACCTTCCACTTTTTTCATTTCTTTCCACCCCCACACCTCTACCCCATAACTCAGTACCGACCACACTAACACGTCAAACAGCCATACCCTTCTCCAATCATCTCTAAATCTCCTTTTCCCTATCCCCCACACTTGTCCCATCATTCTATTCGCTCTTTCCACTCTTCTTTTTACATTTAACCCTTGCCCTCCATTGTAACAAAACCAGAAACCCAGGTAACAGCATTCTTCCACTTCCTCCACCTCTCTTCCGTTTAGCTTCCATTCATATAGCATCCCTCCTCTCCTATTCCTAAATCTCACCATCTTCGTCTTTTCCACGTTTACCCATAGATCCTTCTCTCCTACATACTTTTCAAACTCCCTAATTAACAACTTCATACCCGCCTCATCTTCTGCCAACAGCACTATATCATCTGCATACGCCATCGCATATAATTTTTTCACTCCTATAACGACGCCTCCTTTGCCTTTTTTCCTTAATCTCTCCTCTAGATCCGCCATCAAGAGACTAAATAGCAACGGACTCAACGGGCAGCCTTGCATTAACCCTCTTCCTACCCAAAATTCCTCCCCCAGTTTCTCTCCTACTCTTACCCTCGATTTCCCTTCCCTATATAACTCCTTTAACCTTTCAATTAGCCCCTCCTCTATCCCCCTGTCCCTTAACACCTTCGACAAAATCCCTCTATTTACTGAAGGGAAGGCCGCCTTAAAATCGACGAATAGAGCTACTAACTTGCCTTTTTTTCTTCCTAAATTTCTGTTCACTAAGTAGTTCAGTACAAAAATATTGTCCATTGTCCCCATCCCTTTCCTGAACCCAGTTTGGTTATCTGGGATTCCTCCTGTTCTTTCTACCTCCTTCTCTAATCTTTCTTTCAGTACCTCCGCATACACTTTGTATCCTACTGACATCAATGTTATGCCCCTATACTCCTCCACCTTTTTCCCTTCCCCCTTTTTTACTAACGGTACGATCAGTCCTGTTTTCCAGTCATCTGGCCAACCATCTCCTCCCCATACCGTTTTGACAATCTCCCACATTTCCTCCCTCACCCTTTCACCTCCATACTTTAAACTTTCTCCTTCTATTCCATCAAGACCCCCCGCCTTGTCCCTTTTTAACCTGTCTAATGCTATTTCCACCTCCTCCCTTCTCACTTCCTCTACATCCGTTCCCTTCACTTTTTTTCTCCCCTCCCCTCTGATCCTTCCATCTACCCCTCCGCTCAATTGTTTAAAGTAACTTGTCCACTCTCCCATGCTAATTTCCTTATTTATCTCCTTTCTTTTATACCTTTCCTTATTTATAACCTACCATTCTCGACCTTCCTTCACCGATTCTTCTACTTCTTTCCTAAACCTCTCTCCCTCCTCTTCTCTTTTTCCTTTTAACAGCTTTTCGTGCTCTCTATGCCTTAAATTATATTCTTTTCTCTCTATCCTACCTTTCCTCCAATCTTTGATACTCTTCCTCAACTTCATCCTACTACTTTCGCATTCTTCATCCCACCATCCTCTGTCGTTCCACCTTTTTTGCTCTCCCTGTCCTATCTCTTTTTTCACCTTATCTATGGTTTTTTTCACTCTCTCTACTTGCTGATTTATATCCTAGTTTCCTACCGTTGACCACTTCTCTCCTTCTTCCTGCATCCTTTTCTCAAACTCAACTAACTTCTCCCTCCCCCATTTCCCCATTTTAACTTTCTTCTCCATTCGTTTAAACCCCTTTTTTCTGTTTCCTAGCGCCCCTTCTATTTCTACTATCACTGGGAAGTGCTCCGACCCAACTTCCCTTCCTACCTTCATGCTCCTAAACCTACTCCTAACTCTTTCTTCCGCTAAAACGTAATCTATTACCCTATCCCCTCTCCCCGTAAAAGTAAATTCCCCTTCTTCATCTCCTCTCATATTACCGTTGCATATCGTCCACCCCCTTTCTCCCAACTACTTCAACAGTTTCCTTCCTTCTTTATCTACTCCTTTATGTTTTGAGGACCTTTCGTATTTTCCACTTTCTTCATTCCACCTTCCTCCTCCTAACTCTCCCGTCCATGCATTAAAGTCTCCTCCTATTACTACCAACCTATCTTTTCCTACTTCCATACACTCTTCTATGTATTTCCAACCCCTGTCCTCTCCTCTCCTTCTATATATTCCTACCACATCCCATTTATCTTTTCCGATTCTTATGGTTCTTACCATGCACCCCTCCTTATCACTCTTCTTTTGCCCTTCCTCTTTGATTCTCTCACTTACCCCTGTTACCATCCCTCCCGCGCTTCTGCCCTTGCTTTGCCGCCTGCATTTCCCATCTATACCCCTTCGGTAACTTCCTTTTCACCAACTCCCAATCCCTCTTCTCCGTCCATGTTTCACTTAAAACTACTACATCCCACTTTTTTATACTCTTCCAAAAACCGTCATTCTTATTTTTAAGACCTGAGACGTTCCAGAATGCCACTTTTATTCCTCTATTTTTTCTTTCTCCTCTTGCTCCCTCCTTCTTTCCTTCCGTTTGAACCCCAACCCACTTCCCTCTATTACTAATTCTCCAGTCTGTTCATTGACTATCCACTTTTCTCCGTCTACCCAAATTGTCTCTCTACCCCATACTACCTGGTTACCCTTACTTCTTTCCTCCCAAGCTTTTTCCTCCAACAACCATCTCACTCTCCTTTCCTTCCATGTTCTATCCTACTCTATTCTTTCCTTTCTACCTTTTAAGCCTTTCTTTAAGCTCATCACCTCCCTTTTTTGCTCTTCATTTCCTAATTCTTCCACCCAAATTTTTGGAATATCCTTCTCCACCTCTCCCACGCCTCTAACTACCTTCACTTCCCCTTTCGCACCTATATCCTTTAATAACTTCTCGATCCCCTCTTTTCCCTTTCCTTTCTCTATCCTCATCCCCCTAATTATTATATTGCACTTTCTTTTTTCTTTCTCTAAATGCTCCATCTTCCTATTCAACTCGCCTACCTTCCTTTCCAACTCCTCCTCTCTTGCTGACCCCCCTCCATCTACCATCTCCCTTCTCTGATTTTCCAACCTCTCCACCCTTTCTTTTATCCCACCCATCTCCTTCCTTATCCCTTCTATCTCTACTTCCTGCTTCTTTTCCACTCCTTCCAATCTCCCCCACACCTTCTCCTTTTCCTCCTTCCACTGCACCTCCCACTCCGTCCACATTCTTTTAATCTCTCCTATTTCCCCTTTTACCTCATTCATCTTTCCTTCTAAACCTGTATCTAGCGCATCTATTTTCTTACTCATAATCTCACCTAGTTTTCTAATCATCGCCCCTACTTCCTCCTCCTCTCCCTCTGTCTCGCTAATATTTCCCTCTCCCGCCTCGCTGTCACTTACTTCGTCATCACTGTCTAATTTCTCGCCTGTCTCACCTATATCCCCTGCCGCACCTGTCCCTTTATTTAAACGCCACTGAGCCATCATTTTTGCCGAGTTACCCACCTTAACTTTTGCAAGTCGTTGCAGATTCGTATGCCTACCGCCTTTTTTCTTTATCTTACTCGACTGCTCGCCAGCTTTCCACGCTATCTGCACGTACTTGCCAGCCTTCGGAGTCTCTCTCTCTTTCCTACTATCGCTCGTGCCTGCTCCCTTTTGCTGCCTCTCCGCCTCTGAGACCACCGGCACAGTTTCGACCGACTGCTGCTTCCCTCTTTCGTCTTTCACTGGCGTTCTAGTCATCATCTCCCCGCTCTACCTTACCGACACCCCTTTCGTCTCTGTCACACCACTTACGCCTCTCTCTCTCACTCCCTCACTATATCTAACCTCAAACTCTCACTCAACTTTTTTACCTTTTTTATTCCCACTTTCTCACACACACTCACCTAATTTTTTATTTGTCCACACTCAGACACTCCAGCTTACACTGCTCCAATCTGTACACAACTCCCACTTCACTAAAATCCTTTTCTACACCTAAAAAGCTATACGGGCACTACACGCGACTTTACTCTCCAGGTACCGGAAACGGAAACCGAATCGATTGACTTATATAACTTTTATAATTGATCAAGAATTCGTAATATAATTCATATTTTTACATTTTTTTGCATAAAAATTTTTTTTTAACAACTTCCCCAATTAAGGCCAGGTTCCTCTAAACAATTTTCAAAAAATCTAAAATTTTTTCCCCCCGTAAATTGCTAGAAAATACTTTTAGAAATAATATAGAATTAGTCCCGAAGGTCCGCACGACCGAGAAGTAGATATACAAGAGGGAAGAGCGGTGAGCGCTAAGCGGTAAATCCAGCCGCTCGAGCGGCCACATAAGCGTCTAAAGATTATAGGACTGCAGCAAGAAATAAAAAAATTCTTGAAAATGACACCCATGACGACCAGGAAGAAGTTGTGTACGCAGCCGGATTGGATACATGTGTAAAATTCACTTTTTTTTAACGATTTTTCACGAACAAAAACTTTAATCGCTTTTTTCTCAAAACCACGTTTTTCTCGAAACAACGTTTTTTGAACTGGGTGTCACTCTTATTTAGAAACTATTGCACTTATCAACATGAACCAAACGTCATTTTACTCTTCAAATGTCTCTCTATGGTGTGAACTAGAACCAAAAATATTCATCATTATTTAAAAAAGTTATAAACAATTAAAAGTGAAAAAAAAGGGTTAAAAATTGAAAAGTCCCGCCATTTTGTTTTTTTTTTGTGAAAATGTTTCATTCTAGTTCACACCATAGCCAATGTCATACAGAATAAGAAACCATTTTGATTTTTGCTTTCAATTGAATGGATTCAGAGATATCGTGACACCCACCAACAAAAGGGATTTTTTTGAACAGCCATTTTCGGTGCCGCCATTTTGAAAAAAAAAATAAAATAATTTTTTTCAATTAGTATTTTTATGTGTCTTTGTATATGAAAAAAGTTTGATTTAAACAATTTTTTTGTAATATCAATAAAATAAGTTTAAAAAAAACACGTTTTTTGGAGGAACCTGACCTTAAATGATTTGTAAACAATTAATTGACAAGTTGCTAGCTTGGTGGGTTATGTCAATCTTTATTTTCTTAATACCAATTATTAAAAAGAAATTTTATATAAAAAATGAACTCTTTTTTGAAATTAATTATTTTCTTTTATATCAAGTTTTCCTAAGTTAAGACGCTTTTCCTAAAATACAATCCAAATTGTAACGATCGATTGAAAATCTTTTTATTAAAATTTGTTATATATTTTCTTTCAGTAAATTTGTATTTTAAATATTAATCAGCATCAACTAACTTTATTTTTTAACATACTTATTTAAATATAATTACTACTCTCAACAGTAAAAATTAAGCTAAAATATTTTTTTTTTAATTAAAAAATCGTTTACAAATATTTGTAAACTACTATTTTGTTGAAATGATTAAAAATTGATGGAAACAGAAACAATAACGACTTTAGATGCATTTATTGTATCTATTATTACATTTATGAAAAAAATTTTATTATATGAATCAAGATTAGTCAAGTCTTGAACAACTGAATATTCAATAATCTTGGGTTAACAAACTTCTCGATATTTCGAGATATTTGAAACAAATTCAAGATAATCTTGTCTTGTAGTGCATCACTACTTATTTGTAAGTGTATATGCACTTACTGAAAAAGTGGAAGACTTTTAATATCTAAATAAGTGAATATTCACCCTGAGAAAAAAATACTATTGAATCAATTACATCTATCTTTGATTCATTTAATAGTGTCATTGCCGGCTGCCATTAGCATATGCTATTAAATCTAAAGCACTGCTTTTAATGATTCTACAGTGTCACTTCTATTAAATCAAACCATGATTGGTTGCATTATCAGTATATTGCTAAATTGTTTTGAAATATATGTATATGCTGTAAATTTAATAAAATAAGTTCTATTGTATCAATAAGTCATTCCTACAGAAGAATAGTATATAATGTTACCCCTAAAGTAGCAGTTTTTTACATTGTATACAGATGCTTTCAATTTGATAGCACCATGCTATTAAATTGAAAGTATCTGACTTTGAAGCAATAACACCTTACTTTTGGGAGATAAAAATAATGAATCAAAATAAATATTAATTCTCATTAACTAGCAACATCCTATCAGTTGTACGGAATCTTTGTATTTATTTATTATATTTGAAATTTATTATTTATTCTATTTTATAACATTTTTACATTATTTTTATACATATAACATATACATCTTAATTTTAACGCACAACTTATAAATTAAAATATTTGACGCTGAGAGGTCTCGAACGCGCGAACCCTGGTCCTAAAGCCCGACGCTTTAACCACTATGCCATACACTCGCTGGTAGACGTTTCACGAACTGCCTATATAAGCTACTACAAAAGGTTGGGGAAGAACATTGCCAAGAAAAAAAAGTGCCAAAGGATTCAATAGCATCTGCTATTGGCAGTCCGCAAATACGCCGTTTATTCGAAACGAAAGCATATGCTATCAAATCTAAAGCAGGGTGTTTACAATTCTACAGTTTCTTACATGATTCAAATACTCAAATATTTCTTTCAAAAATACCATGACAACATTTTAAGAGAACTATGTTAAATAAATATTAAAATATGATATTGATTTAAGTAAATTAACAATTGAGTAGATAACAGTGATTTGATAGCACCATGCTATTATTTCAAAAACTTCAGACTTTTGGTTTAAAGGTTTATGCTTATGAACTAATAAATCTGTCATTGAGGTAATGACATAGAATTCAATAACATGAAGATATTTGATTGAATAGTATTTTTTTCTCAGTACACTAGAGTGGTCGTTAAAAATTACATTTTGGAATTTTGTCTATTTCCGACCCTCATTTAGACACAAATTAAAAAAAATAGACACGTATTTTTTTTAAATTAATATTTAGTGGTACATGTACGCTATTGATTTAATAAGCAGTTTAATTTTCACGTTTTTTTTTAGAATTAATATTCTGTAATAATATTATTATTTAAAAAAATTGATAAAAATAAAAATAATCTATTAGTAAAATCTTTAAGTCCCGTTTTAGCAACTTTAAATTTTAGGAGGGCGCCAGTTAAACAAATCTTTAAGATTCCAAATTCTAATTATTTATTTAACAAATTTTTAAACTGATTAACTTTTAATCGTATGAAACTATTTTCCGAGAAACAGAAACTAAATCAAGGAAGTGGATTCGGTAGGAAAGAAATTTAGGCCATGTATCAATTTCAGTTAATATTCATTGCCACTAGTTCGTCAGACAAACAGTTTATTTAATAAACAAATGAAGTTAAACAAATCGAACATTTTTGCAAGAATTTACATTTATAAAAGTTCTAATAATCTGATGGTGTGAAACTCGTTGGCCGGAAGGGACGCTATGAGCACATTTCACGTTTCGATCTTTTACATTTCAACAAATAAAATTCTAGAAACAATAAATAACTTTAATTTTGATAAAAGATCTTTTAATAATACAGAGACTTCCCTCGAGGAGTATTTCGAACTAACGAGAATCTTTCAATTGTAAAATAAAAAAACTTTATTTCGGAAGTGACACCCCAACGATTTTTCCCGAGCACATGTTTCCAGAGAGTACGACTTTAGTCTCAATTCGACACTTTTAAACACTTTAAATCCGACACAATGACACAAGGGAGAATCGGATAAAAATCTCTGTATTTTACACGTTAATTTTAACTTCAGCTTCAGTCACGTGACCAAACGTCAGCCGAGTGGAAAAACCATTGAAGAGGCTAGTTGTTGAGGAGCCCCGGCAGCTGCCATTTCGTGCACCAAAATAATACATTTTAATTTGGGAAGAGATGCTCAAAGCAACCAATTTTCATAAGAATAACCAAAATTCAAAAATTCTAGAACCATTGTGGCCCTCTGGAAACTAGATACCCACTGTCGATCAAGGTGCTCCAACAGCTGTCTTCCTCTGGCGGTTGGCGCGAAGTTTAATTCAAAATACTGACCAAATTTTTACACTTGTCCATTAAATAATTTAGTTGCTCATAAAACAAAGAAATAAATAAAGAATATTAATAAAACAATTAGTCAATAATTACAGTGATCTTTCCCAGGTATTTTGACCCTTGTTCCAAAGTAAAAATCTTGCCCGTTAAAGGCAAATACATAAATACATGCAAAATTTCAATAACGTACATGCACCACTAAATATTAATTGAAAAAAAATATGTATCTATTTTTTTCAATTTGTAACAAAATGAGGGGCGAAAATGGACAAAAATCTAAAATGTCATTTTTAACGGACACCCTAATATTCACTTATTCAAATTTAAAGATTACGTGAAGCAAACATACCAAAACGTAAAAAAAAAATTTTTAAAATGCTGTTTTTTCAGGTCAAATGCATGAAATGGAAGAATTATGGCTCTTTTTTGTAGAAAATTAAACGATCTTTAATGTGGTAGGTTTGATTTTTAAAATTAATTTAATTTTTATCAAGAAAAGTAAAAACGAAAACTTTAAGTTAATTTTTCATGACCTTCGACCATTTAAAAAATTTTTTACAATCGCTTAAAAAATGGGTTAAACATTAGAGATTTTGTTTACAAAATGAAAGCATGGCAGCTTTTGTAGTTTAATTTTTATTTAATTTACAATATCTTGGTATTTTACACAAATATTTAAGACTTAAGATATGTAATAGTTGAAACTTATTTAAATTTATATCCTTATATGATTAATGTTATTGTTAATCTTATGAGGATAAGTAAATTAAAGAATTTAATCCGTAAAATATAAAAATATTTTTATGTAACAGGAGCATGTTTTCCTCGGTTTCTCGTCGCGTTTTTGAGACGTAAAGCACACCTTTACGTCAAACAGTAGCTTGACCGTCCTAGGCAGGCAAAATATACTTTACAGTCCTATGAGCATGCTCCGCATGCGCCCAGGACTCCAAAGTATACTTTGCCTGTCTATGACGCCAAGCTACTCCCTGACGTATAGGTATGCTTTGTGTCTCAAAAACACGCCAAAAACCGAGGAAAACTTACTCCTTTTACATAAACTGTCGTGTGCACCTCGGAGTTAATTCTTGTTCTCGTCCTTGCTTGTTTACAGTACTCGGCTTCGCCTCGTACTGCAAATTAAGCTCGGCCGAGAAGCGCGCATCTTACCTCCTCGGAACACAATGGCTTAGCTGGTCTATGACTATCTTTTGACAAAACCTTTTATAAAAAAATTTTCTGACTACGTCCTTATTCTCATTCTAATTTTAAGGCAAAGTATGAATTGGATCATGAAAGTTAAAAAATTACAGATATAACTTACTAACAATAAGAAGGGAATATGAGCAGAAGCGAACACTGCGTGTGAACGTAATGTCATTATAATGTTAGCCGACACGACAGGCATAACTACAGGGATATCTTTTGTCTTTAACAGAAACAGATATTATCTTTCTATTTTCACTGTGAGAACAAGGAGGTGTCATTTTATGAATCATCGAATTTAATTGACTTTACATAAGTTAATGTCAATGTTCGTTTGCACAAACAAAAAATACCCCACGAACGTGAAGTTACACTAATTTAGATCGAATAAAGCAAAGAGCATAAGTGAAGGGTCAAAACATTATTTTGTCAAAACGCAATTTTATTCGTAAATATTATTCAATTGTGAAAACCTAATGTTGTTCTTTCAAATCACATCATAAAGCATATTTTTGCAAATACTAGTAATTTAAAATTTACATGTTCACGTCCACACGCAGTCTTTGTTTCTGCTCACATATTCCCTTCTTAGTAAGTTAAATCTGAAATTTTTTAAATTTTATGATCCAATTTATACTTTGCCTGAAAAGTAGAATAAGAATAAAGACGTAGCCAGAAAAAGTTTTTTTTTTAAGGTTTTGGCAAAATATAGTCAAGGTTTCCAGCTAAGCCATTTTTCACTTTGTTTACTTAGACTCAAAAATATTTAGAGGGGAGAGGGTCAGCACCTATACCCCCTCTGGCTATGGCCTTAAATAAGAATAATTTATTCTTGATCATATGTTTCACTAAAGATAAAACCTTAAAAAGAATATAAGTCTTAATTTTTTTTCTTATTTTTACGTCATTTTTATCAAAATCCTTCGAAAAACACGAATCCTTGCCTTTTTGATTTTGTCAAAAGCATTTTCTTATGTAGTTTTGAGCACAAAAAAAGATAGCCTTATCAGATTTTGTTGTCATTTTGCCAATGTCTGGACTCCTTTCTGCGCATCTTGCACAGCTGACTGAGTGATCGTTTGATTTTTGAGGGCTAAACCTGAAAAGGAACAACATAATGGAGTACCAGCGAGTCCTCCAACAACTCTGAGATTGGTGATTGTTTTCCCTGCGGCTCCGCCTGGTTATTTTGTATGTGCAGGGCTGCACCAGTGCCCAGTGTGCCGAATCAACTGACCACTCATGGGAAGTGCGGATCTCACTCGTGATTCTAGTGTGCTAATTTTATATTAAATCACTTTGGTTATTTCTATGTGCCGTGTTTTCTTAGAATCAGTGTTTTCCCTGTGTCGTTTTCTCTTTTGTGAATGGTGCCTACGACCGCTGAGAGTGCGGTACGAGTCCTAACACGTGGTTCGAGCTAGCCGTGAGAGGCTTGCGGTGACGTCGGTGCTCGCGAGGTCCGGACAGCATCCCTGTCTGGCGCCTGGGAAAAGTTCCCAAAAATAAATAAACGGTCCTCGTAAGTTGTTGGCAAATTCAAAGTGTGAAACTCGTCAACCCGAATTTCGAAGCTGCCAACGTCACCATTTTTGTGTCGCAGTTATGGGCCGTCGCAAGAGAGAACGAAAAGTGACAGGTGAAATGTGAAAAGTTATTTAATTTAAAAAATTAACGATCTCGAACAGAAAAAGTTTGAAAAGAAAATTTGATTAAAAGTGCTAAAGTGTAAATAAAATTCTTTATTTCGAGTCTCGTTAATAATTCAGTGAAACTAAATGTTGTTCGTTTCAAATAAATGGCACTAGTTTGTCTCGAATTAAGTGAGAATCCGACACTTCTGGTGAGTACATTGCTTTGATTTTATAATTGCTCTTGCTTTATTTTGAAAATAACTGGTCTCGTAGAATATTTTTATCTTTTGTGTTTTGTGGTAGAATTTAAAGGGAAATAATTAAATTGATAACATTGAGTATTTTGGTACAGAGAAAAAGCACTGGGCCGGCAGCACTTCCTGTCCGGTATATAAGGCAGAATTGCAGAAGCTTAAACAGGCAAAAGCCTAAAGCTTCTGCAGATCAATCTGCATAAGTGTAAGGAGGCCCAAGACCTCCTGATGCAGACAGCCAGGGAAAGGAAGATCGATGTCTTGTTCTGCACTGAACAGAACAGAAAGAGCGATCCTGTTCCCTGGTATCAAGATAAATCTGGAAGAGCAGCCATTCAGATCTGCAATTCCGAGTTACGGGCAGATAAGTTCCTGGAGACGAGCAGTGGCTTCGTGTGGGTGGAAATGGCAGGAATACGTATGTATAGCTGTTATTTCTCACCCAACGACAAACTGTCAGCCTTCGAAGATCAGATATACGACCTCGAAATGAGCCTTAGAGAATCCAAGTTGGATACCCTCATTACAGGTGACTTTAATGCTAAGTCACCAGAATGGAGGGAGACAAGGCTCGATAAAAGAGGAATCTTGGTCGGAGAAATGATCTCCAGGAACAACCTGATGGTTGCGAACCAGGGGAGGTCTTGGACCTTTAGGAGAAACGGGCAGGGTTCGATCATCGATCTAACGATCGCAACGAGCCCCCTGCAAAAAAGGATTAAAAATTGGCGCGTCCTGGAGGATTATACCTACAGTGACCACCAGTATATCGAGTTTTCAGTCTCAAGGGGAGACACGCTGCGGGCCAGGAACCACGGAGTTCTCCGTGAGAATGGCCCAAAGTGGAATATTAAGAAAATCGACAAGGACAAGTTCGGCCGGTGCCTGGAAGAATTCCGCCTCATGGAGGATCTGGGATGGGTGAAGAGGCCGAACAATCTCGAAGGGGAAGTGCGGACGGTGAAAAATATGATTGTCACCGCATGCGACGCGTCTATGCCGCGTTGTAGAAGCACAACACCAAGAAGAAGAAATGTATACTGGTGGTCAGAGGAATTGGCCTCTTTGCGAAAGGCATGCCTCAAAGCAAGAAGGAGATATGACCGTTCAAACGGAGATCCTCTGCTAAAGGAGGCATATACAGAGGCCAAGAGAATCCTCAGGAAGGAGATACGCGCTGCAAAAAGAAAGAGCTGGAAGAACCTAATCGGTGACGTCGAAAATGACCCATGGGGTCTGGCTTATAAAATCGTTAACAAGAAATTGTTATCGAGGCAAAAGACTCCCGGTCTAGACAATCCCGATTGGGTCCAGCAAATCATAAAGGCCTTGTTTCCTCCAGCAGAGCCATGGCCTAGGAAGGACTGGAGTAACTGTCATGTCGGTGAGGAAGAACTCTTCACTCTTACAGAATTACAAAAAGCAGGCAGTAGGTTAAAGCCAGGCAAAGCGCCGGGATTAGATGGGATAGGCAACGAGATCCTTAAGGAAGTGATCGTTGCTTCACCTCAGATTCTCCTAGACTGCTATAACAACTGCCTGAAGAGAGGAGAGTTTTTCCGCGACTGGAAAAGACAGAGGCTGGTCCTCCTAAGGAAAGGAGCCAAACCTCTAGATAAAGTCGCATCCTACAGGCCTATATGCCTGTTAGATACGATGGGTAAGCTTCTAGAGGACATGGTTCTGCAGAGAATGCAATCTCACTTGACCGGAGAGAATAGTCTGTCTGACAACCAATTTGGTTTCCGCAAAGGCCTGTCCACAGTAGACGCCATTCAGAAGGCGGTGGACCTAGCCAGAGAAGGAAAAAACAAATTGGGACCAGGGAAGAAAAAGGGCTTCTGCGCGTTGGTAGCCATCGATATACGCAACGCGTTTAATACCGCGCGATGGGAAGATCTCATCAAGTCGATGAGAAACAAAGGAATACCGCCCTACCTGTTGCGGATAATGGATAATTATCTTAGCGACAGGTGGGTAATATACGAGGGTGACACCTGCACTCTGAAAGAGGAGATGCAGAGAGGTGCCCCTCAAGGCTCGAGGATAGGACCATTCGTATGGAATGTCTCGTATGACGACTTCTTGCGAATGGGTCTACCTAAAGGCGCGGTGATCATCGGCTTCGCGGACGACGCGTTGATCGTATGCACTGCCGAAACTGTAGAAGCCCTGGGCGTATTGGTGAACGAATGTCTGAGACGGGCAAAGAGCTGGCTGGAGGCCAGAGGCCTTCAAATGGCTCTGGAAAAGACCGAAGCGCTGCTAGTCACAGACAGACGTGGTTATACAGCCCCTGGTATTCAGATAGACGGATTCGAGGTCCAATGGAGGAATCATATCAAATATTTAGGTGTCGAACTAGACAAATTTTTGAATTTTAAACACCATATAGCCGTGGCATGTCAGAAGGCCGGACAGTGTTCGGCAAGTTTAGCTCGTCTAATGCCGAACATTGGTGGGCCTTCTGAAGCAAAGAGGAGACTGGTGGCGAGTGTTGCCCTTTCAAAGCTGCTATACGCAGCACCTGTATGGGCGACGACCCTGCGAAACGACAGAAGCAAGACCATCTGTAGAAGGGTGCTGTCCGCGCAGAGAACTATTACGAAACGTATTATTTCGGCCTATCGGACAGTGCCGACGTGTGCTGCTCAGGTCCTTTCCAGCGTCCCGCCGGCAGATCTTTTGGCACAAGAAAGGGAGGAAGTTTTCCTCCTTTTCAAGAAGAGAAATTCTTCCGCATATACGGAAGATAATAGACCCAGCAAGGACCAAATTCGCCGAGATGCGAGAAGCAGACTCGTCGATAGATGGCAAGAACGATGGAGCGGGGAGGAGACAGGCCGATGGACGTATCGGCTGATACCTACACTCGCCACCTGGATAAGTAGGAAACACGGAGTGGTTTCCTACTATTTAACCCAAGCTCTCACAGGGCACGGGTGTTTCGGCTCCTATCTGGAGCGATTTAAAAAGGTTGATAGCTCGGAGTGTGTGTACTGCAAGTTCCCAGTGGACGACCCAGAGCACACACTCTTCAGCTGTAAGCGTTGGGACGCGGAGAGGCGGGTTATGTTTACCAGTGTTAATCGCAAGGTTACACCGGAGAACATGGTCCCGCTTATGACTCGCTCTCCCGAGGATTGGCGAACCATCGAGACCTTCATACATTATGTTATGAGGGTCAAAGATCTCGATGGTCGCCAAAGAATGGAGGTCCCGTAGAATAAGGGAGAAAGTCGCTTCGGCGACAGAAGAGGGGATATAAGACTACTCCCGATGGCGATACGCGCGAAAAGTGCTAGCCGGGAGTGGTCCTAAGGTCCCCAAATAAGGGTGTGTTTTTAGCGGGTCGGCAGAACATCGCCACCCCCGCATAACCCTGTAGTACGGGCTACAGGGTACCTGAAGGCAGGTTTTCACATCCTACGCAAAAAAAAAAAAAAAAAATATTTTGATTTAATTAATGAAACACATTGTTCGGTAGATTGTTTTTTTTATCGCTTTCAGGTATGTTTGACAGGTACCTAGACCTGCAGTGTTCCCCCTACCACTCCACGCGAGTTTAGTTTTTTTCATTTTTCCGAAAAGTGACACCCAATAATTTTTGAAAATTTTCGGTAAGTTACCAAAGTTTCCGGTAACTTAAGAAATTTTTTGATTTTAAGTGTAATAATTTGCATTTTCGTTTACCGGAAGTGCAAAAGACCGAAAATAAGGAGAAAATTAACCGGAAGTCGGAAAATTTTAAGATAGAAAACTAAGATTTAAGCTAATAAAGTAAAAAGAATCCACCCACATGTTTTTGTTTTGACAGGTCAACTCGAGTGTGGGAGAAAGTGACAGTTTGTTCTCCCTACACAGCCAGCTCGTACTGGAAAAGATTGTCCAGTGTTTTTGAGACGATAAAGTTGTCATTTTAAAAATTTAAAGAATTGTAGGGAAAGGTTAGGAAGACCCGAAAATTTAGAAATTTAATAAATATGTCGATTTTCAGTAAAGCACGAAAGAATCAAAAGTGCTAGTTTATTAGCTTGTTTACAAAATTTTTGAGATCCTAGAAAAATTTATTAATCAAACTTTTTCGAAATTTAAAAAATTCAGGGTTAGGTAATTTATCCTACGCGATAAGAATTTGAGAAATTTACGGAAATTTACCAACGTTCTTTGGAAAGTTTTTGGTTTTATAGGAAACTTAGAAATTTAACCGATGAAAAGTACGGAAAGTGTGGTTATTTACCCAATACATAGCGAAAGTTAGGAAACTTACGGAATTTTATCAACGTTCCAGAGAAATTTTTCAGTTTGACGGTGCTTTGAGGTTTTAGACTGAAAAAGAGTACGGGAAGTGTGAGAACTTTCTGATCCAACCGGAGAATTTTTTAAATTTAACCGGAAATTTACCATAGGTCGTAGGAAACTTTTCAATTTTACCGTTAATTTAAGAAATAAATTGAAAATTTAGCCAAGACGTGTGGTAACTTATGTGATCAATCAGTAATTTTTACAACGGACGAGGTATTTTACCAGGTGACGTGGTAATTTACCCATAGAACGTGGAAATTTATCAAAACGAGCGGTAATTTACTCAATTAGTGTGGAAAGTTACCAAAATAAGCGGAAATTTACCCAATTGGTGTGGTAATATTTCCAAAGACGGGGTAATTTACCGGAAATTTATGGAAATTTTTGATTTTATATAAATTTTTTGGTTTTTATCGAAAATGGGCCTAACTAATTAGAAATTTTGATTTTTGCGGAGACAATCAAGTAGTCAAGTAGACAATTTCCCATTAAAAGCTTGTGTCGAAATTATCAATCGATAAACCGGACCTGGTAGCAGAACTTACCGATTACTTAATAGTTTTTCCTTTTGATTTAACTTTTAGAGTAGAGTTTGATAACAAGTAGGTGCAATCGAACAAAATGGAGTCAAAGGATAAGGCCAATAATCACGAAAGCGTGTTTAATGACGATAGCCAGGAGACAGTGGTGCTTACATCCGAAAGTGAGAACATGAGGCCACCTGGTCCCCTTTAGCGTCTAGTACCCTCTTCGAAAAGCTTACAACGAGCAACGATAGTGGAGATCAGACTTGAGGGAAGGGGAATAGCGCGAGTCAATTCAGTGGGAGTGGGGATGTGCGGTCGGCAAAAAGTATTACAGTCGATCAGGTTCAAGCAGTGTTGTATCACTTTGCGGTTAATAGTACCGGAACCGAAGAAATAATTCGGTCCCGTTTGGAAAGGCTTCTAGCGAGGATCGATGGCGATGATACTACGGCCTGGTTTTCGGAAGATCAGACCGTTGAAAAAACGTGAACCAACCGAGACAAGAGCAAGGCTCGAATGCTCCCGCAGATCCCGCCCACCCTAGTACCTTAACCGAGACAGAACCAGTCATAGTGAAATGCTGGAATTGTAAAGAGGAAGGGCACTACCAAAATGGTTGTGCTCGACCTAAAGGGGACAATTACTGTCGTCGTTGTTGAAAAGAAGGCGTGGCAACCCGAACATGTAAAAATTGTCCGGGAAACCAGAGAAAGGAGGAAAAGTAGTGGTCGACTACTCCTCCTCCTTAATTGATATGTCGACCCAAGAAAGTAACGTTACTTTATCTACGGAGCAATCGAGTCCTGAGTGCCTAGAGGAAATTTGTTCTCCAGCGGTATTTGTTAAACAACCGACTGCAGATAACAGTTCACAAACTCCTACACCACTCCCAGAGCAAACGAGTACTAAGTGCCAAGAGGTACCACGAGCGTCGAGGATAATCGTTGATAAGAAACTGACCACGGCGAAGGCCACCCGACCGCCTGAGGCCTGCCAAGCTATCTTTCCCAACGATCATGTGGAGGGAAGTATCGGCAAGTGCCCTTGGGAAGGCAATCAGGCCATTTCGAGCATTCTCAAATCCGAAAACGCGTCGACTGATTTACAAACCCCAGATGCGAAACAGCCGTTGCTGTTAGCGTTCGAACCGTATCTGCTATATGTTACCTCCCAATAGAAGTAGACCGCGTATCGCGCATGATGGTGTTAATCGTTCCAGGAATGGGTGAACAAGTTTTCCTGGGAATCGATTTTATACACACCTTCGGTATTGTTCATGATGGTAAGTAAAAAAAATTATACATGTCCGACTACCCGGACGAGGTACACTATTATACCGAAGAAGGGATCGAGTCAAATAGTAGAGGCAGTGACCGTACCTCACAGAGCATGGACCAGGTACATGGCCTCAAAACTATTACGACCGAGAAAAGGGAAGATCTAGAGAGCTTCGTAGCAGCTCTCCTTAACCCGGTCATAGAGCGCTTACCCTGTACAAGCAGGATAAAGCACGTGATCCAAGTACACGGTCACGAGCCGATAAAGCAACAGTATTGTAGGGTATCCCCAAAAGTCCTTCACGCGATGCATGAAGAAACGAGAAGAATGCTCGAGGAAGGCATAATTGAACCATCGAAAAGTGGTTGGTCGAGCCCAGTAGTAATGGTGCGCAAAGCGGATGGGACTTATCGGCCCTGTATAGATTTCCGAAAAGTAAATAAGATCGCTAAACCTGGCGCTTATCCATTGCCCAAGATGGATATGATTCTTGAAAAACTTCGAGTCGCGAAATGCATCACGACTCTAGATCTGAAGTGGGGATATCACTAGATTCCCCTAGCAGAAAGTAGTAAAGAGTACACTGCTTTTACCGTCCCTGGTATGGGGTTATTCCATTTCAACAGAATGCCGTTCGAAATATCAGGAGCTCCAGCAACGTTCCAAAGGCTGGTAGACTTCTAGATAGGCCCAGAAATGGAACCGTACGTGTATGCATACCTAGACGACATAGTGATCGTGAATGAGACGCTCGAAGAACACAAGCAGTGGATAGAAAAGGTAATTAAGCGATTACAGGAAGCAGGCCTTACGATTAATCCTCAGAAAAGTGAGTTCGGTAAAACGACGGTCCGATATCTGGGATTTCTCGTAAACCACAATGGCCTACAAGTAGATTCGGAAAAGATCGAACCGCTTAAGTCATATCCGGCGCCAAAAACGATTAAGCAGCTGAGAAGATTCCTTGGCATGGCGTAATGGTATCGCCATTTTATTCCGCAATTAGCGACCCTAGCAGAACCACTTAACAAATTATTAAGAAAAGGTGCTTCGTGGCAGTGGGAAGATTCCCAACAGTTAACGTTCGAGCAAATTAAAGAGAAAATCTCTATTACACCGACTCTAACATATCCCGACTTTGAGTTGCCGTTTGAATTGCACACAGACGCGAGCGATTTCGGTGTTGGTGTGGTTTTGACCCAGCAACAGGACAGGAAGAATCAAGCAATAGCGTACGCGAGCCGAACGCTCACGGAGGCCGAAAGAAAATACTCAGTCACCGAAAAGGAATGTCTAGCGGTGATTTGAGCAGTATAAAAGTTCCGACATTACCTAGAAGGATTTCACTTTACCGTCATTACTGACCATAGCTCACTACGTTGGCTCCATAATCTGCATAACCCAACGGGTAGGTTACCTTGGTGGGCGACTGATCTCCTAGAATACGACTTCGAGATAATACACAGGAAGGGTTCAGAACACCTCGTCCCTGATTCTCTTTCGAGAATATACGAAGAGGAGATGGCGTTACTAATAGCGGCCATAACCCCGGTTACAGACCAATGGTACAGCCAGCGTGTGAGAGACGCAGAGAAAACTCCAAAGAAATTCCATGGTTGGAAAGTTACCGACGGTAAGCTATACCATTACCTCCCAAACCCGCTTATCGATTTGGTGTTCGATGATTTAGACGCGTGGAAACTCGTGATACCAGTTGACGATAGAGAAGAAGTGTTCAACGAAATTCACTGTAACCCACAGGCAGCGCATCTCGGTATCGAGAAAATATACCGACGCACAATGATTCAGTACTACTGGCCGGGAATGTATAAAGACATCAAGGCTTGGGTCGGCAGATGTGACATTTATCAGAAGATTAAGCCAGACCAAAGACAAGCTGCAGGCCTGATAAGCTGCCGAGTTATACAGCAATCCTGGACAGTAGTACCTACCGATGTGATGGCCCTTTGGCCCAAAACAGCACTAGGATTTGAGTATCTAGTTATATTCGAAGATTTGTATACTCGCTGGATAGAATTAGCCCCAATGCGAAAGGCGAACGCAGAAACGATTATTAAAGCCTTTGAAGATCTAATTCTATTCCGGTGGGGAGCTCCCCAAGTCTTAGTGTCCGACAACGGAACCGAGTATGTAAATCAGGCGTTCGAAGATCTCACCGATGCATACGGAATCATACATTCTTTCACGCCGGTATATCAACGGCAAGCCGATCCTGTGGACCGGGTGAACCGGGTAATCAAGACAATGATTTTCGCTTATGTCTCAAAGAATCACAAGCAGTGGGACGTCTATTTAAAAGACTTACGGTTCGCGTATAACTCCGCTATGCACGGAAGCACCGGAATAAGTCCAGCGTATTTAAATTTAGCACGCGAACTCAAACCGTATCACAGCATTAGGGCGCAAACGGAAGCAGCGTCATACCGAATCCCCGACTATCCCGAAGAGTGGCTAGAACGCATAGAAAAGTTAAAAGAGCAACAGGATCTCGTATCAGTACAGATGGATGCCGCATTCGACCGTCAAAAAGTAAATTATGATAAGAGACGCCGACATGCCGCATTCAAAGTAGAAGATCTGGTAATGTGTAAAAAACAAGTTACGTCATCGGCCCGCAAAGGCATATCACGTGGATTCGGGAAAAAAATCAAGGCCCGTACACTGTAACGCGAGTTTTAGGTCCGTCAGTGTAGAGACTCTAGAGAGGGAGGAGGTAGGAGTAGATCCCAGGGTTTTTAACCCTGTTTTAAAAAGTTTTTAACAGTGTACACAATTTCGGTGTAAAGTTGAATTAAACATGGGTAAAACCCCTTTTTACTTTTCAGAGGAGGAAGACAAGTTGCGCCAGGAAGCTGACAGAAAAAGAGACCTGGCAACGAGAATGCAAAACCTACTCCTAGAATATGGGGAGGTGAACGCCATTATCCCAATGGCAAACAGAGTACACCCAAGGACTCCACCCCCAACCGATAACATCGAAGGCCCAAGAGGGTATCCGAAGCCGAATGCAGGACAAACACAACAGCAAGCCTTACAACGGGAATATCCGTTACCAGCCGTACTCAGAGAGAATCGCGGAGCAATTTCAAGAGTAAGAGAAGGAGCTTATGGACGCGGTAACGCAAGACATTTCGGCAGTGCAGTGGCAAGAACCGAGGACCCCTGCCGAAGCTAAAGTACAAGCGCTAAAAGGCGACCGGTCATGGCGCGAGTTCAGGGTGAAGAACCCGAGACCCCCAAAGTACTTACGGGAATTAAACAAACGGCGAGACGAACAAGCCAGATGGGCTAAAAGAGGTTGGCTTGAAGGACAACAAGACCGAAGACAGCGAGAGGGTCACAATAAGTGGCTCCTAGAACAACTCCATCCAAGCCCGGAGGAACTGGAAAGAAGGGCCAAGAATAAGAAGGAGTATGAGGAGGCGTAAAAGAAATGGACAGCAACCTTGGCAGCCGAAAAGGAACATGAGGTGAATGAGAAATTCGTCCGAGGTTTGGCCAATCAATTAGCAGACCAGGCGGTCGGACAATCCTGCGAAACCCGAGGTTGGAGATCAGATTTGCCGAACGAGCCACCACGCACGGAATGTGACTGGTGTCGTCGCTGAAACGGTCAAGGACACGCTCAGGACCATTGCCTTAACCTGAGACGTCGCAGGCATTAAAAGAGCGGCAGAGAGAGGTTTCAAGGGAGTAATAATACGACCAGGAAGATAACCTGAAGAAGAATAAGGGTAAACCCATTGATATTGAAAGACATTTTTTTCTTTTGTTCGTGAGTTTTAGTTTGAACTGGTAAAGCCGAGTTATATAATTTTTTTGTTTACTCTACCCTTGAATAGTTACGACTCTCGAGAGGAGCCATAGTGCTTAAGAAACACATTTTTCGTTTAAGTGGCCTCTTTCCCCCACAACATGTGGCGTTACTTTTTTATATTGTGTTACTTTTCCTTGTTTTTTGAAATACCTTACATTTTTGATTCACGCTACCAGCGTACTATACAACTGCAATTGTTAAAAACGTTATAGATAATGATACTGTCAAGACGAAAATTTAGTAACGGAAATAAAAATCTTGCATTTTCTTTATAGCATTCTCTTAAAAGTTTACGGGGTGTAAAGACATTATTTACTATCCCGACTTCCAGTTACTATCCCGTCCCAGATTCCTGAAAATGTTGATTTATCGAGGGGTAACAATTTCACAAGGGTGAAACTGTGAAGCCTCAAAGAATAAGGTAAGGTGAGAGAAGGGAACACTGCTAGTCAACAAGGGGAGATAGTTGGAGTTTGGTTAGGTTAAAAGCACAGAACCTCTGCTAGACCAGTTATAGGACGGTAATCCCAAGTAAATCAGAAGGTGTAATACTTTGCCTGGCGGAGTGGGGGGCAACCCAGTCGCTGGCTTAGAGTGCGGAGGGGAGTTTCCGTTTAGGCCCAGAGGAGTTGTAACGAAGTTTTTCAGAAATCTCGTTACAAAATTGGATTTTTAGGGTTTTTCCCGAAAAGTCCAAATTTAAAGTAGTTTCCCGCGACGCGTGAGAGGAAATACGCTTCTATTCGTTAGCCAAGCCCGGTTTCAAAATTCTCCGGATTGGCGAATATAGTTCAACACTAAAAATTCTGGAATAATTTGAATTTACTAAAATTAAGTTTATAAAATTTATATGTGTCTATATATATGTCTTGGCCGAATGACGCAATAAATCTGTGAAATTATATCTGACATGGGCCTCTGTAGCTTAGTGGTTAGAGCAATCCATCGCCAATTAAAAGATCCGAGTTTGAATCCCGGCGGAGCTAAATATCCGATATTTTTTCACAGAATTTTCTAATTTCAAATCGTGTTCAATTTGATTTAAATTTTGAAAAAAAAATTGTGAATTTTCGAACTCAGTGTCGATATAGCAGGTTTCGAAGATGCACGATTTGTGTACAAGCGTATTCATGATTGGCGAATATAGATCAACACCAATAATTCTGGGAAAATTTGAATTTGCTAATATTTTTTTTATTTTGTTTGTCAACTAAAAATATTTGTCTCCGCTGAATTATCATGTTATACTAGAAATTGTAACCTTAAATTATTCTGTAAGAAGCACAGTGAACCGCACTTCTCATAGAATAAATATTATTAAGAATTAAATAAGTTAAACAAACTGGTCAGTTGACTTCACTGGATTTGGAAGTCAAACCAAGGGAAAGGAAGCCCAGCCAATCAGGAGCCAGCTTCTTATGTGACGCAGCGACGATCGTAGTGGAGACTTAGTCGGTGCTGCCAACTACCGAAGGCGGTCCCGAAGTTAAATTGGTGGGCTGCGCATGTCCCCGCGCGCCGCTTGGGACCTGCGTCCCAGCAGTACGAGCTTAGCTGACGCGCTAAATGGTCGATTCACGCAGATTGCAATTTTGGTGTGCTCACACAGCTGACTGAGTGATCGTTTGATTTTTGAGCGAGTCTTCCAACAACTCCGAGGTTGGTGACTGTTTTCCCCGCGGCTCCACCTGGTTATTTTGTATGTGCAGGGCTGCACCAGTGCCCAGTGTGTCGAATCAACTGACCACTCTTTGGAAGTCCGGATCTCACTCGTGATTCTAGTGTGCTAATTTTATATTAAATCACTTTGGTTATTTCTATGTTCCGTGTTTTTCTTAGAATCAGTGTTTTCCCTGTGTCGTTTTCTCTTTTGTGAATGGTGCCTACGACTGCTGAAAGTGCAGTACGAGTCATAACACGTGGTTCGAGCTAGCGAACGTGGTTCCCTCTCTGGCGCATGAGAAAAGTTCCCAAAAATAAATAAACGGTCCTCGTGGGTTGTTGGCGAGTTCAAAGTGTGGAACTCGTCAACCCGAATTTCGAAGCTCCCAACGTCGCCATTTTTGTGTCGTGGTTTCCGGTCATTCACTGACCAACGTAGTTTCGTCAGGAACTACGTCACAGCCTTAAAATAAAATATGATCATAACAAAAACTTTCTAAATTTTCTTGTAGAGTCGATTGTCATCCATATTTCCAATTAAATGTGACTTTTTTTTATAATTTGTTTAAACAAATATTGTTTAAACAAATAGAAAATTTTAAAGTTAAAATGCTAATGATTTTTATTTCACTTTCCTGTAAATCTAACTATCGATAAAATGCTTGAAAGTTACTATACAAAAAAAATTAATTAAAAATTTTTTTTTTTAATTTTGACATTACTATTTTATGTTATACTGCAACCGATTACGACACATGAATGCGGTAACAGGTAATTTGTCAAAAGTTTACAAAAATTATAAACAATTTGTCCGGCCCTTCACAGATATTTCATTCTTGACTATCATGCTTGAAAGTTACTATACAAAAAAAATTAATTAAAAATTTTTTTTTTAAATTTTGACATTACTATTTTTTAAAAAGTCTATTATTTTAAAAATTATAATACAAAAAAAAAATTTTCAAAAAATTTTCAATTATTAGTTTTAAAAAGATTAAATTAAAATTTTTTAAAAATAAATAAATATAAACTTTTTATAAATTCGAACGTTTTCAATAAAAAATAATCTAACATTTAATTTCTTTAACCCTCTGACGGCTGAATTAACTGTTGAAAAATTGTACCGAAACGGTTAAATTTTTCCTTTATAGAAAAATTTTTACTTTCTGGTTCTATTATAGTTTTCGGGGTCGCAAATTACGAATCTGAAGTTAGATTTTCAAAATTCAAAATGGCGGATCCGATATGGCGGACGAAAAAATTTAATGATCAATCGTATTTTAATTGTTTATAATTTGTTTATTTATAAATCAGGGCCGGATTTATATGTAGGCAAACTAGGCACCTGCCTAGGGGCCCCCACCAAAAAGGGCCCCCACCAGCTATAATATTTCACACAAAAAGAACTTCGAAAAATATTTTTAGGCATTTAAAAATCTGAAAAAACCCAGTATGAAAAAGAGAAAATTAAAAAATATTGAAATTTTATGATTTTCGAAGAAAAAGGAAAACTGTTCAATCTTTTTTAATACCTTTTTTGTTCAAGCTATTCGAATACGGTAACACCACCAACTTTTATCGAAAAGTCAATTTTTACTAATACGTTTTTTAATATTTTACAATCCAAATGAATCCCTTTATAACGAAAAAAATAAAATGTATATATTTTAATACCCACAGTTCAGATTATTGAATCCAAATGAATCTCTTTATAATGAAAATAAAATTCAAATAAAATGAATATTTTTGAATACCCACTTTATATAGTACATACAGTTCTTTACATTTGTATAACATTATTTCTTCATTTTTGATTTCAATAAAATTAATCTAAAAAAATTGAGAAAGCATAGTTACTTATTT